>WAAF01013022.1:0-14054 GCA_013400475.1 Tricholaema leucomelas | reverse complement strand
ATTCTATTCTATTCTATTCTAAATACTTTCAGAAGATTTCTATTCCTCTTAAAGACAAGAGTCTGCCTGAACTTACTCTCTTCAAACTCAGCACTGCTGATCTGATAATCTCTGTAAAGACAGAATGGTACTTACTGCTCAAAGATGGCAATTTTGAGTGAAGGCAAAAGCTTTTCTCATTCCTGTTGTTTATGAAATTTCACATGGGTAAAATCATAGAATCAGGCAGGGTTGGAAGGGACCACAAGGATCATCTAGTGCCAACCCCCCTGCCATGGGCAGGGACACTCTACCCTGTCAACTGCATGACTTGGGCTGTTCATTCTGGAGAAGAGGAGGCTCCCAGGTGACCTTTTTGAGGCATTTCAGTATCTGAAAGGGGCCTGGAAAAAAGATGGGGAGGGACTTTTTAGGCTCTCAGGCAGTGACAGGACTAGGGGGAATGGAGGAAAGCTGGAGATGGGTAGGTTCAGGATGGAGGTGAGGAGGAAGTTGTTGAGCATGAGAGTGGTGAGAGCCTGGAATGGGTTGCCCAGGGAGGTGGTTGAGGCCCCATGGCTGGAGGTGTTTAAGGCCAGGCTGGATGAGGCTGTGAGCAGCCTGCTCTAGCGTAGAGTGTCCCTGCCTATGGCAGGGGGGTTGGAACTGGCTGATCCTTGTGGTCCCTTCTAAGCCTGACTGATTCTATGACTACGGTATCCATTTGGGGCAGTTAACAGCAGCTGTATAGCTCCTGGATGAGGAAAAGAACACTCCCTGAGCTACCTACCATCCTTCTCCTTCCAGGAATTAAATTAAGTAGGAAATTAATCATCAAACTCTCACTTCTAGAATGTGGTAGTAGAGAGGTGAAATACTTCCACTTGTGCAATGCACCCTGAGGCCTCTGAGGCCGACGCTTGTACCAGCAAGCTGCAGTTGCAGACGCGCTCTGGGGAGAAGCTATATGAAGATGGTAGTAAAGGGCTTGCAGGAACACCTTTGGTGTGCAAGGGCAGAGCTCAGCTTGGCAGACACGGTGAGCATGTAGCTGGCTGCTTTTCAAACAGCTGGGGGCTTGTCAGCACTAGGACCTTTAACCACCAGGGGCATTTCTGCCACACGGCTGCCAGCACCGGCGTTTGGCTTGCCTAGTCGAACAGTCAATGCTTTTGCTGTGGTGACCTGCCCCTGGGAAGCCTGCAGGGTGATGTGCCCCAGCGTCCCTCACCCCACTGCCCGCTGTGATGCTGCTCCAAGGAGCAGCTTAGTGCTGCCCAAAATCCCTTTTTTAGGTTTGTGATGGGACTTACAGGGAAAAGTTCTGACATTCAGTCTGTGCTTTCTGTAATCTTCTTCTGCCTTTTGTTCTGCATTTCCTCTGAACATCCATCAGTGCTGGGCCCAGTCCTGTTCAATATCTTTATTCTTGATCTGGAGCAGGGGACTGAGTTCATCATCAGTAAGTTTGCAGATGACACCAATCTAAGAGCAGGTGTGGAGCTGTTGGAGGGTAGGAGAGCGCTGCAGAGGGACCTGGACAGGATGGATGGGTGGGCAGAGGCCAAAGGGATGAAATTTAACAAGGCCAAGTGCAGAGTTCTGCACTTTGGCCACAACAACCCCAAGCAGCACTACAGGCTGGGAACAGAGTGGCTGAGAGCAGCCAGGCAGAGTGGGACCTGGGTATGCTGGTAGATAGTAGATGAAGATGAGCCAGCAGTGTGCCCAGGTGGGCAGGAAAGCCAATGGCATCCTGGCCTGGATCAGGAGCAGTGTGGCCAGCAGGAAAAGGGAGGTTATTCTGCTTCTGTACTCAGCACTGGTCAGGCCACACCTTGAGTGCTGTGTTCAGTTCTGGGCTCCTCAATTCAAGAGAGATGTTGAGGTGCTGGAAGGTGTCCAGAGAAGGGCAATGAAGCTGGTGAGGAGCATGGAACACAAACCCTATGAGGAGAGGCTGAGGGAGCTGGGGGTGTGCAGCCTGCAGAAGAGGAGGCTCAGGGCAGACCTCATTTCTGTCTACAACTACCTGAAGGGAGGCTGTAGCCAGGTGGGGTTGGGCTCTTGTGCCAGGCAACCAGCAACAGAACAAGGGGACACAGCCTCAAGTTGTGCCAGGGGAGGTCTAGGCTGGATGTTAGGAGGAAGTTGTTGGCAGAGAGAGTGATTGGCATTGGAATGGGCTGCCCAGGGAGGTGGTGGAGTCGCTATCACTAGAAGTGTTCAAGCAAAGCCTGGATGAGGCACTTAGTGCCGTGGTTTGGTTGACTGGATGGGCTGGGTGATAGATTGGACTGGATGAGCTTGGAGGTCTCTTCCAACCTGGTTGATTCTATGATTGGCAATATAGGGAAAGTAACTGAGGAACACGATGCAATTTGCCTCCCAAACTCTGCTTTAGTATCAACTTTGCCACTGATGGCATCCTCTCTACTTTCCCAATGAAGGAAAGAGAGCTGATTTTCCAGGGTAGTGAAAATGTTATTGGATTGCTGGGGACTTCTCATTACATCACACAACTGGCTGGAGAGATCCATGGAAATGGAACTCAAAAAATGGAATGAAAGTATTTTTTTCCCTAAGCTTTCTGCATGTTCCAAGGGGAGACCTCTTCCTGAGCTGACACACTGACATTGGCATTGTTGCCAGACTAAGCTTCCTGAGGAGCCACCTATTTTTCTTATTAATGATGGAACCACCAGGATGCCAAGGTGGATGTGAGCACAGCTTGAACATTTTTCATTGCCATGCAAAATGACTGTTTAATGTGTATTTGCAGGCTGATGCTGGAAGCACCTTATAATTAGTCTTAACGCCTTACAATTGTTGTGATATTTTAATGCTGTGTTTTACAGGACACTTGTAAAGAAAGAATGAAAATATGAGCAGAAAAGGACAGAAATACCTCTGCTGATTTTGAACTGCCAGACACAAAGGCAATTATCAGAGCAGAATGTGGAGAGGTGCTCCTGAAGGAGGCCTTAAAGGGCATGCTTTGGCGGTATGTCAGAATAAAAGGGAGAGCTGCTTTGTGCTAATTCATAGGATCATAGAACCATAGAATGGTTTAGGTTGGAAGGGACCTCAAGGATCATCCAGCTCCAACCCCCTGCCATAGGCAGGGACACCTCCCACTAGAGCAGGCTGCTCAAGGCCTCATCCAGCCTGGCCTTAAACACCTCCAGGGAGGAAGCATCCACAACCTCCCTGGGCAACCTGTGCCAGTGTCTCACCACCCTCACTGTAAAGAACTTCCTCCTAACATCCAGTCTAAATCTCCCCTCTTCCAGCTTAAACCCATTCCCCCTCATCCTGACATTACCAGACCTTGTCAATAGTCCCTCCCCAGCCTACCTGTAACCCCCTTCAGACACTGGAAGGCCACTATAAGGTCTCCTCAAAGCCTTCTCTTCTCCAGGCTGCAGAGCCCCAACTCTCTCAGCCTGTCCTCAGAGCAGAGCTGCTGCAGCCCTCTGAGTATCTTCTTGGCCCTGCTCTGGACTGGCACTAACAGATCCATGTCCTTCTTGTGTTGGGGGCTCCAGAACTGCCCACAGTAGTCCAGGTAGGGTCTGAAGAAAGCAAAGAGGGAGAATCCCCTCCCTTGCCCTGCTGCCCACACTGCTCTTGATGCAGCCCAGCACACAGTCGCTGTCTGGGCTCCACGTGCATGCTGTTGGCTCATGTTGAGCTTTTCATCACCATAGACCCCCAGGTCCTTTTCCTCAGGGCTGCTCTCAGCCATTCCCCACCCAGCCTGGATCTGTGCCTGGGATTTGTGCCGACCCAGATGCAGGACCTTACACTTGGCCTTGTTCTTGTCAGTGTAGTTGACTCACATATAAACTTCAAAAGAACTGTTGAGTTTAAATAAATATATTCATTTTGAAAGCCGAAGTAAATCATGATCTACCTAAGAAATCATAGCAAAGAGATGTTTCTGTGACAATTTAAGCCACGAACAAATAAGATTCTTAAACAATTCAGAAATTAGAGCATCATTCCTTTTAATGTACACTGTGGTCGAGTGAAAAGACCTGGTTTATAGACTCATAGAATCAGTCAGGGTTGGAAGGGACCACAAGGATCATCCAGTTCCAACACCCCCTGCCATGCCCAGGGACACCCTACCCTAGAGCAGGATGCCCACAGCCTCAGCCAGCCTGGCCTTAAACACCTCCAGCCATGGGGCCTCAACCACCTCCCTGGGCAACCCATTCCAGGCTCTCACCACTCTCATGCTCAACAACTTCCTCCTCACGTCCACTCCGAACCTCCCCACCTCCAGCTTTGCTCCATCCCCCCCAGTCCTGTCACTCCCTGAGAGCCGGAAAAGTCCTTCCCCAGTTTTTTGTAGCTCCCTTCAGATCCTGGAAGGCCACAAGAAGGTCACCTGGGAGCCTCCTCTTCTCCAGACTGCACAGCCCCAACTCTTTCAGTCTGTGCTCACAGCAGAGCTGCTGCAGCCCTCTGAGCATCCTCCTGGCCCTTCTCTGGACACACTCCAGCATCTCCACATCCCTCTTGTAATTGGGGCTCCAGAACTGGATGCAGTACTCCAGGTGGGGTCTCACCAGAGCAGAGCAGATTTTGGTCATAGTATGTTATTGTGTTGAAGGGAATAGCTGTAACCCAGAGCACCAAACCATCTGTACGCTACAGTAGCTCCTGGCAAGCAAACATTAGGTTTTTCTGCATCCAGTTCTCTGTCATACAGTCCTTTGGTATCTGAAGGGCTACAAACATCTTGTGTTCTTCCTGAACTACCTTCTGGTTCTTCTGCCCTCTCCTAGAAATGCATTCCCTTCACTTCTTAGCTTTCACATATTCCTCCTTTTTTCTCTTTCTTCTTTCTATGGGTTAGGTTTCTATACTTTCAATTACAGCACAGGAAAGCCACTGAGAAGTATCTGATGAGCAAGGAGAGAACCCTAGATGAGAAAACTCTTCCAAGTTTTCCATAAGGATATTCTTAGAAGTATTTAATTTGCTTTAGATGACTCATTTAGAGCAGTTCAGCAAATCCTAGTCTAAGGACATGACTGCTGGATGTCAACAGTGATGAGATAACTGCCTATACTTGTGATTCTGACTGATATTTGTCTTGTCAGGGTGCCTGAGGGTCAGTGGAATAAACTGAAATGGATCAAGAGCCTGTGCTATGGGATATTTCAGGAGGATAATTCTGCCAGAGTTTCACTGTTATACCTGGGGTTGTTCTACAGCCAAACTTATCACTGATTCTTCTCCACATGGACTGAGGAATTTGAAGGCTGAGAAAGTCAGGGAGGTTGACTATGAATGGCATTTTTTTTCTTTACATCTGCATCAAGTCATACATTTATGCTTTGGAGGTGGAAGTCCTGGGCAAGAAGCACTTTACAGACACACCAGGAATTACATGTGGACGTGCTGGAGTGTGTCCAGAGAAGGGCCAGGAGGATGCTCAGAGGGCTGCAGCAGCTCTGTTGTGAGCACAGACTGAAAGAGTTGGGGCTGTGCAGGCTGGAGAAGAGGAGGCTCCCAGGTGACCTTCTTGTGGCCTTCCAGGATCAGAAGGGGGCCTACAAAAAAGCTGGGGAGGGATTTATTAGGCTCTCAGGGAGTGCCAGGACTGGGGGGAATGGAGCAAAGTTGAAGGTGGGTAGGTTCAGACTGAACATGAGGAGGAAGTTGTTGAGCATGAGAGTGGTGAGAGCCTGGAATGGGTTGCCCAGGGAGGTGGTTGAGGTCCCATCCCTGGAGGTGTTTAAGGCCAGGCTGGCTGAGGCTGTGGGCAGCCTGCTCTAGGGTAGGGTATCCCTGGGCATGGCAGGGGGGTTGGAACTAGATGATCCTTGTGGTTTCTTCCAGCCCTGACTGATTCTATGATTCTATGAGTCACTATTGCCATAACTCCACAGAAGCAATCAAGGCTTCTCTGCACCAAAGGCATAAACAATACCTCCTCAGCAGTAGCTCCTTTTTAAGTAGCTGTTTTCCACCCAAAGACTTAACAAACTCCTCTGCAATACAAGTCATCTTTGGAATGCTGAGAAGACTTTTTTTTTTAACACCAAAAAGTAAATCTCTAGCTCTTTCTGAAGAGAAATGTCCAAATCTCTGCAGTGAGCAAGCACCTCCATGCACTGTAGTCTAGAACAAGGTCTTCTTCTGCTGCCAGTTAATAGATTATCAATATTTTAATAGATTTAGGACACTAACTTAAAAAAAGGGAGTATTCTTTTAACAATACTTACCTTGGACACCTAATATATATTACCTAAGGGAAATGTGGTAAAGAAAACTAGACTCATTCACTTTACAGCATCCTCTGTGCTTCCGAATGCTTCTCAGATGGTGCACATTAGAGGGATGATCTCTTTCTGAGTAACCTTTGCCAGTCTGAGTTATCTCAATTTACACAACATTTTCTACAACCTCAGAAATTTTACACACTCTATAGAGCTAATTATTTTAATATCAGCCTTCTTTTGTGTGTCTTCAGTTTTACTGTTGGTACTCATCTTTAGAGGTTCTTAGTTTTCATAGAATCATAGAATCAAGCAAGTTGGAAGAGACCTCCAAGCTCATCCAGTCAAACCCAGCACCCAGCCCTGCCCTATCAACCAGAACATAGAATCATAGAATCATAGAATCAAGCAGGTTGGAAGAGACCTCCAAGATCATCCAGTCCAACCTAGCACTCAGCCCTGTCCAGTCAACTAAACCATAGCACTAAGTGCCTCATCCAGGCTTTGCTTGAATACCTCCAGGGATGGTGACTCCACCACCTCCCTGGGCAGCCCATTCCAATGCCAATCACTCTCTCTGCCAACAACTTCCTCCTAACATCCAGCCTAGACCTCCCCTGGCACAACTTGAGACTGTGGAAGGCTTTTAAGCTTGACTTCAGTTTGGTGGAAAGGAATTTGCTCCATAACACCTGCTTAAGTATTACTAAAGCTTATGATCCTTTTGGATCTTTACATCACTCTTCCAGACTTTCATCAGTAAACCAAATGCACTGGAATTTCAAGTGCAATAGTTGCCACACTTTGGTTTTCTTGGATAATTGCCACCCTTTGGAGTGTTTTTTGGAAAAAAACCAGATCCTTTCAGATAACAAATTTGTAACCTGAATTTTCAAGCCTTTTCACAAGCATTTCATAGACATGACAGCTTTTGCAAAGCAGTTATGAAATGATGCAAAGGCTACATCAAAGATGTTCAACATCTTTGAGGGTGCCATTGACAGAGGCATTGAGTGCACCCTCAGCAAGTTTGCTGATACACCAAGCTGTCTGGANACCTCACATAGAGTACTGGGTCCAGATCTGAGGCCCCCAACACAAGAGGGACATGGATCTGCTGAAGTGGGTCCAGGAGAGGGCTACGAAGATGATCAGAGGGCTGGAACAGCTCTGCTATGAAGGACAGACTGAAAGAGTTGGGGCTGTGCAGTCTGGAGAAGAGGAGGCTCCCAGGTGACCTTCTTGTGGCCTTCCAGGATCTGAAGGGGGCCTACAAAAGAGCTGGGGAGGGACTTTTTAGGCTCTCAGGAAGTGCCAGGACTGGGGGGAATGGAGCAAAGCTGGAGGTGGGGAGATTCAGGCTGGAGGTGAGGAGGAAGTTATTGAGCATGAGAGTGGTGAGAGCCTGGAATGGGTTGCCCAGGGAGACAGTTGAGGTTCTCTCCCTGGAGCTGTTTAAGGCCAGGCTGGATGAGGCTGTGGGCAGCCTGCTCTAGGGTAGGGTGTCCCTGGGCATGGCAGGGGGGTTGGAACTAGATGATCCTTGTGGTCCTTTCCAAGCCTGATTGATTCTATGATACATAAGGACCAGATGTTTTTATTATTTCCTTTAAATGTTTAAAGTTACAGGGAAATAACTTATATTAGTAGCCCAGTTCAATAACCTCTTTTAAAACATTCATCACTAAGGCATTAACATGCACTTTTGTTGCCAGATGTCTCTGTTCTAAGCTGAAGGAATCTATTTAAAGTGAGCTGGAGATTAAATGCTCTCATTGTCAGATCGAAGAGTTCACGCCTTGGGGCAGCAGCAAATTGTTCTGAAACACCACAAGCGCAAGAAGACAAAGGGTGATTTATTAGGACCATATTTAAAGAAATAGAAGGTTTGGGATTATTATCATTCACAGATTCACAGTAAATTCTGTGATATTTGCTTCTGAAAATGAAAACCAGCACCTGCCTTCAGTTCTTCTGGGGGGGGGAAAGAGAAATCTTCCTGTGTATAAGACTCGGAATTGATGGTTTATATACACCAATGAACATCACATGATTGTCCTCAGGTACTCTGCTCTGGTGAGATCCCACCTGGAGTACTGCATCCAGTTCTGGAGCCCCCATTACAAGAGGGATGTGGAGATGCTGGAGCGTGTCCAGAGAAGGACCAGGAGGATGCTCAGAGGGCTGCAGCAGCTCTGCTGTGAGGACAGACTGGAAGAGTTGGGGCTGTTCAGTCTGGAGAAGAGGAGGCTCCCAGGTGACCTTCTTGTGGCCTTTCAGTATGTGAAGGGGGCTACAAAAAAGCTGGGGAGGGACTTTTCAGGATATCAGGGAGGACTAGGGGGAATGGAGCAAAGCTGGAGGTGGGGAGATTCAGGCTGGCTGTGAGGAGGAAGTCGTGGAGCATGAGAGTGGTGAGAGGCTGAAATGGGTTGCCCAGGGAGGTGGTTGAGGCCCCATGGCTGGAGGTGTTTAAGGCCAGGCTGGCTGAGGCTGTGGGCAGCCTGCTCTAGAGTAGGATGTCCTCTAACCTCCCTGACTAATCCACCTGCCTGACTAATCCACCTGCTTCCTAACCCCCCTGGCCGACCCTCAAATCTACCTTAAACATAAGGCAAAGGGGTGGAAGGAAGGTGGAAGGGTGTTTGGGAGCCCCTCCTGGGTGCTCAGGTTTCTGGGAGGGCTGTTGTGTTTCTGTATTACCTTTTAACTTGCACATTTCTGTATATGACTGTATCTATTGTAACTATCTGCTTGTATCTTGTGCTAAGCTGTAGATATAAAGCTTCATTCAATTTCCAGAGTGGCTGAGTCTAGTCTGGGTGATTTTCTTAAGTGTAGGGGGACGGGAAACACCCAAACCATCACAATAAGACATCACTTTACCTTTCTCATTCCCTTATTTAATGTGGAAGAAATATGAAGATCATTTAAAATTGTTGCTCTTTTTTGTTCCCCCTGGGATGAAGAGAAATCACTCTCAACAAACCCAGATGGTAAGTTACTATCAGGGTATTTTATAGTCTTATGTATTTCAATGGAAGAAGAAAATTCTGAGGAAGGTATCTGACAGTAACAAACAAATGTGGACAATTCAGCTCAAGGGTTAACTCCTTTTACTTAGAGTGTCTCAGATACATTTATAGTTAAGTAAGAACAACCCATCCTAAAAACCTATCTCACTGCTGACAGCAATTTGCCTCACTACCAGCTCATCAGTCTAAAGGTAAGCTGGGGACAAAGCGGTGCGCTGCCTAAATGACGAAGACCAAAAGCTTTTTGTTTTCAAAGGGCCAAAAGCTGGCACAGTGTCAAATAGCAGGTTGGCAGAAGACCAGCTTCTCATCTACACAGAATCACAGAATCAAGCAGGTTGGAAGAGACCTCCAAAATCATCCAGTCCTACCTAGCATCCAGCCCTATCCATGGTCAATTAGACCATGGCACTAAGTGCCTCATCCAGGCTTTTCTTGAACACTTCCAGGGATGGTGACTCCACCATCTCCCTGGGCAGCCCATTCGATGAACACCTCCAAGGAACACGACTCCACCACCTCCCTGGGCAGCCCATTCGATGAACATCTCCAAGGAACACGACTCCACCACCTCCCCGGGCAGCCCATTCCAATGCCAATCACTCTCTCTGACAACAACTTCCTCCTAACACCCAGCCTAGACCTCCCCTGGCACAACTTGAGACTATGTCCCCCTGTTTTGTTGCTGCTTGCCTGGGAGAAGAGACCAACCCCACCTGGCTACAGCCTCCCTTCAGGTAGTTGTAGCTTCAGGTAGTGTAAGCTTCACAGCTCTCCAGCTAGAAGCAGACACACCAAAAGAAAACCCCTCTGTACCCAGTTCTGTTGCACAGCACTAGAGCAATAGCTGCTGCAGACATAATTGTTGTGTATCTTTGGCTAGATTAACATAAATATTGTAATTGATCTCCTGGCAGTCATTTCACAGGCACTGTGCAAAGATGTACACATCTCTGCAGCAAAATGTTTTGCTACTGTAACTGTGGCACATCACAGAAAGCCCTCCCATTTTCTTGGACCACCTTTGGCCCATTCTAGGGGTACCAAAAGGCCTTGACGCACTGTTTATTACTGTTTATCACCTTAAAAATCAAGGCTCCTGCCTATATCTAAGTAAAGGCCTTAATAAGTATATGCTTACTTAATAAGTGTTCATGTAAGCATGTACATCTCTACTGGGCCTCATGGGTTTCATGATTGCACCTTATTATATCAATTAATATTGCTGGAAACAAAGGTTGCACAGATTTGAGAGAGTGATTGGCATTGGAATGGGCTGCCCAGGGAGGTGGTGGAGTTGCCATTCCTGGAGGTGCTCAAGAAAAGCCTGGATGAGGCACTAAGTGCCATGGTCTAGTTGACTGGATAGGGCTGGGTGCTAGGTTGGACTGGATGATCTTGGAGGTCTCTTCCAACCTGCTTGATTCTATGATATTTTACAGCCCTGCTCTAACTTCATTAGAATTAATAAATGTAGTTCCTTCCAGGTATGCCTATGCAATGAGTAGCCAAGGAAGATGACTCTTCCCTCACGTGGCCAGTGCTGTGCCCTCAGGAAGTGTCCCTGGCTTCCCAGACTGGTGTTATAGCCAGCAGACAGATGTCATTCCCTGTCGAGAGAACAGGGTGTGCACAAAAGGTGTCCTGAGAGTAAGTACAGTGGCTTCAACTCTGTTCTCTGCCTTGCCTCTGGGTCTAGTCTCTGTCGTCTTTCTTTTCGCCATTCAGGATCCAGCTCGCATCTGTCACCTGTTCAGTCATAGTTCTGGCCCAAGTCGCCTGCCCTTGCTGCTGCTCTGTCCGCTCCTTCTCCTAGACCCACCTCACGAATTGCACTCCCTGGCTCCATCTGAAGTTCAGCTACTGTCATGTCAAGGTATGTGCAAGCTCTCTGGCTTCTTGGTGCCCAAACCTACCTCCATCTGTATGCTCGCCTTGTGCTGTTAGGTTAATGAGTGTTATATGTCTTTGGTTCTTGATTTCAGATAGAATAGAATAGAATAGAATAGAATAGAATAGAATAGAATAGAATAGAATAGGACAGAACAGAACAGCATTCCAGTAACATTTGTGATTCCATGGGAATAACAGCAGTGATAGGAAAAAAGTGTGACAAAATGAGCATATTAAATAATCATAGACCCATAGAATCAAGCAGGTTGGAAGAGACCTCCAAGATCATCCAGTCCAACCTAGCACCCAGCCCTAGCCAGTCAACCAGACCATGGCACTGAGTGCCTCATCCAGGCTTTGTTTCAACACCTCCAGGGACGGCGACTCCCCACCTCCCTGGGCAGCCCATTCCAATGCCAATCACTCTCTCTGCCAACAACTTCCTCCTAACATCCAGCCTAGACCTCCCCTGGCACAACTTGAGACTGTGTCCCCTTATTCTGTGACTCCACCCAGACCCCAGCTTGGGGCTTCACTACGAGGCTTGCAACACCCATGTCCCGTCATAACAGTCTGCATGGACAGGTGCAGGCAGACAGTAGCTTGTTTCACTGCTGCTCCAAGCTGGGCAGAAACAAGCTAGTTTTGGTCTAGCTGCTGTACACCTACATTACCTGAAAGGAGGAGCTCTTTTATTTTCAGACATGATACACAGCAGCTTGGAGCACAGACTGAATCCCTCTCTCTCTGTGCTTGCTCAGTTAAATGTACTGTGTCAAGCCATACTAATTTCTAGGGTATAGAGTAAATTTAAGTACTGAACACTCTGTAGATGTCTTGACTCTTTTCCCAGGTGGTGAGCAGCATCCCCTGTGACACACAGGTGGACAGAAATCTGCTGCACGGGTCAGAGGGAACCAAAGCAAAAGATTTCTACTAAACTGTCTAGAAGCTGACTTTAGCTTCCCTGAGAACATGACCTATGTTCACCATGCCGGTCAGGTGCAGCGTAGCAGCTGTACTTCGTTACATCTGAGCATCAACCAAATTCTAGTCTCCATCACACTTTTGTGCATTAGGTGTATCTATCTCATGCATAAGGTACTACAGGACCTTATCCAGTGTAGTTACAATGAGTTTATACCAGCTGATGATTTGATCCTGTCTAACGTCCATGCCAGCAGATGAACATCAACACATATAAAAGACATCAGAAGGATGTGTTTGTGCTACCTTAAAACTAACAAGCTTGGCTACTGACACTGCTGTGTTGCATAAAGCTCAAGCACAAAGGCAGGCTGGGTTTAATTCACACTCCCAGAGCTTTGTGCAAGCCAGGTAACACAAACCTAACTGCTAGTTTGAGCCTAGCTAGAATGTTTGGGTGAGAAGAATTAGATTACAGGCTGTGAAAAGGAAACAGTGGTGATGTCTGCTGCACTCATAGGCTTGCTGAGATGTATGNAACTGGCTGAGTCTAGTTTGGGTGATTTCCAAAGTGTGTGTGGGGGGGGGGGGCAGATATCACCCAAACCATCACACTAACAAAGGCAGTGTATGCTGGGATCACAACTGCAAATACTGCATCTAAATGCTACCTATGTTATGGCAGTTTTAAAAGCAAATGAAGCCCTTCATTAACTTTCAAATTGGTCCTAATACCTAGAATGGGCCTTAGAAACCCATGGGGTTTCTAATGGGACCGCTGCTGAGTACTGTACAGTGTGAGCAGCTGTGACAGGATCTGACCTTAAATGCTTTCAGCCATGTGACTTCTGTCCTTTTGTTTCTAGGTAACAGCCTGGGTTTTGTTTAACTATGTTTTGATTATGGTATGGAGTTCATTTAACACATTATGGGCAACTGGCAAGCTTGGCATTTATATTTAGCATTATTTCTCTACATATGAGGACTGTGTGAGGTGATGGTGTCTTTGAGGCCTGATTCTCATCTCTTTACTACAGCTCAAGTGTGTGTCCTGGAGTCCTGGGTACCCCAAAATTCTTCTCTCTCTGTGGTGTGAATGGGAGAGGAAAGGCACCAAAAACCTGTTCCCCTGCCCTACAGGCTTGAAGCGGTGAGGGGAGGGAGCAAAGCGCCCTTCTGGCAGGAGGGGTCCCTGTGCAGATGTCCGTGCTGGAATCGGGCTGTAGTCTTTGCACCTAGGAAGTGGTAACTCAGCTCTTTGTCTAGGAAGGCTGTAAATATTGGGGTACTGTGGGAATGCAAAGTGAAGGAGGATAACAACAGGCGGATGCTGACCTCGGTTCCCACCAGCTGCTGCCTACCTTATCTCAGAAGGGATAGATAACAGACACCTCATTAACGACAAAAACAAGGCGTGGTTTATGCTGATGGAGTAGGTTGTCCTTGACTAATTCTGCCTATGCATGTGCCTTATGGCCCTGAGGGTATTTATTCAGAGCCAAAATGATCAATAACGGTCTCTGGCATGATCCACACTGAATCGTCTGGAGTCCATGTGGCTTTGCCTTTGATCACATTGGTCTGTGAGGGCCTTGACCATGTTTCCTGTGGCAAACTAATCAGGGTTCTGCAACACCTGAGCTGGAATCAGGGTGTTTTGCAACAGGACACTTCCCACTGTGGGGTGCCCAACTTAGAGTTCTCCCCTGCCTGAATAGTTCCTGCAGAGAGTCCCCTGGTGCTGTGAAGGACAAGCTCCTGAGGGACTCGACCATCCCTCCTTAGGACAGCTTCCCACTATAAGCACCCCTTTGTGCAAGCTTAATAGGCCTAAGGAGCCTCGGATGTCCTCTGAAAGAGAGCGAGCTGACAAGTATTTGGGGCGCCCTTTCAGCCAGCCTGGCTCACCTGTGAGTAAACTTTGTGCTCAGCCTGACTGATACAGGGAAAGGGGTGTTTATAGCTTAGCCTTTTCCATCTCCTG
>WAAF01013019.1:0-29385 GCA_013400475.1 Tricholaema leucomelas | reverse complement strand
CTTCCAACGTGGTTGATTCTATGATTCTGTATCTTCCAAAGGGATATTGCCCTATCCTTTGGCATCAGAAATTAAAAATGCAATGAGAGCAAGCACAGACATAGAAATTAAGTTAGAGTTCAACTGAAGTTCGCATTTTTAACACAGATTTTTACAGTTAGTGTAGCTGAAGGCTTTTAAGGGCCAAATGCTGGAGGCATTGCCTTGCAGAATGATGGTGCCTCATGGCAATGACATGTCTTTATGTGACACACCCTCCTGTCATGCAGACTCTTGGAAAGAGAGTGAAAGCAGATGGTCTGAACTCCAGAAGCAAATGAAAGTGATCTCTCTGCTCACAGACAAGATTCCAGGTGATTTGTCAGCCAAGAAAAATATAATTCACCAGTGTAACTGGTGGGAGAGCATCAAGCCTAAATCCCACGTGTTCTCCCCAAACATCGTGTGTAAGCTGACCAATTGGATTTATGTACATTTTAGAAGAGTTGAAACTCTTCTCCCTTACTTTATGCAGGAACCCTGTGACTATGTTTTGAAGTGCTTCCAGAAGCTTCATAGCACAGCCTTCTGCATTCTGCAGTGTTTCCCATTTATTTTTCTCTCTCTGTTTGTTTTTTTTTTTATTAACAGCCTTCCTCTTCCGTGGCTCCTGTATGCTGTGATTAACAGCTTTTCCCCGGTGACAGTCAGTAGCAACGGTCTGTTCTGTGCAATTGTCCTCCTTTTCATCATGCTGCTCTTTGTCATCCTCTCCATCGCTTTCTGCAAGTGGAAGATGAATAAAATCCTGGGCTTTCTCATGTTTGGGCTTTATTTTGTGTTCCTGATTGTCAGTGTCCTCCTGGAGGACAAAGTTATCCAGTGCCCAGTCTCCATCTAGTGGAAAGTGATGTTTCTCTTGGAGAAAGAAAAAAAAATAATCAAGAAAAAATATATATAAAAACAAAAGAGAGAAAAAAAAAAACACACCACACAAGGAAAAGCTTCTATGGATTTGTAAATTTCCTCTCCCTCAAATTTAAAAGAGAAAAACTAAGGAAGAAAAGGATACAAAAGTTGGATCTCAGATTCTGAAGAATGGCCACTGCTGGACAGTGCAGTCACATGTAAAGGGCTGAGTCCGGCTGTGCAGAGATTTTATTTTGTCTGCTGCAGAACATCCTCACCACTCATTGCTGGAGATGCTGTGCATGCATGGAAACAGTGGAAACTGCTGCTACTCCTAGGCCTATGGTACATACCCACAGAATTCTCATTCTCTGTAGTAGTATACACACACAGCATGCTCAGTTCTTAAAGCTCTCTCTTCTAAGGAGAATGATGATACTAACTTTGTGGGAGAGTCACCCTCCACACACTCCAGTGTGGGATTTTTCTGATACTCTACTAAAGCACCTGAGTCAAAAGCATAAAAGAAGCTCCTGAGTCACAGACAGGGAAGATCTTGGATGTCTCTTCATATAAGTGAATTTTTATGATGTGGTTTCAGCAAAACCAGGGACTTCATCGGTGTTTTGATCCTCTGCATCACGGGCCTGTAAAGCAATCAGCAGGATATTAATGGTAGTTTATTACATCTTGCAAAACTCTTTGGATTCCAGAAACTCTAACTCTGGCACCGAAGGGGCCATGCTGCCTGGCCATTTTGTAACTGGTGCAGATTTTCATTGCATTCACATGCAAAGACTAGAATGGGGATACTCTTTCTTTGCTAGTAGTAACACAGCATGCAGAGATCGTACAACTACTATGTGAACACTTTTTTCCTAATGCAGCAATACCAACAACAGTACCATGGCTTTCAGATCCTGTTGTCAGTAGAAGTTTGCCTTTTCATTGCAGAGGAAAAAGGCTAATTTGCTTATGCATAGTATTTAATACAGAAAGTAGTATTTGCAAAGTGGCAGCCTAATTGCTGAAGTGGATATGTTTTACCATCTATCTTTCAGTATTACTTGGAGTGTAGGGACCTTCACAGCTACATATAGCTATTGCTGAAAGAGATCCCAGCTGATGTACAAAGCTGGGGCAGTTCATACTTGCTCTGATGAATCTCGAAACTAGATAGGATAAACTGACAATTTTAATATAGTGGAGCTACAGGAAACCTACATGATTTTTGTTGGAGTATAAATGTCTAATGAAGCCCACGAAGGAGTGAAAATGTAATACTCTTCTGCTGAATTCCTAAGAGAAGGAGAAGGTCCAAACCTAGAACAACAACACCATAAAAAAAGAGAGGGAGAAAGCAATTAAGTGTTCTTCCAGAGAACTGGAATAGATGTTAAGAATTTATTTCAGGTAATTGTCCTTTGTTCCTTCAAGTCTTTCATGCAGTTAGTTCATGAAATTTCAGCACATTTCTGTGACCTGTTTCAGCATTGTTTTGTATTCGTATTGTGCTCACAATGGCAATGTCACGCTCACAGCTGTATAACAGAAGGCTCAGCACATTTTGTCTTCTCAATTTTTCTGTGTTCCATGCTGTTTGCCTCTTACTCATCCCCTTGTCCTTTATGGTTTTCCAGTTAGGTGTTTGTGTATAACAGTCTTACTAGAGTAAGGACATCACAGAAAAAGCAGTAAACGGTAAAAAATACATATTAAAAATTACTAAGTATTAATCTTATTGTGATATCATGAAGAAAAAAGTGAGATACTAATGATCAAAAGCAAGAAAACTAGTAGCTGCAATGCCTGCTGCTCATGTCTTGTGCTATATTCAGAATCAGTATTTGACCTTACGCACACATTTGCAACCTCTCTTGTTTCTTAGTGCTGTTTAGTGTGAGCTTCTCTCATTGTGAGCAAAAATTCATCTGTATATTTAAGATCTTGTCTTAACTTTGGTTCCTATGGGTGTACAGAATGAAAAGTTAGGTATGTACCTAATGTATCTACCATGCCCTCTTCTGACAAGAACAGCAGTCCTGCAATCTAGAATTCAGATTCTGAGCTCAGATGGAACAGGTATTTCAAAATACAGGTCTGACTCCATGTTGTAATCTGTCCCAAAGGAAATATGGAATGCTTTATTTCTGTTGCTGGTGCTCAAAATAGGCAATCTTTTCTTGAGCAAACAGGCCAAGATGGAGTAATCTAAAAGGCTGTGTGCAGGATCATGATAGATCTCTGTATATGGGCACATACCACATATAAGGATGCTCAGATTCACTGCAAATCAAGAAATGAGGGAAGGGCAAGAGTACAGTACATTTTTTTTCTCTCCTGACTTAATGACCAGCAAAAAGCCCTGCCTGACCTTGAGAGCTGTTAGATTACTCTGGTGCACATTGCAAAGTGAGGGCAGCAGCCTCAGAGACTACTGCCCCACTGAGTGGAGGTAGGGAGCATAGAATAATCCATCAAAAGCTCTGTACATGGAATATCTCAGTCCAAATCAGACATCTACAGCTGAAGGAAATGTTTGGGGTTTTTTTCTGTAGGGCTAAGGGCTGTTATCCTCTATAGCATTTGTATACTGTCTTAAAATGTATCTAACTCTTCTCTTTCCTGTATCTGCTTGCCACTGTCAACATGTGTATCTTTGATGGTATTAAAACCAATCTTTTCCCCTTAGGAATGAGACACCTCATGGCTCCCACTGTATTATGTGTACTGGGCTGGTCATTATTCAAATGGCTGAAAAACTGTGCAGTCAGTGGCAGCTAAGCACCTGAAGTAATAGGAGGAGAGATTTCAGTTGTGTGGTGCTTTCTAAGGAGGCTGGCTGGGAAAGCTGGTAATACTTACCAAGGCAGCTTTCTACATGGAGTAAACAATTTCAGGATACTTGTGCACTGATGTGCGCTTTGATTATAAGGAAACAACTGTGCTGGTAGAGAAAAGAAAGGGATGGGGTGGAGAGAAAAAGCACAGTTCCTTATCCCATGCAGGAGTTAGAAAATCTTAGAGTGCTGAGACAACAGTCAAGAGCTGCTGCAACCCAGTGACTGGATGTGCTTAAGTTGCCAAGGCTCAGCACTACCCAAAACGTACACCAGTTTTTAGGACACTCCTGTTTTAAAAGAACAACAAACTTGGTGGCATGAAGGGTTTCTCATTATTGATAACTCTTTCCATATGGGATCCATAGATGTTTCTCAGCATCGTACACCTTCAAGGCCAAGTTAACTTGGCATGTTCTTCAAAGTTTTGAGTGACTTCAGGGGTCTAGTCACGCAACCTGCCTAGACTGTACCACAAACTGATTGGCGTTGAAGCCCCTTCCTTGCCATTATAGCTGTGCTCATTTATTCAATTAGTGATGTGGTCTGCATAATGCTTATGAAACATAAACAAAGGAAAATAATACAGAAATTGGTAATATGATCAAAATCCTGTTCTAGCTTACTGTTTTCAGGCCAACACAGCATTCACAACACAGTAAGTAAGGGAAGACTGCAGCTTCAAGTTAAATAACCAACTCTCTGTGGCACCATCACACCTGAACAGAGCTAATGTTGGACATGACTTTCAGAAGGGACTTCCAGTAGCATTTTGAGTAGGATTGTGGGTCAGATTGTAAGCTGTTTTAAAGATTTTCTCCACTAACTTAATTGAAATGAAAGAAGATAATGAGAAAAATATTGGATTCTTACAAGGATTTGCTGTTTTTCACTAAAAAAAAAAAAAAAAGAAAAAGAAAAAGGCACCATCTTCTCTCTGCAGAAGCCACCAGAGTCAAATCTGTAGCAGAAATACTATAAATGCTTCAAAAAATGCTATAAAAACTGTGATACGAGGACGATTGTCTCAAAAACTACATGTAGACACGGAAAAATCTTTCGGCAAAACTCTGTGTAGTTTAACTATTTTACTGAAAGCTGATACTTTCCTTAGTGCAGGCAGGCTGTGTCTGTATGCCTCTGCTTATTTGTTTATTCCATTGGTGTGGCTGTCTGCATAATCTTCATGCAGCACAAGTCACAGTGAGTGGCAAAGAAGCTTACCTAGATGTCATTTGATGTTTGTAATGGCAATGAACCTACCATGTAATTTCCATACGTGCTACTCTCAAGTAGTTTATGATCACTGTCACTCATGGTACTGTTGTGTGTGGATATGAAGGTCCACAAAGCAGTAGGTTAAATGTGATTAATCCAAGTACTGTAAAAAATAGATGCTTAGTAATAGTCTTAGTGTCTGGGTGTTTTTTAAGGGATTATTTCTCTGATAGTCTTACACCTCATTACCTGTTTTTCAGAAACAAAAAAGGGGATATAGAACGTTGGTTTTTTTTTTTAATTATTTTTCTTTTAGCAGTGATTCCTTAAATGTATTCTATAATATATGGTATATATAACTTCTGTTTTGAATCAAAAAAAAAGTCTGTATCAGATGTATTTATTTAATTTATAAGAAAGAATTAATCCCTTCTCCAACGACTGGCCCACTGAAATCCCGAAGGTCTCCAGCACTAACTTAAGCAAGAGTTTTTATCTTAAGATCCCATATTTTATAAATGCTCTTCCATAACAAACATAATTGTCCTGTTAGCCATGTACAAAGAGAAAGATTGCATTCACTTCTAGTCTTGGAAAGTATTTTAACTCTTGTAAATAACAATGACACAACTCACTGAGAGAGAGGTGTGTTTAGTTGCTTTGAGCAGATGATTCTTGTTTTCCTGCTGGTAACTTTGATGCAGCTGGAAATGTATCTGCAGAAAGTGATTTTGAGATAAACACGTGGGATAGTTTGCACTCAGCAGTGTGGACAGGAGTCCTGCTCCAGCCCTCCAACAGATGTGGGTTTCATTCCTGGTTGATGTTAAAATGGTTGTTCTTGAATCTGTTGCCACCAGTTACAGCATTATGCATATTGAGATATCCATCATTTCCATTAGAACTTAGGAGAGTAATTTCCAGACTGCAGTTGTACAATTTAGTGCACCCATCCAATGCAGAAGTTGTATAAGCCCCATTGTGTAGGCAGTTTAGCCTGTAGCTCGGTTGTATGATGCTAGTTGTCAGTGTACGGCATCTCAGGATTTGTCTGCCTGGATGAGTTCAGTCAGTTTGCACATTCACCTGTCCATGCTGCTGCCTGGCTTGATGTAAGCCATGTCTTCTCCAGAAGCCATGTAATCAATCACATTAGCATGGCGCTGAGCCCACGCTCCCAGCCAGCCAGATGCAGGTCAGCCCCAGCCTAGAAGCCATGTAACTATTTGGAGTATGGGTAGACCAGAGATACAACTGGCCAGATTGTTCCTGTGTGAGCCCTGAGTGGCCCAGGACGAGGCTGAGTAAGAATTAATGTAATTCAGGGTTGGTAAAGGAGCTGTGCATTCGTGTAGATTTATTGTAAATTCACCGCTCATTAAACACAAAACCAATCCAAGCAATGAAATTTGTACGCTCTTTTAAAGATCTTGCACTTTACTTTGTTGTTGTTGTTAATTTATTTATTTTATGTCACATAGTTGTCTTAATGTAAAGAGAAGCCATAAAAAAAAAAAAACCCACAAAACCAGAAGACTAATATGGGGCTTCTAAAAAAGGGGATCTTTAATTTTAAAGTAAAGAATCCATTTCATGTCTCTGTTGAAGGTATAATGTAAAATGCTGTCAAATAAATGTACAGTAAAACAGGATCTGGTTTTGCCTTAGTGAAGCTGTGAGTAAGTCAGGGGCAGTTTGCTCATACTCTTGGGCTTCCCTGTGGGACAGTCCAAAACGCAGCAGGGGCTCAAGCCTGCCATCCTTGTTCACCCCAGAAGAAAGAACACAGCGCTCACTGTCAGGCCCAGTGAAGCAGTGAAATCATCCTGTTACTCTGACTCTCCTACTGAGATCACAGTAAAGAAAGCTCCTCATATTTTGTAAGTTGGTCAAAGATGAGTTACTTCTGTCACGTCCGTTTTAGAAAAGAGGGAAAGTTTTCAGGGTCAGGCTATCCAGCAGAAACCAACTGTTTATTTTAATCCTCCATCAAACTTAAGTAATGCCAAAGCGATTTCACTTGGTTTTGTGTTCATTTCCATTATTAAGATCTCTGTTACATGGTTCTAATTTTGCAATCCTGACTCTGGGAAGTTGACTCACATGAGTAGGAATTATTTCTGTCACTTGAGATGGCAAGATCAGGCCACTGTATTGTCATGTGAAAATAACAGTAGTGTGTTATAACTGACAATCAGATGCTATGTTTGTAATAAAGCTTCATTAGCTTGCTTGTTTCACTTTGTAGTTTTCATATCCTTTCGTCTCTTGCTTTCAACTTACTGTGAGAACAATCTGAGCCCCCCATTTTACTCATTTCAAACTTAAAAACAAGACATATTGCCATGAAAGCCAGTCCAGGCAACCCTCTGAAAATTCAGTTCTTTCTTGTATCTCTTTATGTGTATGGATCATGATTCACTAGACAAAACTCTTATATCTCTGAATCGATATACTCTCTGTGAATATGTTTGTATATAGTATGAAAGTTAACTTTATTTGTACATAAGCTTTCAGAAATAATCCCTCTAACAACGGTCCTACTTCACCGTAACTACAGAACGTTTCACTGTGGCGTGTATGCTTTCTCACCTTATGATATCACTACAGAACTCTTCATATAAATCACTTTATGTAACAGAGTCGTCTAAGTAAATAACAATACAACAATAAATATTAATAAAATGACTTAACAGTGTTAGTTTTTCTCAGTATCTTCTATTTTAATTGCCTTGGACTTCATTACAGCTTTGAAAATAGTATTTTAACTACTTGCACTGGGGTAAATGGTGATCTGCAATGCTACTGTTCATTATAAATGTTCAGGTAGCACTAACTGTCTTACGCTGTATCAGTGTGCTACCTGAAGTGAATACACAGAGTAAAGACAACATCTGTGCTCCAGAGAGCTTAAAAATTAGTTAAGAAAGGATTTTTCATCTACAGCTCAATGTGACATGACAGCATCCTGGAGCTTTGTATGTATGGTTCTCTGTTTGAATTTTTTTCTTACCTATTCCTGGAATTTCACACTTTTTTATTCTTAATTAGTGTCTCAGTGGGCCACTTGTGCTTTTGTAATGTATCACACCCCTGAGGGTGAGTTTTGGTTACAAAAAAGAGCAGCATAAGGGACTGATGCCAATGCAGTGCTCCTTCAAGTACATTGCAGTACATTGCAGTCTTCCAGGTGAGGCCAGTTTCCCCAGCTGGCAGTACAATGGACACCACTTTCAGCTGTCTCAGATACCAGTTGGCAGCTTCAAAATATGGTGGTGAGGGGCATCATGGAAGGAGCAGAGAGCAACTAGCATAAGCAGGGCATCCTGCTCTAGTGGGAGGTGTCCCTGCTTATGGCTGGATGATCCTTGAGGTCCCTTCCAACCTAAACCATTCTATGATTCTATGATCCTCAGTGGGTTTGTGACCAAATTTGGGTGCCAACAGAAAGGTGGCACTGTGTACGTCTACCCACTGCTTCAGCTGCTCTGGTGAGCTTTACCACTCCAGGCTTCCAGTAGGGAAATTGAAACAATTTATTGGCATAGTGGTGCTTTGGCTCCTGCTCCGTTAGCTCATTTAGACCAGATAAAGTCACAGACCCAAATATGCAGGCCTTGTTACCAGACACTTCTGGGCAAAATAATCTGACAGCCCCCATGTCTGTGATAAGCTGCATCAGGAAGAGGCAGACAAAATGCCTCTTTCCAAATTTTCCAGACACTAGTCTTGGAAAGTGCTAAGGTAGATGGGCTGCAACTCAAATAGGTCATGTCATCAGTGTACAGAAGGTGGCTTATTTGGATTAATAAGTGGTGCCAGCATGGTTGATGAAGCTCTCATTTTCTTGGAATTAGAGCAATACTAAAGTATCCAGCAGCAGGTGTGTTCGCAGGCATTTGCAGGCAATCATCCCTGCTGACAACTAGGAGATAATAATAAAACCCCTAATGCAGGAGAGAGCAGTGTGCAGCCAAGGCAATCACAGTAAGCAGGGTGGTACACCTCCTCATGTCCTTGTTCCAAATACACTTTTTTTAGCATTATGGCAGCTGTGCTGCAGCCCAGTCAGAATGTGTCCTGACCTTCCTTATGACAGAAGAACTCTCTGGGCTGATTTCAGTTCTGAATGTTGCAGAATTAAGGACAGTGACATAGAAAATAGATTGCAGTAAACAGTGACTACATTTGTGAATGTGGGACTGTGGAATCTGCCCCTCTGGAGATGTTCAAGACTCACCTGGATGCGATCTGCTACAGGTGATCCTGCTCTGGCAGGGTGGTTGGACTAGATCTTTTGAAGTGCCTTCCAGCCCCTGACATTCTGTGATTCTCTGATTGTGCAGGTGCCGAAACAAGGACGGGGTTTCTCTGTGCTCTTGCCCAGTCCCAGGCAAGTCAGACAGCAGCTGGGTTTGCATGCCTTTCTTAGTCATGTAGGAAGTGGGTCCAGACTGGTGGCACCTGAGGGCGTAAGCCATGGTGATTTTTTCCATGGACTGCCAGCAGAGTGAAAACATCAATAATGGTTTTGCAAAGTGGGGAAAGGAATTACGTCAGCCTATACAGAGCCAGAAAAGAAGAGGAGGCTCAATGAACCTCTCTCTCCTCAGTTGGAGTCTTGTTTTAATCTTGGTTAGTATGTAGTTAATTTGAATGAAGTAGGAATGAAGAAAGTCAAATTCATATGCGACAGGTAATTTTTCTAGACAAAACTTCGTTTCTTCATGGACTTCTCAATTACTGTGGGTGAAGTTAGTCCAAGGGGATATATTTGCCCCTGGAAAAGCCTGTCTAACCACAACTGGAAGAACTGAAGAGAGTGCATTTGAAATGACATTTCTCTGGAACTGGGAGAGACCATCTGGGTATGTGATGTTGTTGCTAGGAAGGTGTGCTTTGCATGCTTAGCATGCTGATGTGAAGGTGTTTGCAGTGAGGTAAGTGCAAGCCATTTTGTGATACCAAAGTTACAAAAACTGGTACCAAGAATCCTACCTATTTGGAGTATTTTAAATAGTGTAAGTCTATGTTTGTTACCATCAGAATTACAAAGTAGTTATTAAAAAGATTTCTGGGTTGTACTTAATGTCGTTCACTTGGAGTACGATTTGCTCTCATATAACAGCATCTCTTTAATTTAGCCCTCCCCTACCCCTGTATCCCATGATATAAATTAAATACAACACACTGGAACTACAGAATACCTGACAGCTTGTTTTGCATACACTACTGAAATACAGCTTTATGCAGCAGTTTCCAGGAAACTAGTGTTTATGCATTGCATTAGTACCCTCATTACATTGCTGTAGACCTAATCTTTTAACTGTTGTTAACTGTCTTGATTGCTTAATCTGTGAGTAGTAGCACAGTGAGATCCTGAGGCTACAGGTCCTCATCTGCTTCAGTTGTCAGTCTTATGAAATTGTTAATCACTTGATTTGTTCTACTGAAAGTCAACCTGCAGAGATGCTCATCTTTTATGACTTATGAGCATTTACAGTAGGAGAGAACCTTCCTCTGGTATAAGATGTTCACTCTCTCTAGACTATAACAAGGACAGATACAGAAACCTGTGGGAGAGAAAAATACAGTTTCCTTGTTGCATTGGCAAACCCTATTTAACATCTTCCAGCCCTCACTACTAACTGAGGTGTGGTAGCTGACACTGGATGAAAATCTACCAGAACAGACATGTTTTCCACGTGCATTAATAGGCTGACACAGTTTTTACATCCTAAAAATCAAATGTTGCTGGAAACCAGTGTTTAGTGGTTTGGGTGTTTCCCACCCCCCCATCCCCCCCACTGTGGAAATCACCCAGACTAGACTCAGCCGGCTCTGGAAATTGAATGAAGCTTATATTTACAGCTGAGCACAATATACAAGCAGATATTTACAGTATATACAGTTATAGACAGAAATATACAAGGTAAAAAGGTAATACAGACACAACTCCCCTCCCAGAAACCTGAGTCCCCAGGAGGGGCTCTCAACCTCCCCTTCACCTTCCCCCTACCCCTCTCAACTTTACCCCAGTCCCAAGGAAGAATGGAGGTTTGGCCAGGGGGTTAGGAAGCAAAGTGGATTAATTAAAGAAACAGAGGGTGAGGTTAGAAGAGAGATGCAGCTCCAAGCTCGCCAGCAGCAGAAGTACCTTATCTATGGTTTGATTCTTGTTTTTATACATCTCAGCAAGCTTATGAGGGAAGTAGACATCACCATTGCTTTCCTTTCAGCTCCCTCTGCTAAAACAGGATTGAGGGAGGTGGTATCTCTTGACTATTGCATTCTTTCTACTGACTTTAGTATGACACCATGCACTCTGGCATGCATTTCAGCTTTCTATTCCAGAGCAGCATGGTTAAGAACTTTCAAGAATGATGGTCTCTTGTCCCTAAGACACCTACCTAAACCCCATTGCACGTTCCCATAATTGCCAGTCTTTTTACGTAACTATGTCAGAAGGAGGCTATTTCTGTCATGAATAAAAAATGTTCAGATCCTGAAGCTGAAAATAGGGCTAAGAGTTGCCATAACTAGGAGTTGGACTAGATGATCCTCAGAGGTTCCTTCCAATCCAACCATTCTGTGAGTCTGTGATTCCATAACTTGAGACTTTATCTGGGTCAAGGGCTATACTGAGAATATTAGGATTCACAGCAGGGGTGGAGTGGGAGGAATGCCCCTTAAGTAGCTCTGAAGAATGTTCTATTCTCTTTACCTTCAATGCCTTAATCTGGAGGACAGAGAAAGTGCTCATGCAAGGCACCTCGATAATGGGGTTCTCTAATGCCCTCTGATCAAAGCCACAGATGGCACAGCTCTGCTGCTTGAATGAAGATCATCCTGCAGTAACAGACTAAAGAGGTCAGGAAGAGAATACCAACAAAAAAAAAATCTAGTGCAGGTAAATGCACAGATGGTGCTAAGAAAGAGGCAAAAGCACCAAAAGGAACCCTCAGCTGCTTGGATTTAACCCTTCGCTGATCATCTGCCATTTATTCAGGAACTCAAACCATTACAGCCTCTACAGTTCGTCTCACACACTCAAAGTCAAGTTGTCAGGTTTGTCTGTTCTTGTCAGTATCATTTACAGGGATAGGAGTGACCTCTTCAAGACCACAACCTCAGAGAAACTCTCTTCCTTGAAACTATGGAGGGGAACAGTTCACATGGACTGATGAAGGAGAGGTGGAGTGTCTGGACTATTTGTAAAGTGCTAAGATTCCACATCAGTTAACAACTCTAAGTCCCATCCTTTCCCTCATCATATAGCTAATTGAAAGCGAACACCACCTCCTGCTTCTTCTGGGCTCTGTGAGATTTTGGAAGAAACACCTCAGTAAGTCCTCACTCTGTATACCACAGCAGGGTTTCTATCACAGGCTTTTCTAACTGAGTGATGAGAAACACAAAGAAATACTCTTTTCTTTTTAGACTTACATTTAACAGAAATGTAAAATCCTCCAGTTCTAAAAAAAAAAAAACCCTGACCCCCTGCTATGAGAAACAAGGAAGCTGTGTTAGATGACACAGATACCATTCTATCAGCAAGTATGTACTTTGGTGCTCAGACATTGCAGTATACAAAGAAAGCAATGTCTCATCCATTTTTCTGAATGCTTGGAGGTTATAAGATTCTTTTGCTTTTAAAGTAAGATCCAGGACTGTACAATGATCATTGGTGTCAGAGAAAGAAGGAGCAATAGGAATGCAGCAAAACAGGAGACTTTGTGTGTATCATGTGGAATATTTCTTTTTCCGTACAGTTCAAGGGTCAGTCACATATTCCATTGTGCCAGTTTTGCATTGAAAAGGAACAAAGAGATGGTTTCTTGAAAGGAGAACACATTGTGAGCTCTCGTGGAGCACCTAAGCTTGTATTCAGCTGCAAAACACTCAGTGATTTTAAAGGTGTTTCCTCATGCTAGGGATTTTTGTATGTGGGTTTTTTTCACATGATAAGATACCCAGATGCCTGAGCTGGAACACGGGGACATGGGGATGGGGAGCACAATGAAATCCCCATAATCCAAGAGGAGAGGGTTAGTGGCCTGCTGCACCACATAGACATACACAAGTCTGTGAGTTCAGATGACATAAACTCAAGGGCACTGAGGCAGATAGTAGAAGTGCTTACAGAACCACTTTCCATCATTTATGAGCAGTTCTCGCTACCTGGGGAGGTCTCAGTTGACTGAAAATTGACAATGTGATGCTCATCTACAAGAAGGGCAAGAAAGTGGATGCAAGGAATGATAGACCTGTCAGTCTGACTTTGGTGCCTGGGAAGGTCATGGAGCAGATCCTCTCAAGTGCCTTTATGCAGTGTAACCGGGTGATCCAGTCCAGTGAGCACGAGTTCATGGAAGGCAGGTCCTGCTTGACCAACCTGGCTTCCCTCTAAGACAAGGTAACTCACTTAGTGAATGAGGGAAAGCTGGTGCATGTTGCTTACTTGGACTTTTAAGGCCTTTGACACTGTCTCCCATAGCATCTTCCTGTAGAAACTGTCTATTTATTACTTGGATGGATGCTTCTCTGGGTAAAAAAATGGCTGGATGTCTGAGCCCAGAGAGTGGTGGTGGACAGAGTTAAATCAATTTGGAGGATGGACACAAGTGCTGTTCTTGAGAGCTCAGTACTAGGGCAAGTTCTCTTTAAAATCTTTATCAATGTTCTGTACAAGGGGACGCCCAACAGACAAAGACCTTGGGATGCTGATCAACAGCCAACTGAATACAAGCCAGCAGTGTGTTCAGGTGGTCAAGAAGGCAAAATCATGCTGGTCTGTGTTAGCAATAATGCAGCCAGCAGGAGTAGGGAAGCAATTGTCCTCATGTACTTATCACTAGTAAGGCCACATCTTGAGTACTGGGTTCGGTTTTTGGGTCCTCATTACAAGAAAGACATAGAAGTGCTGAAGTGTGTCCAGAGAAAAACCACAAAGTTGGTGAACGTTCTGGAGAGCCCACCTTATGAGTGGCCGAGGGACTGGAGGTGTTTAGTCTGGAGAAAAGGAGGCTACTACTCTACAAATACCTGAAGAGAGAGTGAGGTCGGTGTCAGTTTCTTCTTCCTAATAACAAGTGAAAGGATGAGAGGAAATGGCTGCAAGTTGCACCAGGGAAGGTTTAAACTGGACATTAAAAGAAGTGCTTCATTGAAAAGGTTACCAAGCACTGGGACAGGCTTCCAAGAGAGGTGGATGAATCCCCATCTGGAGGTGTTTGAAAGATGCAGAGATGTGGTGCCAAGAGCATGATTTAGCATTTGGTAGAGTTAGGTAATGGTTGGACTTGATTATCTTAAATGCCTTTTCCTTCTTTGCATGGATAAGACCTCAGCCTTCTTTTCTACAGGCTAAATGGCCCCAGACCTCTCAGTCTTATAAAAGATGTTCCAGCCTTCTTATCATCCTTTTTACAGTAGTTCTCTGTGCATCTGTGGAGCCCAGAACTGGACACAATACTCCAGGTGTGGCATCACCAGAGCAGAGTTTCTTAATACACCCCGGGATACTGTTGACCTTCTTGGCCACCAGAGCACATTGCTGAATTTGTTATCCACCAACACCCCCAGGTCCTCCTCTGCAGGGCTGTTTTCCAAAAGCCCAAGTCCTAGACTGTACTGAATCAAAAAGTCCAGCACTTGTAGAAAAGGAACAATCACTTACACCTTACAATTAAACTCTCGTGCCTATAGCTGTAAGGTGTATTTGAAGCCAGACATTCATCATGGTTCAGTAAAGGACTGGCCCTTCATACAAATGGCATCAGTGAGCAGAATGAAGATAACAGGTACTTAAGCAGAAGTTAATCCCTTTTGCAAGAGGTATAAGACTTTTCACTTCAGACACAAGCGGAGCATTCATTTTGGGCAGGTATTTATATTATGGCTTACAGTTACAGTGGCTACAAACTGACATCGGAAGGTATCTGATAGCTCTCCTGTTTGTATTAGCTTTCAGAGCTGCAATCATTTACAGTGGTTGCACAGACAGAGGATTAAAGATTGAATAATTGCTAGCACAGGTACTAGCTTGAAAGCCAGAACACAGGAGTTTTATTTTCTGCAGAGAGCAGAAGGCAGAGGAAGAGCAGAGAAATTCAAAGAAATGTCGAACTGGACATCTCACATCAAGGTAACAAGCAAACTAGATGACCAGTATAGGAAAATCTGAGGAAAAAGCACTGAGCAACTAGGCTTGGCTGCAACAGATTTGTTGAGCCACATGATCTCTGACTGCAAAACACCATGAGTGCTTTCACAGGATCACAGGATGTTAGGGGTTGGAAGGGACCCAAGGAGATCATCGAGTCCAACTCCCTTGCCGGAGCAGGACAATACTATTTAACACAGAGCACAGAGGAACACATCCAGACAGGCCTTGAAAGTCTCCAGAGAAGACCCAACAACCTCTCTAGGAAGCCTGTTCCAGTGCTCTGTGGCCCTTACAGTAAAGAAGTTCCCCTTGTGCTGAGGCAGAACCTCTTTTGCTGCAGTTCACACTCGCTGCTCCTTGTCCTGTCACAGGGAGTAAGTGAGCAGAGCCTGTCCCCCCTCTCCTGGCCAGCCTTCAGATACTTATAAACATTTATCAAATCCCTTCTAAGTCTTCTCTTTTCCAGACTAAAATGCCCCAGGTCCCTCAGCCTCTCCTCACAAGCCATGCCCTCCTGTCCCCTAATCATCCTCACAGCCCTCCGCTGGACCCTCTCCAGCAGATCCCTGTCCCTTTTAAACTGGGAAGCCCAAAACTGAACAGAGTACTCAAGATGAGGTCTCACCAGGGCAAAGTAGAAGGGGAGGGGAACCTCCCTTGATCTGCTGGACACACTCTTCCTAATACACCCCAGGATCCCATTGGCTTTCTTGGCCACAAGGGCACATTGCTGTCCCATGGATACCTTGTTATCCAACAGGACCCCCAGGTCCCTCTCCACAGGACTGCTTTCCAGCACATCACCTCCCAGCTTGTACTGGTGGAGTTTATTATTCCTCCCCAGATGCAGGACTCTGCACTTGTCCTTGCTGAACTTCATCTAGTTCCTCTGTGCCCAGCTCTCCAGTCTGCCCAGGTCTCACTGGATTTCACCAACATCAGTTATAACAGTGTAGGTATTTTTCCTTTCTTATGTATTTTACTTCTTGCANTGGCTGCACCTCCATTCTTCCTTGGGACTGGGGTAGGCTTGAGAGGGGTAGGGGGAAGGCAAAGGGGGGGTTGGGAGCCCCTCCTGGGGACTCAGGTTTCTGGGAGGGGAGTTGTGTTTCTGTATTACCTTTTACCTTGTATATTTCTGTCTATAACTGTATATACTGTAAATATCTGCTTGTATATTGTGCTCAGCTGTAAATATAAGCTTCATTCAATTTCCAGAGCCGGCTGAGTCTAGTCTGGGTGATTTCCAAAGTGTGGGGGGGCAGGAAACACCCAAACCATCACAACATCTAGTTGGAAGAGACCTCCAAAGATCATCCAGTCCAACCTTCAACACAGCGCTGAAGGGTCAACACTAAAGCATGTCCCTAAGCACCAGGTCCACATGCTGTGTAAACACCTCCAGGGATGGCGACTCAACCATTGCCTCAGGCAGACCATTTCAGTATTTGATAACCCTTCTCTCTGAAGTATTTCCCAGCATCCAGCCTGTACTTCCCCTGGTGTAGCTTGAAATAATTTCCTCTAGTTCTGTCACTTGACACCAAGAAGAGGCTGGCCCTCTCCTCACTCCAGCATCCCTTCAGATAGTTGTAGAGAGTGATGAGGCCTCCCCTCAGCCTCCTCTTCTCCAGACTGAACAACCACAGCTCCCTCAGGTGCTTCTCATATGTCATATGCTCCAGGCCCTTCACATGCCTCATTGCCCTTTTCTGGACATGCTCCAGCACCTCAATGTCCTTCCTGTAGTGAGAGGCCAAGAACTGAACACAATACTTGAGCTGTGGCCTCCTCAGTGTTGAGTACAGAGGGATGGTCACCTCTCTGTTCCTGCTGGCCACAGTGTTTCTAATATAAGCCAGGATGCCATTGGCTTTCTTGGCCACCTAGGCACACTGCTGACTCATATTTGACTGTCAGTCAGAACCCCTAGAGTGGCCACTTCCCAACCACACAGCCCCAGCTCTGTAGCCTACCAAGGAGCTGTTGTGACCCAGCTGCAGGACCGGGCACTTGACCTCGTTAAACTTCATACAGTTAGCCTTGGCTGATCAACCTAACCTGTCCAGATCTCTCTGTAAAGCGTCCCTATGCTCTAGCAGATCACACAGCTACCCAGCTTGCTGTTATGTGCAAACTTACTGAGGGCACGCTCAATTCTCTCATCTAGATCGTTAATAAAGGTATTACAGAGCACAGGCTCCAGTACTGACCACTACAGGACTGCACCTGGGCAGCAAGGAGATTTAACTCCACCCACCACCACTCTTCGGGTCCAGCCATTTGAACAGATTTTAATCCAATGCAGAGTGCCTTGTGCCAGGAGTTTCCAAAGGAGAATGCTGTGAGAGTGTCAAAGGCTTTAGTAAAGTCCAGGTAGATAGTGTCCACGGCCCTTCTTTGATCCACCAGGTGGATCATCTTATCGTAGAAGGAGACCAGTCAGACAAGACCTGCCTTTCAGAAACCCACGCTGGCTGGGCCTGATCACCTGCTTGTCTTGTGTGTGCTGTGATGGCACTCAGGAGGTCCTGTTCCATACCCTTTCCTGGACTGGGGTCAGACTGAAGGGCCTGTAGTTCCCTTTTGGCCCTTCTTGCAGATGATCGTCACATTTCCTACCATGCACAGAGACAGCTTGCTCCTGCGCCTTGATGATTTTCATCTTGAGGAATGTCCAGCCTTCCTCGAATCTCTTGTTCTTTGGACTGCCTTCTAAGGGGTGCCATCAATCTGTCTCCTAAACAAGTCAAAGTTTGCACTCCAGAGTTCTAAGGATGTAGTTCTATTGGCTCCTCTCCTAACTTCACTGAGACCTGAAAACTCTGCCATCTCGTGGTCACTTTGTCCAATATGACCACCAGCCTTTACATCTCCTACTAGTCCTCCTCTGTTTACAAGGAGCATATCCAGCACAGAGCCACCCCTTGCTGGCTCATTCACCAGCTGTGTCAGGAAATTATCTTCCATGCACTGTAAGAACCTCTACCACTGCTTCCTGTCTGCTGTGCTCTATTTCCAGCAGACACCTGCTAAGTAGAAGTCCCCCACAAGAACAAGGATTAGCAATTCTGAGACCTTCCCCAGACATCCATAAAGCATTTCATCAACCTCTTCATCCTGGTTAGGTGGTTTATAGCAGATCCCCATCATGATATCTGCCTTTCCTCCTTCATATCCACAAGCATTCAACCCTATCATCACTATGATCACCATGCTCAAGACAGTCAAGGCACTCCCTGAAATACAAGCCTACCCCAACAACTTTCCTTCTGGGCCTACCCTTTCTGAAGAGCCTACAGCCATCCAACACAGTACTCCAGCTATGGGATTCATCCCACCATGCTTCTGTCAGGGCAGTAATATAGTTTTCCTGCCACATGATGGCTTCCAGCTCTTGTTTGTTCCCTATGCTCCATGTATTGCCATTGATACACTTGGGTCACACAGTTTGCAGCATAGTGGTCTGTTCCCTGCTTGATCACTCCTAGACACAAACATGAGTTCTAGCTCACTAATGGCCCTTGCAACCTCCTTATCTCATGTCCCATTATTCCCTACATTTGATGATGTAGCAGTGGGCCCATCCTACAAGTGTCCCAGGCTTGTCTCCAGCAAGTACAGTCCTTCCCCTTTCCCCCTTCCATTCACCCTGTCGATGAAGCCAGCCAACTCCCATGATAAAACCTTTCTCCCCTTTTGGGTGAGGTGTACCATGTCTGATGCCAGCAGGCCTGGTGTCATGTTAATGAACTTGTGATCCAAAAAAAAACCCGAAATTCTGCAGGAGGCACCAAGCTCAAAGCCAAGAATCAAATCTTGTGAGTTTCCCTCAACTTATTTGGCTCAGCCCATGATACTGAGATGCAGGAGAACACCACCATCTGTCCATCACAGTTTGGGAAGTGACACAAATAAACAGAGAGCATAAAGAAAGAAATGAGCATTTGATTGCAGATACAGTGTCCCATTTGCAGGGGGCCTCACTTGGGTGCTCTAGAAGGCGTTGCCTGGCATCATTATCCCTATTCCTCTCCTTTGCACCTGTGTGAAGAAGTACCTCCTTTGGGACAAGGATTTTTACTTACATTTAAACCTTTTAGAAACACAGCTTATTTTGACAAGTGTACAGCCCTACAGTGTGAAAATATGCACTCTCTAGCAAGTGAAACCATGCTGCAGTTCAGAGATCAGAGATCCAGCATAGAAAGGATTTAATTCTCCTGAATGAACAGACTCAATTTCCTTGATGATCTGCCTCAGTTTTATGTAAGGATTGTCATACCTGGTTCCAAAGAAATGGCACAGATTTTGTTTCCAAGCAAGCAATAGAGACATCATGCACGTGTGTGAGCTAACACAAGAACACCGTCCTGCTTTCGCGCAATCTAAAACAGCGAAGTATTTTTGGCACAAACTCTTTTAAGATCTTGTTGAATATGCCAGGGCAGTCTCATTGATGGTATGCTTTCCAAGCCAGCCCTCCGCCTCATTATGTGCCACCACTGGCAGGATTTGCATTGACTTTCAGAAGTGGGACAGTATTTTGCCACAAAAATTACTTCAGCCAATCTTTGTAAGACTGCAGCTTTCTGAATACAAGGAAAATCACAAGTTACAATACTAAAGATTACTAAGGAAAAATACTAAGTATTAAATCCAGCATATACTAAAAGACAAAGAGCAAGTATGGGTGGGTTGTGATCCTCCTCATGGGTTTAAAATCTTACTCTTTCAGTGGCCCTAATAACTGCCAAGAGTTTACAGAAACCAAGATAAACCACCCAGGCCAAACAGACCTGGGGCTCGCTAGCTGACTGAGAGCAGAGTGAAGGGGATGGGATTTCTTATCCACACATAGAAATACCTAAAGTGTAGGGGTCATGAGAGTGGAGCTGAGCCCAGTGATAGGACAAGGGGCAATGGGTACAAACCAGAACACAGGAGGTTTCCCCTGAACTTGAGAAAATTCTCTACTTTTGAGGGTGCCAGAGAAGTTGTGGAGTCGCCTTCTCTTGAGACTCTCAAAATGCACGAGGACACAGTGGCTTGACGTCGGTGATCCTGCTTTGGCAGGGACCTTGATGTAGATAATCTTCAGAGGCCCTTTACAACCCAACCATTTTATGATTTTCCAAAACTGTCATAGGCAGGTTCTGGAAACTAACTGTCTAAGCTTTGAACTAATCTACTCTCTATATCACTGTCTCTGGATTTCTTCTGAATGCCATAATGGAACTTCAAAGACACTTGCCATTATATTCTCCCTTTTTCAGGATCAGATCCTATCCAGGTTACAAAATAGAAGGTTACATAATAGAAGTCACATTGTGTTTGCACTTAACTCTTCTCACAGGAAGACGTAATTAGTATCACTAATTTAGTAATACCTTTCCTCCATTTTTGGTTTATTAGTTTGGATTTGTTGGGGGGCTGAGGGGAGGGGGGTTGTTGAGGGCCTACTTCTTTCCTCTTTTTGCCTCACTCATCCCTTTCACTGCCATCTGCAGAGGTGGCGAGTTAGCTGAGACATTATTCGGGGTGCTTCTGCACCATTAAAGCTGTAGCCCAGCCAGATGTGTGAGCATAGTGCCAGAAGGGAGGCCTTCTCCCACTTTTCTTTCTTCTTTGCACCATTTGAGATTGCTTATAGTAAAATGCTTGCAGCCTCTTTGCCCACTGGTCCCTTCTTGCACAAATGCCATGTCTGAAATATTGCACGCTTGCTTCTAATTATTTACATCCGTTAATGCTCATCTCACACTGCTTTTAAAACTAAGCCCATTTCTTCAGATTACCACCACCATCAGAGACTTCACACCCTCTCAAGGAAGCCTGCTTCAGCACTTCATCACCTTCACAGTGAAAAAAGGTGGTTGTTTTTTTTCTCACGTTGAGGTGGAATTTCCTGTGATAGGCCATTTTCTTCCCAGCCTCCAGTAAGCCTCACTGCTATCCTTCTCTGAGGAAAATGATTTCTTCCTATACTAAGATCTTTTTTTCCTTCCAGTTGCATTTTTCCTTTTTAATGTCCTATCCTACTATATTATTTTTTTTTGCTCTCAACTCACACTAAGCCTTTGGTTTCTTACAGGAAGAACTGCTTCTTTTGTAGTTATTTTGCATTTAATGTTGTAAGTGATGTCAACCTATGTTAACACTTTGCTGCCACTTGATCTTGTTCTATTTTCTACAATTCAGCAGGCTACCTTCAAACTTTAAATCTGTTTTTCAAGGTATTTGTGAACCTTCCCAGACTTCAGTTTATCAGTGCTTTCCATGAGGGTACCACTGAGCAATTAAACAGAAGGTGAGCCATTATATATATAGGAGTTTACAAAATGACTTGGTGAGCACAGAAGTTACCTTAGCTTGCACTGTTTTCGACTGATGGCCAGGTGTATGGCTATGGAAGATTTCAAATTGTCCCTCTTGTGGATGCTTCTGCCTCAGAAGTTTGGAGAAAAAGGTAGCTGAAGTAATTCCTCCACCTCATAAACAAAAGCCTGTGAAACTCCTTCCACATGTAACTGGCTCCTGATGCTGCAGCTGGTAAGAGCAAAAATCAAAGCCCATCCAGAACCTGAGCACTACTTTGGCTTCCTTCTTGGGTATGTGTTATTTAAACAAAGCTCTTGACACAGCTTTTCTCAGAGGCCTGGCTTCTCTGTCTGACCATCACACTGGAACAGGTTGTCCACAAAGGCTGTGGATGACTCTTCCCTGAAGGTGTTCAAGGTCAGGCTGGACAAGGCCTTCAGCAGTGTGGTCTAGTGGAAAGTGTTCCTGCCTATGGCAGAAGGGTTGGAACTAGATGATCAAAGTCCCTTCCAATCCAAACCATTCTATGACTCCATGGTCTGTTTTGCACAGCTTGCAGGTAAGGTTCTTGGCTGTCAGATCTGGTCAAAATAAGCCAGGAGCTCTGAAGTTACCAAAGAAATGCAGTAGTATGATTCTGCATCAGGCCCAGCCAGTTTGGGTTTAGGAAGGGCAGGTCCTGTCTCACCAACCTGATCTCCTTTTATGATCCGGTTACCTGCCTGGTCAATGTGGGTTAGGCTGTGAATGTAGTCTACCTGGACTTCAGCAAAGCCTTTGACACTGTCTGCCACAACAAACTCCTGGCAAAGCTGGCAGCTCATGGCTTGGACAGATTCACTCTGATATGGGTCAAGAACTGGCTGGAAGGCCGAGCCCAGAGAGTGGTGGTGAATGGTGCCACATCCAGTTGGCAGCCAGTCACTAGTGGTGTTCCCCAAGCATCAGCGCTGGGCCCAGTCCTGTTTAACATTGTCACTGATGATCTGGATGAGGGGATTGAGTCCAGCGTAAGTAAGTTTGCAGATGATACCAAGCTAGGAGCAGGTGTTGACCTATTAGAAGGTAGGAGAGCCCTGCAGAGGGACCTGGACAAGCTGGATGGGTGGGNCTGTGTCCAGTTCTGGGCTCCTCAATTCAAGAGAGATGTTGAGGTGCTGGAATGTGTCCAGAGAAGGGCGATGAAGCTGGTGAAAGGCCTGGAACAGAAACCCTATGAGGAGAGGCTGAGGGAGCTGGGGTTGTTCAGCCTGGAGAAGAGGAGGCTCAGGGGTGACCTCATTGCTGTCTACAACTACCTCAAGGGAGGTTGTAGCCAGGTGGGGGTTGATCTCTTCTCCCAGGCAACCAGCAACAGGACAAGGGGACACAGTCTCAAGTTGTGCCAGGGGAGGTATAGGCTGGATGTTAGGAGGAAGTTCTTGCCAGAGAGAGTGATTGGCATTGGAATGGGCTGCCCAGGGAGGTGGTGGAGTCACTGTCCCTGGAGGTGTTCAAGAAAAGACTGGATGAGGCACTTAGTGCCATGGTCTAAATGACGGGATAGGGCTGGGTGATAGCTTGGATGGGATGATCTTGGAGGTCTCTTCCAACCTGGTTGATTCTATGATTCTATTCCCCTTGCTTCCATAGGAAAACTTATCAAAAATCTCCAGATAGAGCAGGTTAAGTGACAGAATATCCTACTGAATCCACCAGCTGGTTTTGGCATCTTGCCAACTTCAGATACTAATTCTACATCAGCAACGTTCTGGAATTACTGCCACATTTTCACACAACAGTTATTTTAAGCCCAGTAACACTGGTTTATGGGGATGTACATGTGTCTCAAAGGTCTTTTACTTGGAGCCAGAGAAACAGTGGGTAAAACAAAGTTAGGAGGAAAGGGAGAGGTGCAATACAGCCATTATCTCCCTTCCTAAGTTGGAAGCACAGTCTTAAGTAATGAATACTGATGATTCACGTTTTGTTCTCCCAGACATACTCACTTTGACAAAGTTTTTCTGGACTTGTGCAAATACAGACCACTCATTTTTAGCCACTCATTGCTATTTGTCCTTTGATCCATGGGCTTGCAGTTTCCCAAGTATTTGATTTACTTGCACAAAATCAGTTTGCTCAGCAAAGTAATCTCAATGTCACTAATTAATGGTCTTCCATACAAAGCAGTCTTTCCACACCTCAGAATTGATCTTACCCATGTGAGGGAAAAGTTATCCCTGCTACAGTTCCAGAAGCTACATTCTTCTCCACAAACAGAGTGTATGAAAAGGCATACTGTATTTATTCTGAATGTAATGTTGCAAAGTATTACATGCCTTCCACAAATATTCAGCATACAGACTTTGACTGACATGGAAAGAAAAAAAAGCAACAAAAAACCCGAAACAAATAAAACAAACAACCACCTCAATACCACTCCCTGGATACTATTTATTGAGGTTTTAGTGACTGTGAACCAGGCAAGTGTTTGCCATCACGGAGAGACAAAACACTGTCTTGTAAGTAATCAGAATTGTAACACTGAGGGAGCAATGGGTATCACACATCAAACTACAGAATCTACATTATGCTCAACAGACTACTGCATCCCACTTATTAAACTAAAATAAGAACTGAACCTAAGGACTTGAAACCTACTTCCTAACAGCAAGGGAAGAAAGCATTCTGTGGCTTTAAAACCTGAGGGTGTATCACCTTACACTCCAATACAACTACTTGTGCACGTGTCTATTCATTTGTTTGATTAGGCCACCACCACAAATCCCTCTGTATGCGAATCACTTATTTCTTTGAGTATTAATGTTACCATAAAGCAAGCATTAGTCCAAAGTGCAATCTGTAAAGCTCTGGATCCAGTAAAAAACAGCATCATTTTTCATTTCTCAAATAAATGTAGCTTTTCACAGAGCATATTAGCTAACACTCATTTAATGTGAAGTGGTGAGCTGCTGTCACAGTGGAATATGCCCAAGCAGTTTCGCAGTGGATCTCTGAATATCAGTGATCTCTGTTCACAGAATCCCCTATGTAAATTATGAGGTTCAGTTAATAAAAATACAGATGATTCTTGGCTTGTACTTGCATTCGTTCTCTTCTGCACTACTTGAATGCATTACTGCCATTTTTAAAAATTACAAAATTACTTCTTTGCGAGCAGCCAGACTCTGCAGATCAGAAGACAGCAGTTGACAGAGGGCTGACTGGAGCCCTTCATTAGAGTCAGAGACTGCTTTCAAACCAAGTGTTAACTGCAGCCTTCGCTCCAGGCATTTTGAATAGCACATTATGCCTGCAGTTACTAATTTCAAGCAATACTGAAAATAACTTATTTACCGTAAATTTAGCAAACATACTGAAAAATCTTACTCAATGCAGGGCCATGTCGGACATCAGCAACCTTAGCTGGGTTCCAGCCAGCAAGCCTATCCGCATAAGTATCTCATCACTTGAATTTTAATACCTGAGAAGTGTTTGAAACTGAGCATTTCATAATTACACAAAAAGGAAGGCAAAGAGAAATACAGCTGTGTTTCAAAGAGTAATAAATATTACCAAATGAACTTTCACAAACAAGTTTCATAGAAAAATTATATGACTTAGTGTCCAAACAAAAATTTCCCTCAGACAAATCCACTAGCAAATTGCGTAAATCTACACTGTTCTGCTAGAAATGTGGCTGGTTTTATGATCTGTTAGGCAATCGGACAGTAGGCTACACATCCCACTTGAAGTTCTCCCAAAGACAGCCAAATCTCCCACCAAAAACTTTGCATTAAGGGTAAGAGCATTCACCTTAGCTCTTGTTTTCAACACATACATTTTAATACAAAAGCTATCTGAAAGGTTTTACAATGCTTGAAAGGTAATTTACGCCAAAGGTCTTGTTAAAAGGCAGTCTCCTAAAGATTATACTGTATGGAGTATATCTCCATGTCTCTTAAAATCCAAGTACACCATGGGAGTTCTTAGCAAAATACAGAAGAAATGGTATTTTGTGGTCTAGTATTAAAAAAGAAAATCACTTATTAAAAGTGTACATACAAAGCCTTAATCCACTTACTGATCTGATATTAGGTGGAAGGTACCCAACTGCAGTGATCAGCAAAAATAATTGCTAATATCTGAAAAACAAGCCTGTACTTTCCATCCTTTTAAAAACAGACTGAGCTTGCAAGAACCACAGACATTCCTGAACTTCAAAGTATAGCCTTAAAAACTGAATAGGTCCAGACATCCCTTAGCTTTACAAAGCTGGCTAAAAACAAACAGAAAACCTGAATCTATTATTCCTTTGTAAGAATTCAAGACTCAGTGTCACATTTCATTGCTCACAAAAATCAAAGTCTTCTGTTTTTGAGTGGTATCTACTTTTTTCCTAAGTATAACTACCACACTAAACTGGACTACTATTCACATCACTTCGCAATGCACTGGTGAAAAGTTAACTCTCAAATGTACAGCTGGGCACCTGAAAGTTTCTACAGTTTAATCGCACTGTCAATCAATGCTGACCCAAGCTCTTCCTGAAATTAATGCTCACATTTCTGGGTGAGTTTCAATGTCAAATTCAAGAGCAAACATGTCTGCAAAGGTAGAAATAGATTTTGGTGACATCTCTGTAGGAGCATACAAACGCCTACAGGTCAGTGGAAATACAGAAAAGCGCAAAGCCCTGAATCTTCTGTTAGCTATTCCCGCATTCACACCGTCTAACTGCACTGCTGCAGTTACTCAGTTGCTGTTTAACTTGGGGAAGCAACCACGTACTCCCAGATGCGAGGTGATGCACAGCCACCAGCCCGGCTGGGTGGAGCGCGTGCTTCGAGCACACTCTTGTGGCCATATGCAACCACATGAAATTCAAAGCTGAGAAGGGCACAGGATGGCAAGTAGGCATCTTGGACTGGCTTCTTTTACAAAGAACATCTTAAACCAGAAGTTACAAAAGAAGCGAATCAAGCACCAGAGATGACCTACTGCAGAAACATCATTCTTTTACCCTAGTATTTGGAAAGAGCTTATATAAAGTGAAATGCTACATTGAAAAACATAGTGCAAAATAGAGCCAACTAGTGCAGTGGCTACTTCAGTGTTTAAGACCCTGCAACCTCCTACCTTATCTCTCTCCTTGAGAGAGAAAAGAGAACACATTTGCCTCCTCCTTCTGTGACACCTGAAGTGCTGCATATCTTAAGACAAAATACAACCCTATTAATTTAATATTATTTAAATACTGTCTTTGCTGAAATATAAGTTGAAATTCCATCCTCATTTCATGGTCAACTTCATGTGATCTTCACAGGTGATTTCTTGTGTGCGCAGAGGAGGGTGACATAGGGAACTCCAATGAACGCCCATCTTTCACTGGGCCAGAACTTTATGACGGGGCCCTGCTCAGGGATCTCAGAGGCAGCATCGAAGTAAGCGAAGCAGACACAGCCCAGGTATGCAGCAAGGCAAATCAAAATGTGCCTGAAAATAGACAACCGCAACCCACCCCCCAAAAAACAGAGAAAAAATTCAGTCACGTGCTCTCAGTAAAGCAATCAAATACACCACCATGCTTTTAAAATCAGTCTACCCTTCACCTTATTCCTCTGAATCCCCAATAGAGTTGCAGTCTGCATGCAGGCAAAGACTACAGAGATTAAAGAGAACTAAAAAACCATAGCCTGTCCTCAGTCCAATTCATCCGTGGCTTTTTAGCCTCCCTGCACCTGTCAGATTTGTGTGGAAATGCTGAGATATGGCACCTTGAATAAGAGCACAATTTGTTGGATGGTAAAAGAGAAAAGGCATCAAAGCCCTTCACTGCCTCCCCTGGTGAGGTTGCATATGGAGTACTGTCTCCAGTTTTGGGGCCCCCCGTTCAAGAGGGACATAGAACTTTTTGAGAGAGTCCAGTGCAGAGCCACAAAGATGATTAAGGGAATGGAACATCTCTCTTATGAGGAGAGACTTGGAGCTGGGGCTCGTTAGGTTGAGAGGTGACTTCATCAATGTTTATAAAAATGTAAAAGGTAAGAGCCAGGAGGACAGAGCCAGGCTCTTCTTGGTGATACCCGATGACAGGACAAGGGGCAATGGGTGTTTGCTGAGGCATAGGAATTTTCATGTAAACATGAGGAGGATTTTCTTTTGCACTGTGAGAGTGGCAGAGCACTGGAACAGGCTGCCCAAGAGGGTTGTGGACTCTCTCTCTCTGCAGACATTCAAAACCCGTTTGGACACATTCCTATGTGATGTGACCCTGCTCTGTCAGTGATGTTGGACTGGATGATCTTTTGAGGTCTCTTCCAGACACTGATATTTTGTCATTCTGTGATTCACCCTCAGCTGTTACCAGTGGAAGCTTAAGCTTTCACAGGCACTGCTCCAGTTGAGCAGTGCTATGGGATTTTAGAAACCAGCAGGACAAGGAATTCAGATACAATTAACAAACTTAGTGTCTGAAAAATCTGACTGGGTCAAAGAGGGCCCTAAATCTCCCACCTTGCAGAGCGTGACACTTGCTCTGGGCTTATAATCTTACCACTGGCATCACCAGAAATAACCACAGAAGGATAGTCTGGTGAAGATGTATCACACTGGAATAAAATTGTGACATTTGTGACATTTATACACTGTTTATACACTTACCATACGCAGTGCAAGTAGGGAAAGTTAAATGAGGACCAGATCTCACAAAATACTTTGTCACTGATCCAGCAGAAAAGTGCTAGCATCCACCAAAGACCTGAAAAGAGACCCAGTTTGTACACACGCAGGTTTTCACACCTGAGGAGAACACAAAGAAGCTGTTACAAAACCAAACAAAATTTGCTTGTAATGGCAGCTTGATGTTTTTTGGCTGTATGCATTTTAGGGTATGATTCATGGTGCCAAGTACATCTGTAAAATGGCTCCACCATAAATGTCCTAACAGAGGAACTTTTACTTACAGTAAATACATCTCAGATGCAAGGCAGTGGTGAGGAGAGAAAACAAACCTTTTCATCAGTAGCTGTGCTTTGGGTATTGTCTCAAATATCAATGTGCAAATGGTGAGCAAAGATCAAAGTATTCCCATGTCTAGGAAGGGATATCTAAGATAACTAGTGATTAATTATGGACACTGTCCAGGAATAACTAGCCACGTAACAAGTGCTCAGATTTGTTTGTATTTGTCAATATATAGAGACTGGTTAAAAAAAAAAAACAAAACTGCATGAGGCTTTTCACAATTGGTTCATTGATTCCCACCACAAGCTACAAGTTACTACTATGCAATAGAAGAACATCTAAGGTAGAAGCTTCTACTCAGAGAGGTCAAACAAGCATGCCTTAACAGAAGGCACAGACAATCCCTACAGAATTCCTCATGCTGACTAAGCTGAAGTTCTCCGGCTCCACAAGAAACTTGACTTGTTCATACAGAGGTATAACCTGTTAGCTGAAGGTTCATGCCTCTGTGTGCACAGATCTCTGCCTGGAAGAAACTGGACCCTACAAAGCTCCTACTTCCTTGAGGGTTCAGGAGTCTTTCATGACAGCTGTCAGTTTTCTTCTTTCTAGTTCATCATTGCCTACCAGTGCGGTCAACAGCACGGTGTTCTCAGTTTAACACAAACAGCAGGGTTTTTTACTAAGAGAATTTCTGCAAGCACTGGTGTGCCCCAGTCAGTTGCTACCCAAAGGGTTTGAGCTGGTACACATTTCTAGCAGCTTGACCTTTGCATACTATGGCACCTCCCAGCAAAACATAACAGCTTTTCTTCAAACAAGTACAAGTTTCCAGACGTTGACTAATTGCTTGATTAATTTTGGCACACATATCTCCCTTAATAACCTAGGGGATATTTTAAACTTTTAATTATCTTAATCTTTTACTCAAAGGAATAAGGGAACTGCGAGCAACCTGAGACAAGAAGCAGACCTCCCCACTGTGATGGTTTGGGTATCCCCCGC
>WAAF01013018.1:252513-292145 GCA_013400475.1 Tricholaema leucomelas | reverse complement strand
GGGACACCCTACCCTAGAGCAGGCTGCCCACAGCCTCATCCAGACTGGCCTTAAACACCTCCAGCCATGGGGCCTCAACCACCTCCCTGGGCAACCCATTCCAGCCTCTCACCACTCTCATGCTCAACAACTTCCTCCTCACATCCAACCTAAACCTACCCATCTCCAGCTTTGCTCCATTCCCCCTAGTCCTGGCACTCCTTGACAGCCTAAAAAGTCCCTCCCCAGCTTTTTTGTAGCCCACTTCAGATCCTGGAAGGCCACAAGAAGGTCACCTCACAGCCTCCTCTTCTGCAGACTGCACAGCCCCAGTTCTTCCAGTCTGTCCTCACAGCAGAGCTGCTGCAGCCCTCTGAGCATCCTCCTGGCCCTTCTCTGGACACACTCCAGCATCTCCATATCTCTCTTGGAATGGGGGCTCCAGAACTGGATGCAGTACTCCAGGTGGGGTCTCAGCAGAGTGCAGCAGAGGGGGAGAATCACCTCCCTGGCTCTGCTGGCCACACTTCTCCTGCTGCAGCCCAGGCTCTGCTTGGCTTTCTGGGCTGCAAGTGCACACTGCAGGCTCCTGTTGAGCTTCTCATCCAGCAGCATGGAAGTGATCTGCAGACTGCAGCAGGACAAAAGCCCAACAGGTTTGGTGCTATGGTGTTTCCAAAGGCAGATCTTCCCACGCTGTATCTCCACTGGGCTTTCAAGCCACTACTGTGACCTGCCCGAGGAGAGCTCAGTTTATAGATGTTCCCTCCCTGGAGGTGTTCAAGGCTGGATGATGTTTGGAGCAACCTGGTCTAGTGGAAGGTGTCCCTGCCTGTGACAAGGCCTTGGAACTAGATGATCTTTAAGGTACCTTCCAACCCAAACCATTCTATCAGTCGATAAAAAGCCATTAGGGCAGCAAGACCTAGGACCAGCTGCAGGACCTGATGTTGCAGCTTGGCAGAACACACCAGGGGTGGTCAATGTAACCAGGTCATCGTGCTTCAGGGTCAGAAAGGCACACAGGGACCTTGCCACTGGGGTGTGACGTAAGGGTGGACTTTGGCAAAGGGTGGTCAACCTGCCCAGTGCCTGAACTCACCTAGAGGAAAACAGGATGGAGGCAATGGGGGCTGGTACATCAAAGTCCATTGACTGCAAGCCCCAACATGGTGTTTTCAAGGGATTGTCAGCTGGAAATAAGGGGGGGAGGGACCTTTTAGCAGCCTTCAAGTGCTTCAAGGAGTCAACAAGAAAGCAGGGTCTGTTGTGACAAGGCAAGGAGTGATGAGCGTGAAACTAACAGAGGAAGATTCAAACTGGAGAGAAAATCCTTCATCTGGGTGGAGGCAATGCCAAGCACAAATGCAGGCTGGGCAGTGAGTGGCTGGAGAGCAGCCCTGAGAAGGGGGACTTGGGGGTGCTGCTGGACCAGAAGCTCAACATGAGGCAGCAGTGTGCACTTGCAGCCCAGAAAGCCAACCAGAGCCTGGGCTGCATCAGGAGAAGTGTGGCCAGCAGGGCCAGGGAGGTGATTCTCCCCCTCTACTGTGCTCTGCTGAGACCCCACCTGGAGTACTGCATCCAGTTCTGGAGCCGCCATTCCAAGAGGCATGTGGAGATGCTGGAGTGTGTCCAGAGAAGGGCCAGGAGGATGCTCAGAGGGCTGCAGCAGCTCTGCTGTGAGGACAGACTGAAAGAGTTGGGGCTGTTCAGTCTGGAGAAGAGGAGGCTCTGAGGTGACCTTCTTGTGGCCTTCCAGGATCTGAAGGGAGCCTCCAAAAAAGCTGGGGAGGGACTTTTTAGGCTGTCAGGGAGTGCCAGGACTAGGGGGAATGGAGCAAAGCTGGAAGTGGGTAGGCTCAGGCTGGACATGAGGAGGAAGTTGTTGAGCATGAGAGTGGTGAGAGGCTGGAATGGGTTGAGGCCCCATGGCTGGAGGTGTTTAAGGCCAGGTTGGATGAGGCTGTGGGCAGCCTGCTCTAGGGTAGGGTGTCCCTGCCCATGTCAGGGGATTGGAACTGGCTGATCCTTGTGGTCCCTTCCAACCCTGACTGGTTCTATGATTCCATGATGACTTTCTCAACTCTCAGCTCCCTGCACAAGAAGGGTGTGATGTGCCCCACTTCCTGTCGCTTATCTCACCTTTTGGGGATGGTAAGTCACAAGTCCACCCTGTAAGGATTTTGCAGTCTGAAGTGTCTTTAGGAACCAGTGTCTTTAGGACAGGGCTTGGTGATAGGATGGACTGGATGATCTTGGAGGTCTCTTCCAACCTGGTTGATTCTATGCTAAAACCAACTAAACTCAGCAAGCAGACAGCTCCTGCATGGAGGGGAAAAAACAATGCATGGTTGGTGGTCCCAGGGGTGAGCAGGCTGTGGGGAGCACCACCAGCAAACATCTATCTCTAACCCTTTCCCAAGCTGTTTTGAGGGTAGCAGCATTTGTGTGGTGCTGAGTGGCATGGTTTAGCACTAGTTTTGGTAGAGTTAGGTAATCATAGAATCAGCCAGGTTGGAAGAGACCTCCAAGCTCATCCACTCCAACCTAGCACCCAGCCCTGCCCAATCAACCAGACCATGGCACTAAGTGCCTCAGCCAGGCTTTGCTTCAACACCTCCAGGCACAGTGACTCCACCACCTCCCTGGGCAGCCCATTCCAATGCCAATCACTCTCTCTGGGAAGACTCAATGATTCCTGAAGGTCTTTTCCAAACGAGGTGATTCAATGATTCTATGATTATCCAACCCATGGGCAGGCTCTTGCCAACCCCTTCCAGCCTGGCCCTTTAAGTAACTTGAGCTCCTGGGCTGCAAATCCCAGGCTCTGACTGAGAGGATGGAAAAGGACTTTCCCCTCCCTTCTCCCTTCTGAATCTTTGCTTTTAGAAGCCACCATTCCTTCCTCTTTCCCTTCAGCTGGGACAAGATGGTTCACCAAGGGACAAGGCAACTTTCTGGCCACCTCTCTGCTTTAGCCAGGCAAATTGAGCATTTCTCCACCTTGAAATGCTTCTGGCAGCTCTGCTCCCACCCAGCCCTGCCAAACCTTAGCTCATTTCCTAAGCCTGGTCGGCTGCTGGGGGCTGGAGCAAAGGTTTAATGATTTGCTTTTCTTGGGTAAGGCGGGGACAGGGAGAAGGTCTGGCCCCCAGCGCCTGACGCTGCAAATCGTGCCCACTTTTGTTGTAGAGTCCTTCTCCCACCCCACCCTTTTCCTTCCCCACCTTCCTCCCAGCTCCCCAGCCCACCATGAATCCACAGGGAGCTTTGGGATATATTTGCCTACTTTGCTTTTCCTTCGGGACACCAACAAGAGGTAAGAGGCTTTAGGTTGCTGTGGGTACAGGGACTCGGTGGGGGTTTGGATGCCCCTCAAAGGTGGGGTCCTCATTTTGGGGTTCACAACATCTGCTTGGGGAGGGAAGAGTTATGGCTGCAATTTAAATGGTCTTAGCATCCTCTAGTGAGGGAGGTGGGGGAGGGAGGGAATGTTTTGAGATTGTGGAAGTCTCCCCTGGGGGGTGTGTGTGTGAGAGAGGAGAAGCAAAGAGCTGGAGCTGTTTAAACTGTACGAGGTGCAGGCAAAAAGCTGGAGCTGTTTAAACTGTACAAGGTGCAGGAATGTAGAAACCTTTCAGCCTGACTCAGGGAGGACAGGCCCAGGGTGGGTTGGGGGTGGTTAGGGAGATTTCCAACAATTCATTTCTCGTTACAACCAGATGCAGCAGAACCATAAAACATTTCAGAAGCCCAGCAGGGGCCTCAGATTTGTGGGAGAATCTGAAATGACTTCAGACAATAGATTTGACTGGTTAGAGCCTGGCAGAGGCAACCCTTCCCCCACCCCCTGCCTTGCCTCCACAATCATATTTGCATACGAACAAGGGAAGGGACTCCCAATACATAAGATGAAACCAAGGAGTTTGGGTGCAAGTTTGCCCCACCTCAGAAGTCAGTGATTTAAGAACTGGCATTTCTGATGGGAACCACACAATGCCTTCACTTCCCCCCTAAATAGCAATGCCAAGGAATGCACTGTGCCAAAAAGATTCTTCAGGGCATACCTTGTGTCCATGGATGTGCTCAAGAAGCTTTGCTTCAGGATTCTCTGGAGCCTTTCAAGGCCTGTCTGGCTGTGTTCCTCTGTGCTCTGTGTTAGATAGTATTGTCCTGCTCTGGCAGTGAGGTTGGACTCAATGATCTCCTTGGGTCCCTTCCAACCCCTAACATCCTGTGAGGATGCTGGGTTGGACTCGATGATCTCCTTGGGTCCCTTCCAACGCCTAACATCCTGTGAGCCTGTGATTAAAGGATGGTAAAGGTCATCTCCTCTGTGAGGAGGAAAGGCTGAGAGACCTGGGGCTGTTTAGTCTTGGAGGAAGACTGTTGAGTCTTAGGAGGAAGTTGTTGAGCATGAGAGTGGTGAGAGGCTGGAATGGGTTGCCCAGGGAGGTGGCTGAGGCCCCATCCCCAGAGATGTTTAAGGCCAGGCTGGATGAGGCTGTGGGCAGGCTGATCTAGGGTAGGGTGGGTTGGGACTAGATGATCCTTGTGGTCTCTTCCAGCCCTGACTGACTCTATGCTTCTAGTCTGAAGAGCAGCCTGAGAGAGGATCAGTGCTTGTCAATAGCTAAGGGGTGGAGGGAAAGGGGATAGTCAGACTCTTTCCAGTGATGTCCAGTAACAGGACAAGGGGCAAGAGGCACAAACTGGAACACAGAAAGTTCCATCTGAGCATCAGGAAAAACTTTGGTGGGAGGGTGTTGGAGCCCTGGAGCAGGCTGCCCAGAGAGGTTGTGAAGTCACCTCTGGAGAGATTCCAGACCCACCTGGACGCCCTGATCCTCAGTAAGCTGGCAGGATGATCCTCTGAGGTGCCTTCCAACCTTCACCATGCTGGGATTCTGTGATTCTCTGGCAGTTTCAAAAAGTCCTGAAGTCCCCAAGGAAGTCTTCTGCTCTAGCCAGCATTTCTAAGGAAGGACTAGAAAGCCAAACAGGAATCAGCTGTCATAGAATAGAACAGAACAGAACAGGAGTAGAGTAGGATTGAATCAAATCAATCAGGGTGGAAGAGATCTCCAAGATCATCCAGTCCAAGCAAGAACCCAGAAATACCCAAACCACAGCCACAATTCATGTCCCACTAAAACCTTCCCATGTGCTTCCCTGAACATGTCAGCTGTGCCTACTGCCTGGCATAAAAAACACTCTTCCAGGATGCAGGCTACAAGTATCCATTTGAGTCCCCTCTCTGGGCTGGAGGATGACGATTCTGTGACCACAAACCTTAAACCTTTGCACCTTTCCTTAGGGAATTTGCAGCCACTTTCATTCCAGCCTGGGACCCTATACCAGTACCACTATTCCCTGGATGTCCAGGTGGACCATGCATCCACACCATCCCCAGGAGGAACCTGGCTGAGGGCTGAGGCACTGGTCCACGTGCACCGGCTCTGGAGAGACCAAGGTGGAGAAGAGCTGCTCCAGGTGCAGGTGTGTGAGGTGGTAAAGCTATGACAGTTAGCTGCTACACCTCCTGGGAGCAGTGAGGAGTCCTTACTGCCTTCCCAAGCCACCTAAAAAATGACCTCTGTGACCAAGAGAGGCCATCTGCACAGCAGCTTTAGATGTCCTTGGTCACTACTTTCTTCTACCTTCTGTCATCGTAGATCCGTGACCTGAAAGCCCAGCACGAGTCAGCAGAGAAGAGGAGCCAGGCCAGCACTGGAAGTCCCCCTGCAGAGATTGCATTGAGCCAGGAGGCACAAGCAGAGCTGCAGCAGCCAATGTTCATCTCCTGGAGCAGCGGGAAGGTCAGCTGGACACTTCTGGCCTTGCTCATGCCCTCCTCACAGAGCAATCCTGCCCACATCACAAATTTTCCCGGTTACAAAGCCCTTATGAGCTCCTGCTCCACTTCTGATTGCATATCAGCGCACTAAGAACCAGAGAGTCACAAATGCAGGGTTAGACGATCTCCTGCAACGTCTACTATGACCCTAGGTGAAGTCTCATCCTCACAAGGGGCTGCAAGCTTGGTTGGAGCTGCAGCATCCCATGTGAAAACAGTTTCAGCCCCAAAAGAATCACTGAATGATAGGGGTTGGAAGGGACCTCTGGAGACGAGCTAATCCAACTCTCCTGCCATATCAGACCTAGAGCACCAGAGTAAGCTTATTCCTGGCCCCCAGAGCCATCCCCACAGTCAGAAACCACCTTTTGCCTTCCCAGGTCAAAGCCTTCTATGGGGATGGAGAAGAAAGATAGGGGTTGGAAGGAACCTCTGGAGATGAGCTAATCCAACTCTCCTGCCAGATCAGGTTCACCTAGAGCACCATGATCCCAGCTTCTTCCTGGCCCCCAGAGCCACCCCCAAAGTCAGAAACCACCTCTTGCCTTCCCAGGTCAAAGCCTTCTATGGGGATGAAGCAGAAAGCATCCTGATCTCCAACCTGAAGCGAGGCGTCATCAGCCTGCTCCAGCTCCAACCCCATGCTGGCACCACAGTGGAGGTAAGTGCAAAGATGGGGCTGGATCTTGTCCAAGGGAACATCTCACAGCAGGAGAGCTGGCCCCAAAGCACAGCCAGCCTAGGTCCTTCACCAGAGGAATCATAGAATGGTTTGGATTAGAAGAGACCATTAAAGGTCATCTAATTCCAACCCTCCTGCAATGACCAGGGACATCTGCCACTAGGTGATCATAGAATCAAGCAGGTTGGAAGAGACCTCCAAGCTCATCCAGTCCAACCTAGCNGTCAATAGCTAAGGGGTGGAGGGAAAGGGGATAGTCAGACTCTTTCCAGTGATGTCCAGTAACAGGACAAGGGGCAAGAGGCACAAACTGGAACACAGAAAGTTCCATCTGAGCATCAGGAAAAACTTTGGTGGGAGGGTGTTGGAGCCCTGGAGCAGGCTGCCCAGAGAGGTTGTGAAGTCACCTCTGGAGAGATTCCAGACCCACCTGGACGCCCTGATCCTCAGTAAGCTGGCAGGATGATCCTCTGAGGTGCCTTCCAACCTTCACCATGCTGGGATTCTGTGATTCTCTGGCAGTTTCAAAAAGTCCTGAAGTCCCCAAGGAAGTCTTCTGCTCTAGCCAGCATTTCTAAGGAAGGACTAGAAAGCCAAACAGGAATCAGCTGTCATAGAATAGAACAGAACAGAACAGGAGTAGAGTAGGATTGAATCAAATCAACCAGGGTGGAAGAGATCTCCAAGATCATCCAGTCCAAGCAAGAACCCAGAAATACCCAAACCACAGCCACAATTCATGTCCCACTAAAACCTTCCCATGTGCTTCCCTGAACATGTCAGCTGTGCCTACTGCCTGGCATAAAAAACACTCTTCCAGGATGCAGGCTACAAGCATCCATTTGAGTCCCCTCTCTGGGCTGGAGGATGACGATTCTGTGACCACAAACCTTAAACCTTTGCACCTTTCCTTAGGGAATTTGCAGCCACTTTCATTCCAGCCTGGGACCCTATACCAGTACCACTATTCCCTGGATGTCCAGGTGGACCATGCATCCACACCATCCCCAGGAGGAACCTGGCTGAGGGCTGAGGCACTGGTCCACGTGCACCGGCTCTGGAGAGACCAAGGTGGAGAAGAGCTGCTCCAGGTGCAGGTGTGTGAGGTGGTAAAGCTATGACAGTTAGCTGCTACACCTCCTGGGAGCAGTGAGGAGTCCTTACTGCCTTCCCAAGCCACCTAAAAAATGACCTCTGTGACCAAGAGAGGCCATCTGCACAGCAGCTTTAGATGTCCTTGGTCACTACTTTCTTCTACCTTCTGTCATCGTAGATCCGTGACCTGAAAGCCCAGCACGAGTCAGCAGAGAAGAGGAGCCAGGCCAGCACTGGAAGTCCCCCTGCAGAGATTGCATTGAGCCAGGAGGCACAAGCAGAGCTGCAGCAGCCAATGTTCATCTCCTGGAGCAGCGGGAAGGTCAGCTGGACACTTCTGGCCTTGCTCATGCCCTCCTCACAGAGCAATCCTGCCCACATCACAAATTTTCCCGGTTACAAAGCCCTTATGAGCTCCTGCTCCACTTCTGATTGCATATCAGCGCACTAAGAACCAGAGAGTCACAAATGCAGGGTTAGACGATCTCCTGCAACGTCTACTATGACCCTAGGTGAAGTCTCATCCTCACAAGGGGCTGCAAGCTTGGTTGGAGCTGCAGCATCCCATGTGAAAACAGTTTCAGCCCCAAAAGAATCACTGAATGATAGGGGTTGGAAGGGACCTCTGGAGACGAGCTAATCCAACTCTCCTGCCATATCAGACCTAGAAGAACAGAGTAAGCTTATTCCTGGCCCCCAGAGCCATCCCCACAGTCAGAAACCACCTTTTGCCTTCCCAGGTCAAAGCCTTCTATGGGGATGGAGAAGAAAGATAGGGGTTGGAAGGAACCTCTGGAGATGAGCTAATCCAACTCTCCTGCCAGATCAGGTTCACCTAGAGCACCATGATCCCAGCTTCTTCCTGGCCCCCAGAGCCACCCCCAAAGTCAGAAACCACCTCTTGCCTTCCCAGGTCAAAGCCTTCTATGGGGATGAAGCAGAAAGCATCCTGATCTCCAACCTGAAGCGAGGCGTCATCAGCCTGCTCCAGCTCCAACCCCATGCTGGCACCACAGTGGAGGTAAGTGCAAAGATGGGGCTGGATCTTGTCCAAGGGAACATCTCACAGCAGGAGAGCTGGCCCCAAAGCACAGCCAGCCTAGGTCCTTCACCAGAGGAATCATAGAATGGTTTGGATTAGAAGAGACCATTAAAGGTCATCTAATTCCAACCCTCCTGCAATGACCAGGGACATCTGCCACTAGGTGATCATAGAATCAAGCAGGTTGGAAGAGACCTCCAAGCTCATCCAGTCCAACCTAGCACCCAGCCCTGCCCAATCAACAATGGGCAGCCCATTCCAATGCCAATCACTCTCTGGCAAAAACTTCCTCCTAACATCCAGCCTAGACTCCCTCGAACACAACTTGAGACTGTGTCCTCTTCTTCTCTTGCTGCTTGCCTGGCAGAAGAGACCAACCCCACCTGGCTACAGGTAGTTGTAGACAGCAATGAGGTCTGCCCTGAGCCTCCTCTTCTCCAGGCCAAACACCCCCAGCTCCCTCAGCCTCTTCTCACAGGGCTGTGCTCCAGGCCCCTCACCACCTTCGTTGGCCTCCTCTGGACACCTTCCAGCACCTCAACATCTCTCTTGAATTGAGAAGCCCAGAACNCTCTGCCCACCCATCCAGCCTGAAAAGCCTGGGGGGGTTAGAGGTGAGTCATGGCCCCAGCCTGCATTGCGGTGCTTGGGGGTCTGCTACCAGCACTACCACTTGAATTCAAACCTAGCACTGCCTAATGCCATCTTAGAATCATAGAATCATTTAGGTTGGAAAAGACCTTCAAGATCATACAATCAATCAGGTTGGAAGAGACCTTCAAGCTCACCCAGTCCAACCTAGCACCCAGCTCTGTCCAACCAACTAGATCATGGCACCTACTGCCTCATCCAGGCTTTGCTTGAGTTGAGTCCAACCATTAACCTTACTCTACCAAGTCCACCACTAAGCCATATCCTCAAGCACCACATCAAAGCAGCCTTTAAACACCTCCAGGGATGAATCTCCCTCTTTGAGTTCAGAAGAGGGGGCAAATTTCAGGCTACACATCATAGGCTCTGCTGCTCCAGCTGCCCCTGGGCTGTCAGCAGGGATGTCTGTGGGAAAACCAAGCGATTTACTGTCCAGTAATCTGTAGATGACTCTCAGGAGTGGACACATATACAAAGCCACCATCATTCCCTGGATGGTAGGAGGAAGAGTGAAGGAAAAAGCTCTACAAGAATTTCTATCAAGAGGGATTTGCTTTGCCCAGCCTGGGAAGATGACTGTGAAATACTTCCCCCCTCCAGAGCTCAACTGCTGCAGGAATGACCTGTAAAGGGCCTGAAATAACCCCAAAACCCAGGCCAAAAGATGCTCTTGCTGGTGTCAAATCGAATGTACAGAAGCAAATCTCCTGCCCAGGTGGACTTGGAGTTACTCAGCACTCTCAACTATGGCCCAGGTTCAGCTATTTGATTGTTTTTCTCTTTATTGGCCTGTCCTTTGTGTCTGTCCTTGTTGATTTAAGCTTGCTCCAAGCCAATCAACCTTAACCACAGCAACTTGCTTTGTGTTTCAGGAGGACATCTCTGGGAGCTGCCTGGTCACATACACTGTGTCCAACCACTCCATCACAAAGACGAAGGATCTCTTCAGCTGCACAAAGACAAAGCCTGGATTCACCTCTGTTAACAAAGCAAGTCCATTGCTCCCATGGTGGTGGGCTCAGCTTAGCAGGGGTACAGCAGGATTGTACCCAAAAATCTTCCTGCAGGTGACCTATGAGTCCCACTCCCAGCTGGCTCCAGCCTTCTACACCAGCCTGGGACAGGACTCTAGTGCTTAGACCATCCCCAAAGTGGGCTGCAGCAGCAGGAGAAGCAGATGGTTTTGAGGTGGGTAGGTGCAGAAAAAGGCCATAGAATCACACAGCATGGTAAGGTTTGGGAGGGTATCATAGAATCTGGGGAGCACAGAACCATCTAATGGCTTAGCTTGGAAGGGACCTCAGAGATCATCTACTCCAACTGCCCTGCATGGGCAGGGATGTCTCTCAACTAGACTTGGTTGTGCCTGGATTCACCTCAGTTAACAAAGCAGATGCATTGCTCCCATGGTGATGGGCTCAACTAGATTTGGTTGCCCAAAGCCTCATGCAACCTGGCCTTGAACAGCCCCAGAGAGGAGGCATCCACAACCTCCTTGGGCAACCTATTTTCCAGAGCCTTACCACCCTTGTACTGAAGAACTTCTTCCTAAGATCTAAACCTACTCTCCCTCAGCTTCAACTCATTCCCCCTTGTCCTATCACTAGACACCCTTACAAAAAGGGTCTCTCCAGCCTTCCTATAAGATCCCTGGAGAGAGACTTCATAAGCATCCAGTCATAAGCATCTAGCCAACCCCCCCTGCTAAAGCAGGGCCACCCACAGCAGCTTGCCCAGGATCACAATGTCCAGGTAAGTTTGGAATCTCTCTGCAGGAGACTCCACAACCTCTCTGGGCAGCCTGCTCCAGGCCTCCAGCACCCTCACACCAAAGAAGCTTTACCTTAAGATGTCCTGAGCCATTCCAAACCCATCCTTGATATGACTTCTGACCTGTCCACGAACCCTGCTTGGGAAAGTGGAGATATGGAAATGTTTTATGGACCTCAGACCCATTGGCTGGGGATGAGGTTGCCATGGAACAGGACAAAGACCATTGCTTGTTTTATATAAAGCAGCAGCCCATGTTCAGTCCTGACAAATAGATGAAGCTCTGTGGGTCTTCAAGTAGGTACTCCATACATATGTGGTTAAAATCAAGAGAGACTCTCAAGTACATACATTCTACTGGAAAAGCTCCAGTGGAGACCACAGAAACGATCCAAGGAAGCCCTCTGCTGTAAGGCCAGGCTGAGAGAGCTGAGGTTGTTCAGCTCGGAGAAGAGAAGGCTGCAGGGAGACCTTCTTGTGGACCTTCAGTACTTAGGGGGGCTGAAGAGAAAGCTGGGGACAGAGCCTTAGCAGGGCCTGCTGTGACAGGACATGGGGTGATGGCTTTAAACTACAAGAGGGAGATTCAGAATAGAGAGAGAGGGAAGAGTAGTGAGACCCTGGTCCAGGCTACCCAGAGAGCTGGTAGATGTGCCATCCCTCAAACCATTCCAGGCCAGCTTGGTTGGGGCTGTGAGCAACCTGCACTAGTTGCAGATGTCTCTGCTGGCTGCAGGGGGGTTGGACCTCACAGAATCCTAGAATGGTTTGGGCTGGAAGGGACCTCCAAAGGTCATCTGGTCCAACCCCTCCTGCAGTTAGCAGGGATATCCTCCACTAGATCAGGTTGCCCAGAGCCCTGTCGAGCCTGATTTGAGTATCTCCGGGGAAGAGGCCTAAAACACTTCCCTGGGCAACCTGTTCCAGCACCCTGACAGTAAAGACCCTGCTCATAACATCCAACCTAAATCTGCTCTTCTCAAGTTTGAAGCCATTGCCCCTCATCCTGTCACTACAGGCCGTTGTCAACAGCCTCCCCCTACCTTCATGTAGCCCCCTTCAGGTACTGGAAAGTTGCTATTAGGTCCCCCCAGCCCCTCCTCTTCTGGAGGCTGAGCAACCCCAGCTCTCTCAGCCCTGTCCTTGTAGCAGAAGTATTCCAAGCCCCTGATCATGTTCATGGCCCTCATCTGCACCTGCTCCATCGGGTCTGTGTAGTTGCCATATTGAGGACTCCAGAGCTGGATGCAGCGCTCCAGGTGAGGTCTCGGCAGAGCACAGTGTCAGAATCCCCTCCCTGGCTCTGCTGGCAACGCTGCTACTGACCCAGCCCAGGATGTGATTTGCCTTCTGGGCTGCAAGCTCACGCTGCCTGCTCATGTCCAGCTTCTCATCCACCAGCACCCCCAGCTCCTTCTCCACTGGGCTGTTTTCTATCACCTCCTCCCCCAGTCTGTATCAGTAGCCAAGCTTGTTCCAGCACAGGTGCAGAACCCTGCACTTGCTGTTGTTGAACCTCATGAGGTTGAGAGTATTCCTCCACCATGGCCCTCACCTGGTCGTGCCTTCTTCCATGATTGGGAAGAGGTTGAGATCTTCTGGATCTTCCTTTCCTATATTTTGCAAGATGCAAATGGCATCCTGGCCTGGGCTCAGGAAGAGTCTGGCCAGCAGGAGGTTCTTCTGCCCCTGTACTCAACACTGCTCAGGCCACATCTTGAGTGCTGTGTCCAGTTCTGGGCTCCTCAATTCAAGAGAGATGTTGAGGTACTGGAAGGTGTCCAGAGAAGGGCAAGGAAGGTGGTGAGGGGCCTGGAGCACAGCCCTGTGAGGAGAGGCTGAGGGAGCTGGGGGTATGCAGCCTGGAAAAGAGAAGGCTCAGGGCTGACCTCATTGCTGCCTACAACTACCTGAAGCCAGGTGAGGTTGGTCTCTTCTGCCAGGCAAGCAGCAACAGAAGAAGGGGACACAGTCTCAAGCTGTGCCAGGGGAGGTCTAGGCTGGATGTTAGGAGGAAGTTGTTGTCAGAGAGAGTGATTGGCATTGGAATGGGCTACCCAGGGAGGTGGTGGAGTCTCCATCCCTGAAGGTGCTCAAGCAAAGCCTGGCTGAGGCACTTAGTGCCATGGTCTGGTTGATTGGCCAGGGCTGGGTGCTAGGTTGGACTGGCTGAGCTTGGAGGTCTCTTCCAACCTGGTTGATTCTATGATTTTACTTCGTGGATCTTTCGCTGCAAACATGAGAGAGATCTCCTGGGGAGAGGCAGGGGAGCAGAGGGTTGGGTTTTTTCTTCACTTGGCTTTTCCTTTTCCCAGATATTTGGAGTTGAGTGGCAGCCCAGCAGCAGCAGCCAGTACATGGTGAAAGACAACCTCCTGCAGTCAGTGCTGGCGGAGGAAAGCCACCTGCTGTCTCCAGCCCTGAGGTCCACCACTGGTGTCAAAGTTAGTTCAAGGTGAGTAATGCCCCCGTGCCACTGCCCAAACTGAGGCATGCACAGGCTGAAAGTTCACCCGTTGGGGTTATAAAGCTCTAGCTCAGCTGGCACAGCCTGGTGCGGGCAACAAAGAGAGCTGGGTGGGCATGGCATGAAGGCGGCACCAGACTCCTTCTGGCAGCTTTGCCCCACATCTGCCTCTCCAAAGCTCCATGAATCAAACCAGCCTCTGAGCATGTAAATGGTGAAGCTCTTCCTGATGGCTTCTTCTCTCCCCACAGGCAGCAGCTCCAGCTAATGTCTCCTCCAATGCCTGGCCCAGCAGAGGTGGCTGGACAAAGCCTTGAGGATGTGCTAACTGGCACGAAAGGACCTCGCCAGCCCCTGAGCATTACCAGCCTGCCCTTTAGGAGGATCTGCACCCACTGCCCATCGGTCAGTGGCCCAAAACTCATTGCCTTCTCTCCCTCCAGGCTGTAGCAGTTGGGGTTAAACCAAGGGGGTGCAATTGGAGGGGCTGGGTACCAACTGTCAAGGCAAGATGCTGCCCTGGAAGAGATGTAGAGCAACAGCCTGATATTGCCTCTTCTAGTGTCTTCTGTGGCTCCCCGTGGTGGCAGGACCTATCTGTCCCCTCGCATACAGCTGTGATTCTGTGAGGGGAGAAGTAACCTGATGCACCCCTGGCACATCCTGTTGGGTTAAACCCATCACAGATCTGAGGTCAGGAAGCATTCCCATCACACCACAGGCTAACAAGGACAACAGGGAGGACATTTCTGCCTCCTCAAGTCTGGAATTGCAGTGACTCTCAGACATGGGTGATGCTTGCAGCTTCTCCTGCTCTTTTCCTAGCACATCCCACAAACTGGGGCACAAGTCCTCAGCAGTGGGAGTGGGAAGTTGCAGCAGATGCCTGCTGGTAACTGCATGACCCCCATGGGCCCCTCCCACTCCTAAATATTTCCCAAGTATAAACATGTCTGGAAGATGATTGCCCAGAGAGGTGGTTGAGACTTCATCCCAGGATGAAGCTCAGCAGGGCTCTGGGCAACCTGATCTAGTGGAGGATGCCCCTGCTGACTGCAGGGGGAGCTTGGACTAGATGACCTTTGCAAGTCCCTTTCAGGCCAGGTGAGATTCCAGGATGCAGGATCAGGGATAAAAAGAGGTCGAACTCCACTTAACCAACCTCATCTTTGCAGCTGAGGACCTACCTGAAAGATTTTGCCAGCCAGAGAGTCAGAAGGGACACCTCGAAGGTGGCAACCATGTGGCAGTTCCAGAGGTTCATTCAGATGCTGCGCAGCGCCAAGAAGAGAGATGTGCTGCAGCTGCTGAGAGCAGCACCCAAGGAGATGCTGTGAGGCTCCCAGCAGCTGGCTTTCTATGCCTTGGCTCTTGTGGTCAGCTTTAGCCTTGATGACTAATGTTGACCTTGGCCTTGATGACTGACGATGATCTTGGAGATCTTTTCCAACCTGGTTGATTCTATGATTCTAAGAAAGAGGGGAGACAGTTTCAAGTTGTGCCTGGGGAGGTACAAAGCTGGTGAGGGCCCTGGAGCACAGCCCTGTGAGGAGAGGCTGAGGGAGCTGGGGGTGTGCAGCCTGGAGAAGAGCAGGCTCAGGAGTCACAGGATCACAGGATGTGAGGGGTTGGAAGGGATCCAAGGAGATCATCAAGTCTAACTCCCCAGCCAGAGCAGGACAATACTATCTAACACAGAGCACAGAGGAACACATCTGGACAGGCCTGGAAAGTATCCAGAGAAGGAGACCTCACAACCTCTCTGCAAAGCCTATAAGGAGGTCTGGATGACCTCATTGCTGTCTACAACTACCTGAAAGGAGGCTGTAGCCAGGTGGGGTTGGTCTCTTCTGCCAGGCAAGCAGCAACAGAACAAGGGGACAGAGTCTTGAGTTGTGCCAGAGGAAATCTAGGCTGGATGTTAGGAGGAAGTTGTTGTCAGAGAGAGTGATTGGCATTGGAATGGGCTGCCCAGGGAGGTGGTGGAGTCTCCATCCCTGAAGGTGCTCAAGCAAAGCCTGGCTGAGGCACTTAGTGCCATGGTCTGGTTGATTGGGCAGGGCTGGGTGCTAGGTTGGACTGGCTGAGTTTGAAGGTCTCTTCCAACTTGCTTGATTGTATGATTCTAGATGTAAGGAAAAAGTTCTTCACCATGAGGGTGACAAAACACTGAAACATTGCCCAGGGAACTTGTGGAAGCAACATCCCTCTAAGTGTTCATGGCCAGAATGGATGGGGTTTTGAGCAACCTGGCCTAGTGGCAGATGTCCCTGTCTGTGGCAGAGGCTTGGAATTAGATAATCTTTAAGGTCCCTACCAACCCAAACCTTTTTATGATTCCGGAGGGTATTCAGATCACAAACTGAAGCTCCCATGGGTTTTAAAGCAAGAGGGAAACATAGGGAAGAGAAAGGGGAATGAGGATCTGCACAGTGGTACCTTGTGTCTCCTCCATCTCTCTGGGTGGGTCAGTCCACTGATGACCTTCCTTCTCACCCCAGCCCCTTCGTTGTGGAGGCAGCGGTGGCCGCACAGTCAGCAGCATCCTTGGCAGCTCTCTCCGACTTCCTGGATGTTGACAAGGAGCCCAAGTTGCTGCTGGAAAAGTTCTTCTATGCGGCAGCTTTCTCTCCACGGCCTTCAGGAGAGCTTCTCCACCTGGTGTTAGTAAGTATGGACACTCCTTTCCCTCCTCGAGCAGCAGAATCTCTCAGATTGCCAAAGCCCTTCAAGCTCATCCAGTCCAATCATTAGTTTCACACTGACAAGTCCTTGACTAAACCAAATCCCTCAGCACAACATCTCAGCACTGTGAATCACTATGCTTGGAAAGGACCACCAGCATCAGCCAGTCCAACCTTCATCCCAGCAGCCTTCATCACTAGACCACAGCCTCAAGCACCACATCCACTCCTCTTTGAAACACCTCCAGGCATGGCAACTCCACCACCTCCCTGTCCTGGATGAATCCCTCACCCCCACGTCACGCAAGGATAGAAGCATGTTCTCCTGAAACACGGAAATGCCTTGCTGTAGAAAGAGATCTTCCTGCTTAGGGGACCATTTTGCTGCACTTTTAATGGGACACTGGTGGGAGAAGTAGATGTCCCTCAGAGGAAAAATCATCCAGCAGCAAGGGCTTTGTGTCAGTCAGAGTGCTGCAGACAATAAAAGCTTTAATTAAAAGCCACCATGGAAAAAAAGAAATCAGCTTCTGACCAAATTAAGGCACCAGTGGCCTCCTCTCAGGCAGGAAAGAACTTGATTTGCCCTATTGTTGTAGTGAATGCTTTGAGCTAAGAGGTAGAAGATGCTCCTTCTCTGGCTTTGTCCTCTACAACTAGCTAAAGGGAGGCTGCAGCCAGGTGGGGTTGATCTCTTCTCCCAGGCAAGCAGCAACAGAACAAGGGGACACAATCTCAAGTTGTGCTGGGGGAGGTCTAGGCTGGATGTTAGGAGGAAGTTGTTGTCAGAGAGAGTGATTGGCATTGGAATGGGCTGCCCAGGGAGGTGGTGGAGTCTCCATCCCTGAAGGTGCTCAAGCAAAGCCTGGCTGAGGCACTTAGTGCCATGGTCTAGTTGATTGTCTAGGGCTAGGTTGGACTTGATGATCTGTGAGGTCTCTTCCAACCTTGGTGATACTGTGATACTGTGACTGGCTGAGCTTGGAGGTCTCTTTCAGCCTGCTTGATTCTAGTATTCATTTTCTTGATTCCTTTTCTCAAAATACCTCTTTCCCACTGCCCAGGACAAACTGGATGGGAAGCAGCTGGCCCCTGAGGTCCAGGAAACAGGAATAGTTGCCATAGGCTCTTTAGTTGGCAAGCTGTGCCAGCAGAAGCTGTGTAGGCTACAGGTGGGTCCTCTACAAACCTCCCTGCTTGGCTTTTTTGGATCCCATCTCTGCTCCCCTAGGATTGCCCCAAACATCTCCTGTCCCTCACCTCATTCTCACTCCCTTCTCTTTTGTTCTTCTGCAAACCCTAAGCAGGAAGTGGAGCGTGGGCTGGAATCCATCCTCAGGAGGCTGAGAGGTGCCAAGGAGGAGTCCGAGGTGGTCATTTACCTGCTGGCCCTGGGGAATGCAGCCCTCCCCCAGACTATCCCCACCCTCCTGGCCCATGCTGAGGAGGGTCCTGCCGCCGTTGCCACGGCAGCCATCTCTGCCCTGCGGCGATTCCCTGTTCAGCACATCTCTGAGAAGGTAAGGAAGGAAGCTGCCAAGGCTCAGTGCTCCTCTTCCCGTACGCAGCCAAGCCGCGGGGGTGCAGCGGCACCGCTCGCACATCGCCACGCTGCAGCCCTGCCAGCCTGACCTCGGTGCCAGGCAAGGGCATGGAACAGGCCATCTTGAGTGCCAGCACAAAGCACCTACAGCATGGCCAAGGGATCAGGCACAGCCAGCATGGGTTTAGGAAGGGCAGGTCCTGCCTGACCAACCTGACCTCCTTTTATGATCAGGTTCCCTGCCTGGTGAGTGTGGGGCAGGCTGTGGCTGTAGTCTACCTGGACTGCAGCAAAGCCTTTGACACCATCTGCCACAGGCAGCTCCTGGCACAGCTGTCAGCTCATGGCTTGGACAGATTCACTCTGATATGGGTCAAGAACTGGCTGGAGGGCCCAGAGAGTGGTGATGAATGGTGCCACATCCAGTTGGCAGCTGTGACTAGTGGTGTGCCCCAGGGATCAGTGCTGGGCACAGTCCTGTTCATCATGTTTACTGATGATCTGGAACAGGAGATTGTGTCCAGCATCAGTATGTTTGCAGATGACACCAAGCTAGGAGCAGGTGTGGAGCTGTTGGAGGGTAGAAGAGCTCTGCAGGGGGACCTGGACAGGCTGGATGGGTGGGCAGAGGCCAATGGGAGGAGATTAAACAAGGCCAAGTGCAGGGTTCTGCACTTTGGCCACAACAACCCCAAGCAGCACTACAGGCTGGGGACAGAGTGGCTGGGAGCAGCCAGGTAGAGAGCGACCTGGGGGTGCTGGTAGAGAGTAGCTGAAGCTGAGGCAGCAGAGTGCCCAGGTGGGCAGGAGAGCCAATGGCATCCTGGCCTGGCTGAGGAAGAGTGTGGACAGTAGGACAAGGGAGGTTCTTCTGCCCCTGTACTCAGCACTGCTCAGGCCACACCTTGAGTGCTGTGTCCAGTTCTGGGCTCCTCAATTCAAGAGAGATGTTGAGGTGCTGGAAGGTGTCCAGAGAAGGGCAATGAAGCTGGTGAGGGGCCTGGAGCACAGCCCTGTGAGGAGAGGCTGAGGGAGCTGGGGGTGTGCAGCCTGCAGAAGAGGAGGCTCAGGGCTGACCTCATTGCTGTCTACAACTCCCTGAAGGGAGGCTGTAGCCAGGTGGGGTTGGTCTCTTCTGCCAGGCAAGCAGCAACAGAAGAAGAGGACAGAGTCTCAAGTTGTGCCAGGGGAGGTCTAGGCTGGATGTTAGGAGGAAGTTGTTGTCAGAGAGAGTGATTGGCATTGGAATGGGCTGCCCAGGGAGGTGGTGGAGTCTCTGTGCCTGGGGGTGTTGAAGCAAAGCCTGGCTGAGGCACTTAGTGCTATGGTCTGGTTGATTGGCCAGGGCTGGGTGCTAGGTTGGACTGGCTGAGCTTGGAGGTCTCTTCCAACCTGCTTGATTCTGATTCGCAGCAGCAGCAGCCTTTGAATTCCCTCCCCCTCAGGTGAAAGGAGCAATGAGGAGGATTTTCCATGAGAAGAGGAGAAGCTATGACAAAACCTGTCGCCTGGCCGCAGCAGAAGTCCTTCTCGATAATGAGCCCTTGCTCATGGATGTCATCAACATCCTGCTGGCTGCAAAGGAGATGGAGACAGAGACAGCAACACTTCTGCTGCTGAAGGTCCAGAACAACCTACATGCTGACTACCACCCTACAAGGTGGGTTTGGAGGGCAAAGTCCACGACCACACACACACACACACACACACTTTCTTCTCCTCCTCCACACTCCAGCTGTGGTTCTTGACCCAGCACACCTCTAAAGTAGCTCTTCTTGGAGATGGAATTGGGGCTGCCCAATAATACCCAGCTGCAAGAGGAACAAAAGAACAAGGCTGCTACTGCAGATGACATCTCATCAGCCAAAACTTGGTGTCCTCTCCTCACCCTGCCCTGTGGCAGCAGGACCCAGGCTCTGGGCTCCAGCAGAGCCCTCGGAGGTCACCACTTGGGCATACCTTGTAACTGCATTCATCTTCCTGCCAGCACAAAACAAACCCATAGAATCAATCAGGGTTGGAAAGGACCACAAGGATCATCTAGTTCCAACCCCCCTGCCATGGGCACTCCCAGCACTCAGTGTTTCCAGAGCTAAGCACCAAAATATCTGCCTGGTTTATCCTCATCAACCAGAGGAGAGGGAAATTCCAAGGCAGCCACCTCTGCTCCTTTACTTTTCTGCTCCCATTTCTGTGGGCAACCAAGAGAAAGAGTTTGGAAGTTTGTATTTGCCTCTTTTGCACAAACATCTGGAATATTCATGGAATCATAGAACTGTATGGGTTGGAACAGACTGCTAAAACCATCAGGTCTGACCCTCAACAGAACATTAAACAGTGGCCCAAAGTGCCATGTCCACACTTTCCTTCAGCACTTGCAGGGATGGGGATGCCACCACCTCTCTGGGCAGCCTGCTCCAATCATAGAATCACAGAATCAGTCAGGGTTGGAAGGGACCACAAGGGTCATCTAGTTCCAATCCCCCTGCCATGCCCTGGGACACCCTACCCTAGAGCAGGCTGCCCACAGCCTCATCCAGCCTGGCCTTAAACACCTCCAGCCATGGGGCCTCAATCACCTCCCTGGGCAACCCATTCCAGCCTCTCACCACTCTCATGCTCAACAACTTCCTCCTCACAGCCACTCTGAATCACCTCACTTCCAGCTTTGCTCCATTCTCCCTAGTTCTGGCACTGCNTTCTCCTGATGCAGCCCAGGCTCTGGTTGGCTTTCTGAGCTGCAAGTGCACACTGCTGGCTCCTGTTGAGCTTCTGGTCCAGCAGCACCCCCAATTCCCTCTCCTCAGGGCTGCTCTCCAGCCCCTCACTGCCCAGCCTGCATTTGTGCTTGGCATTGCCTGACCAGTCTTGCAGGAATGACTTTTTTTCTCCTAACACCCAACCTGAGACCATTTCCCTCCCTTCCCTCCCCATGCTGATGCACTTTTTCCCTCTTTCTTCCAGGAAGATCATGAAAGACATCCTGAGAGACCCACGAGTAAATAATTACCACATCTTCTCCAAAGTTGGCATCTCCTCCTCTTTCTCAGGACCTCTGACAGGTGATACTATAGAGAACACTCATCCCATAGTGCCACAGAATGGTTTGGGTTGGAAGAGACCACCAAAGGTCATCTAGTCCACCCTTCCATGCAGTCAGCAGGGACATACTCCACTAGGTCAGGTTGCTCACAGCCTTGTTCAGCCTGACCTTGACTAGCTCCAAGGATGGGGCCCCAACTACCTCTCTGGGCAACCTGTTCCAGTGTTCCTCCACCCTCATGGTGCACAACTTGTTCCTAAACAACCAGCTAAAGAAAGGGCTGGTGGGGAAAGGCAGCTTTGACAAGAGGCCTGGGATCACAGGTTGTTAGGGGTTGGAAGTGGCCTCCATAAGTCATGGAGTCCAACCCCCCTGCCTGAGCAGAGCTGTAGAATCTAGGGCAGGTTACACAGGAACACATCCAGATGGGTCTTGAAAGTCATCAGAGAAGGAGACTTCACAACCTCTCTGGGCAGCCTGTTCCAGTGCTCCTTAACCCTTACAGCAAAGAAGTTCTTGCTCATGTTGCTTCATTGAATTCCTCCCCAAATCTTAGTGTGAGGTTCCTGAGCCTGTCCTCCAGCTGAAACTGGCAGGTTGCCACCACCTGAGCTACATACACCTCTCTCTGACTCCCCTGGAGCTTGGGCCACATACTTTTCCCAAAGGATAAAATGGTTTGGGTTGGAAGGGGCATTAAAGATCATCTAGTTCCAAGCCCTCTGCCATGGGCAGGGACACCTTCCACTACAGCAGGCCTCATTCAACCTGGCATTGAGCATAGGGTGGTGGCAAAAGAACCAACACCTGGAAGAAAAAAACATTGCAATGCCAAATCCTTTGATTATTGCAAGGACATAAGGAGATGGTGCTGAGAAGATTTACTCTCAGATCTCCAGTGCCTGCCATTAGCAGCTCAGCCACCCTGACCATAGAATCAGTCAGGGTTGGAAGGGACCACAAGCATCAGCCAGTTCCAACCCCCCTGCCATGCCCAGGGACACCCTACCCTAGAGCAGGCTGCCCACAGCCTCAGCCAGCCTGGCCTTAAACACCTCCAGCCATGGGGCCTCAACCACCTCCCTGGGAAACCCATTCCAGCCTCTCACCACTCTCATGCTCAACAACTTCCTCCTCACAGCCAGTCTCAATCTCCCCACCTCCAGCTTTGCTCCATTCCCCCTAGTCCTGGCACTCCCTGACAGCCTAAAAAGTCCCTCCCCAGCTTTTTTGGAGGCCTCCTTCAGATCCTGGAAGGCCACAAGAAGGTCACCTCAGAGCCTCCTCTTCTGCAGACTCAACAGCCCCAACTCTTTCAGTCTGTCCTCACAGCAGAGCTGCTGCAGCCCTCTGAGCATCCTCCTGGCCCTTCTCTGGACACACTCCAGCATCTTCACATCCCTCTTGGAATGGAGGCTCCAGAACTGGACCATGTAGGGTTAGTCCTGTAGAGCTGTGCCATCTTATCTCCCGAGGAGGCTTACAAGTTGCCAAGGAGCTCTCAAGATGCTGCTCTTAGACATACTCAGTGACCTCCAAATTCCCAGAATCAATCTGCAGGAGCCTTGGAGACATTCCAGATCAGGCTTGATGTGGCCTTGGGCAGCCTGATCTAGTTGGAGGTGTCCCTGCTGACTGCAGGAGTGGTTGGACAAGGTGACTTTAGAGGGTCCCTTCCAACCCAGTGTAGTCTGTGAATCTGTTAAGAAACCATCTCACCCTGCTGAGCACTGACTTGGTGGTAGCAGGCTCTGGGGACATGCTTGTTGGGATCCCATCCTTGCAATTCCCACCTATGGGCTTTGTATTTTCTTGTCAGCCTCCATTTCCATGCTGCTGCTCTCAGAGCATCCATGAGTCACCACCACTCAGTGACAACATTTGCTCTCTGCAACTGCCCGAAAGGAAGCTGGAGCTAGGTGGGAGTTGATCTCTTCTCCCAAGGAACCAGTGACAGGATGAAAGGAAATGGCCTTGGGTTGTTCCAGGGGAGGTTTAGGCTAGATAGCAGAAGAGACTTCTTCACTGAAAAGGTTCTCCAACACTGGAACAGGCTTCCCATGGAGGAGGTTGAATCCCCAACCCTGCAGGTGGTTCCAGAGAGGCAGAGATGTGCTGAGGGACATGGTTTAGCACCAGCCTTGGTAGCGTTAGAGAAGAGTTGGACTCTGTGCTCTTAAAAGGCTTTTCCAACCAAAAGGATTCTGTGACTCATTGCCCAGGGATGGTTACAGAGATCTCACTGCCTTTCAGTCACCCAGGACCTGCTTTCCACCTTCGGGCTGGACCTGCTGTTTTTGGAGGGTGGATTCCTGAGGAAGAGCATCTCTGACTTGTCGCTGCTCAGCCGTGGCCAGCAGCTTCGTGCGGCTCAGGTGCGCTGCTGGGGGGCAGGTACACAGAAGGTCGCAGGACGTTAGGGGCTTGGAAGGGACCCAAGAAGATCATCAAGTCCAGCCCCTCTGCCAGAGCAAGACCAGATAACCTAGTGCAGATCACACAGGAACACCTCCAGACAGGGCTTGAAAGTAGTCACCAGAGAAGGAGACTCCACAATCTCTCTGGGCAGCCTGTCCCAGAGCTCTATGACCCTTAGAGCAAAGAAGTTCTTCCTCATGTTGAGGTGGAACTTCCTGTGCTACAGTTTACATCTATTGCCCCTTGTGTCCCTTCTTCATCTCCTCATGATGCTTGACCTCACCTCACTCAGTGTGCTCTGCCTCTGCTGCACAGCCCCCACCACCAATGTGAAGCCCACACAGACCTCCTCTGGAGAAGGGAGTCCTCTGCTTCCCCAAGAACCAGGGGATACAACAGCACTGCTGCAGGGTGCTCAAGGGTAGCTCAGATGCCCCATCCAACCCACCCCACCCTTGTCCTCCTGCTTCGAAGGGCCTCTACAAAAGGGTTGGACAAGGATGGCAACTCACATAGTGCTGCAGGGCACAAAACCCTCTCCAGCTCTGCTTCTGTGGTTTAGGTCACAATTGAAGCGCAAGGGATGGAGTCAATGCTGGGAGAGAACGTCCTGGAAGGGGAAGAGGAGCCAGAACTCATGGCTGGGATGTCTGCCATCTTCTTTGACGTTCAGCTGCGGCCCATCATCTTCTTCCAAGGATATACAGACTTAATGGCCAAGGTCCTGCTAAGCAGTGGAGAACCCACAAGTGTGGTCAAAGGCAACCTTCTGCTGATGGACCACCACCAGGTACTGGACGGGAAGGGGATGACCAGCGCCGCCCCCCCCCCCTCATCGAGTCCTAGTGAATCCCATAGCATGAGCCAGAGGATTTTAGGTGTGCTACTCACTGTGAGCACACATCTAAGAGCCAGGTGGCACTGCCAGATGTCTCCTAGGGTTGGTAGAACAGCAGCCATAGCTGGCTATGCCATGGCACACAGGTGGGTCGAGTTCCTCCCGTGCAAGCCCAGCTGCAGGGTATCTGCTGCTCAGCCAGGAGCAGCGTCCAGTCACAACAAGGTCTGTCTCCATCTTCCAGGTCATTCCTCTGCAGTCTGGCCTCCAAATGACCATCAAACTCCAGGGTGGGCTGGGGCTTGACATTTCAGCTGACATGGACGTGAGCATTTGGGAGCAGGAGCTGAAAACCAGCATCAGCACCAGGTGAGCGGGTGGGAAACTGCTTGGCTCCGGGGACGTGGGGTGCTTAGGTGGCTCAGCACTCTTCCTGAGGGGTGGTTTTCCACAGCTCACTGCTCTTCTCCTGCTGGCTCCAGCCCTTCTGATGGATGCACACATTATGTAAGGGTCTGGTGGGCACTGGTCACACATTCCTTTTCCCTGGCCAGACCTAAACCCAAGATGGTTATGGGGTTGTTTGATGCCATTGCTTGGTGATCTGACCCATGTGCTTCTCTGCTGCAGGGGAAGCCTCACCATCGATTTCCAGGCAGAACTAGATGCCCCCTTCCTCCAAGCCACCTTGAGAAGCCAGACAGAGGTGGAGACCTCAATCCACTTTGACACCATGCTGAGGTTTTCTGGCAGCCCAGTGCTCATGTGCCTGCAGCTGAGAGAGGAGCAGGTCCCATACAGGTAGTCTCTGGACGTGGCCAGATACCATAGAAACATCATGATATGGTTGAGATAAAGGAAGGCTTCTTGAGGGGAGAGAAAGCAACTGGTGATTGGACACTAGTTGAGTGGGATGGGTCAAAACCAGTAGCCACAGAATCATAGAATGGTCTGGGGTGGAAGGGGCCTCCAAAAGTCATCTAGTCCAACCCCCTCTGCAGTAAGCAGTAGCACCCTCAGCTAGATCAGGTTGCCCAGAGCCCTGTGGAGCCTCACCTTGAATATCCCCAGGGAAAGCACAATGCAAGTTCATGATGCTGCAGGTGGAAGCACCATCCTTGGACCATCAGGAGATGGCAAATACAGAATCACTGAATGCTAGGGCTTGGAAGGGACCTCCAGAGGTTGAGTCCAACCCCCCTGTAAAGTAGGGCCATGGAGGGATTGGATGGGGCACTTGGTGCCATGGTTTGGTTGGTTGCATAGGGCTGGGTGATGGGTTGGACTGGATGAGCTTAGAGGTCTCTTCCAGCCTGGTTGATTCTACATTCTTCCAGCCTGGCTGATTCTACATTGAGGTCCACCATAGCCTCCTGACCATTTCATTGTCATCTTGTCCCACAGAGAAACCTTCACAGTTTCCAAGTCTGCTGGAAGCCAGAGCAGCACCGTTCGAAAAGGCAGGCAGGGCACCATGCCTGAGAGGGAGTTTGCCTTGCACAGGGCCAACTCCAAGGTCTGCAACCTCCTGCTGACAGCAGGAAAAGAATAGGAGAGTTGGAGCACTCTGGGACTGGATAACTGCCTGCCACACACACACCACTCTCAGTGTGAGCCATCAAGGACTCTGCCCAGCTCCTCCACAACCATCTCTTAATAAGAAACACACTGCAATGAAGGCATCAGGATGAGACCACAAGAGGAACCTTTTGCTTGGGGCTGGAAGGGCCAAACCTGCCCTCCTTACCCCAAAGGCTGAGCTCTTTCTCTTTGTGCAGAAGGGCTTGATGGGTGCCCAATGGTGCCTGGTGAACACAAGCCTCCTTCTGGGTATGAATGGCTTTCTTAGAGCACAAGAACCTCTCTCCTCAAGCTTATATGGGCCTAACTTGTCCTCCTTACCCCAAAGGCTGAGCTCTTTCTCTCTATGCAGAAGGGCTTGATGGATGCCCAATGGTGCCTGGTGAACACAAGCCTCCTCCTGGCTTGCTTAGAGCACAAGAACCTCTCTCCTCAAGCTTATACCCCCAAATGCCCTGTTTTCTCCTTATTTATCAAAGCAGTCAGGAGGGAGCAGATCTGCAGCCAGCAGGGAAGGGATTCCTCATGGCAAGAGTGAATACACAGCTTTGCCACTGTCTAATTGTTCAAGAACATGAGAAGGGGAAAAAACTCTTTCTGGAGGAGCTGTGGGAGTTCTAAACTGATTTTCTTAATGCAGCCACAGAGACATTCACTCCAGGGATAATCCCTAGGGAGAAAGGTGCAGAAGCTTCATAACCTGCTGCCAATTGTTGTGTGCTCTTTCCAGATTATTTGAAGGTGTTTGCATCCCTTTGCCTGTGAAGCCAACTCAGCTTGGTGCCATCGGATGACTCCTGAAGGGAATTTGCATTCTGTTGCTGAGGCTGTGGCTGGTGCCAAGTCAGGCAGCAAGGGTGAGGCCAGAAGGGAGTCAGATTTGTGCTTCAATGGGAATCAGATTTACATTAAAAAGGCCAAAAAAGAAAAGAGGAGCTGGGAGAGGAATGCAACTCCCAAAGCTTTCCCAGAAACTGGAGAAGCGAAGGAAAAATTAAAGCAGTGGAGAGCAAACTGCAAGAGAACCTTCTAAAGAGCATGGGCCAGATGCATCAGTCCTCATCTTGAAACAGAGAGACAGGACAAAGGGAAATGGCCTCAAGTTGCACCAGGTGAGGTTTAGATTGGGTATGAGTGGGGTCTCCTTCTCTGGAGCCTTTCAGGGCCTGTCTGGCTGTGTTCCTCTGTGCTCTGTGTTAGATAGGATTGTCCTGCTCTGGCAGGGGGGTTGGACTCAACAATCTCCTTGGGTCCCTTCCAACCCCTAACATCCTGTGATGAGGAACAATTTCTTCCCCCAAAAGGGTGTAGAGGCCTCTCCCAGGCTGCCCAGGGCAGTGATTGAGTCCCCATCCCTGGAAGGATGTCAAAGCCACGTAGATGTGATGCTGAGGGACATGAAGTGGTGAACTGGCAGGGCTGAGTTAAAGACTGGGCTCAATCTTAAAGATCTCCTCCAGCCAAAATGAAGGGGACAGTGTCTCAAATTGTGCTGGGGGAGGTCTAGGCTGGATGTTAGGAATAAGTTGTTGGCAGGGAGAGTGATTGGCATTGGAATGGGCTGCCCAGGGAGGTGGTGGAGTCACCATCCCTGGAGGTGTTGAAGCAAAGCCTGGATGAGGCACTTAGTGCCATGGTCTGGTTGATTGGCCAGGGCTGGGTGCTAGGTTGGACTGGCTGAGCTTGGAGGTCTCTTCCAACCTGGTTGATTCTGTGTTTCCAGCCCTGGTATCCACACTTGTCTTAGAGGAGGAAAATGTGGGAAAAGACAGGCAGCAGGGCTGCAAGAGCCCTCTGAGGTGAGAAAACCCAGCCTGTGACTAGAACCCACAGGAGCAGCAGCATTTGCCTGCTGGTGAGGAGTGGCTTGAAAAAAATGTGGTTTGAGATTAGCAGAACTCCCAGCACGAGGTGAGGACACTGGAAGGAGAGAAAGGGCTAAGTCTGGCAGGGCTGCCATGCAGAGTCTGAGGTCAGCAATGGTCATCTGGGCAGCCACCTGGTTTTAAACCATGGGCACTAGCTGCCAAGGTGCTTGCAACGTCCTCCATCCTTTGGGTATTAGGACAAGTTGAGATGTTGGTTGCCATGGGGGCCAAAAGACCAGGTTTGAGTGCTCTGCTCCTTTCTGGGTCATAGAATCAACCAGGTTGGAAGAGACCTCCAAGATCATCCAGTCCAACCTAGCACTCAGCCCTATCCAATCAACCAGACCATAGCACTAAGTGCCTCATCCAGGCTTTGCTTCAACACCCCCAGGGACGGTGACTCCACCACCTCCCTGGGCAGCCCATTCCAATGCCAATCACTCTCTCTGCCAACAACTTCCTCCTAACATCCAGCCTAGACCTCCCCCGGCGCAACTTGAGACTCTGTCCCCTTGTTCTGTTGCTGCTTGCCTGGCAGAAGAGACCAACCCCACCTGACAAGCAGGGGATTGTGAGAGCCTATCACAGACAGCTTGGACAAGCACCATAAAGCTGTTACTTTGGGTTCACATCCTTCAGGGTGGACATCATGCAACCCAAAGTGGAGAAGTTAAGCAGCAGGGTGGCACCTCCATCTGCACACCCCCACCACCCCCTGCCCCTTCCTCCTGTGGAACAAAGCTGGAAGTGGAGTGATTGTGACTGAATGTGAGGAGGAAGTTGTTGAGCATGAGAGTGGTGAGAGGCTGGAATGGGTTTCCCAGGGAGGTGGTTGAGGCCCCATGGCTGGAGGTGTTTAAGGCCAGGCTGGATGAGGCTGTGGGCAGCCTGCTCTAGGGTAGGGTGTCCCTGCCCATGGCAGGGGGTTGGAACTGGCTGATGCTTGTGGTTCCTTCCAACCCTGACTGATTCTACAATCCTCCTCAAAGCCAACAGATAGCAATGAGCCTTCCACTGCTGCACAAGGATTCAAAACCCCTCTCCTCAGAGCTGGCTTCTGCCTGGAGCTTCTCATCTCCCTTTTCCACCCGAAGTTTACATATTAATGGAGAAGCCTCTGGCCTCTCTTATCTCCTGAGCAGCAGCTCCTCTTCTCTTCTTAATCGAGGTGGCAGATGGAGATAAGATTGCCTCCAGCCTGCACCCTGGAAGGCAGCGTTCCAGCAACAAGGATTTCCAGCAGCTTCCCTTTTCTGCTGAGGTCTGGGCTCTTTTGGTGCCTGTTTGGGACAAGTACCACTAGCTCCCAGTAAATACTGTTCTGCTGGCTTGCATTCCTCTTCTCCAGTTTGATTCTTATCAGCCACAGCCACCCCCAACACCTCTCCAGCACTGGAGGAGAGGATCACCAGGAGAAAGCAACATTTCCTCAGCCCTTCCCTGAGTAGAATCTGCCTTTGGAATAGATTTTTAGCCCTTTTTTTTGTTCCTGTTACAGAAGAATTTTTGAGGAGAAAAGGAGGAATTTGGAGCATTCTGAATAAATTCCTGGGCCTGACAACATAGCACTGGGTCTCCTCCTGCTTTGGGAGGAGGAAACCTGCCTGCTTTCCCATCTGGAGACTCCCAATGGCTTGTGTGCAGAAATAAATGCCATGTGGTTTTGTACTTTCTCTCTTGGACTCTTTTCTGGGCAGGCACTTGGGAAGAAGAGAGAGAGAGAGAGAGAGGCCAAGGGCAGCTCCCACAACGCAGCACTGCCAGCAAGAGCAGCACTGCCAAAGCTGCTCAGGGATCTCCTTTCTAGGTCCAGATTTCATGCACAGCTAAAAGCCTCACCTGGGCTGCGGGATGGGGACATGAGTCATAGAATGGTCTGGGTTGGAAGAGACCTCCAAAGGTTATCCAGTCCGACTCCCCCTGCAGCCAGCAGGGGCATCCTTAACTCGACCAGGCTGCCCAGAGCCCTGTGGAACCTCACCTTGAATGTCTCCAGGGAGGGGGCTCCAACCACCTCCCTGGGCAACCTCTGCTGCCAGAGAGCCCCAGAAGCACCCTTAGGGCTGGTGGCAGCCCTGCAAGAGGGCTCCCATGGGGGCAAAGATGCTGCCTTACCCTCTCCAGCAACTGCTGCAAAGGTATTGGAGCCCATCCAAGGCTTTGCTTAAGATCAGGGCTTCCCCACCACCAAGGCTCTGCTGGTTCCAGGGCAGTCTCACTCAGAGCAAGCCTCAAGGACAACCGCCCTGGGACTTGCCCTCGGATCTGAACAGGAAGATCCCTACACGACCATGGGAGGTTGGGAGCCTGAGTAGTCCTTCCTGCATTGCTCAGCGTGCTGCTGAGCTGCTGATAGCAGCTCCATGTCCCATTTGCTCCTCACCTTCACCTTTCACTGGGAGCATCCCTTTATTTCCCACTTCTTTTGTTCATGGTGAGAATTTGAGCTGCCCCAGGCAGCCTGTTTTAAAGGCTGCTCTAAACTCTGCTGGCACCAATGGACCGGCACAAGCCTCAATCCCCACCCTGAACCACACTGTTCTACCAAGTGGCTGAGGAGGACTATTTGAACCCCAAACCTCTCAGCCTCAGCATTTGCTTCTCAGCCATTTAGGACCTTTTCCATTGCTGCCTCTCTCCCTTCTCCTTCTCTAAAGGAGATTTAGAGAGGCAGCTTTATGCTTCAGCTGGGGCTTGCTTTGCAAACCTAAACCAGCAAAGGCCACTGCTACCCCTTGGGCTGGGGTGAGGATGCTACTGGTGATGGGAGGGTAATAGAATCATAGAATCAGTCAGGGTTGGGAGGGACCACAAGGATCAGCCAGTTCCAACCCCCCTGCCATGCCCAGGGACACCCTACCCTAGAGCAGGCTGCCCACAGCCTCATCCAGCCTGGCCTTAAACACCTCCAGCCATGGGGCCTCAACCACCTCCCTGGGAAACCCATTCCAGCCTNCTCCAGGTGGGGTCTCAGCAGAGCACAGTAGAGGAGGAGGATCAGCTCCCTCCACTTGCTGGCCACACTTCTCCTGCTGCAGCCCAGGCTCTGCTTGGCTTTCTGGGCTGCAAGTGCACACTGCTGGCTCCTGTTGAGCTTCTGGTCCAACAGCACTCCCAAGTCCCTCTCCTCAGGGCTGCTCTCCAGCCACTCACTGCCCAGCCTGCATTTGTGCTTGGCATTGCCTCCACCCAGCTGCAGGACCTTGCCCTTGGTCTCGGTCAAGCTCCTGAGGTTGGCTTGTGCCCACCTCTGCAGCCTGTCCAGGTCCCTCTGGATGGATCCCTGCCCTCCAGCCTGTCTGCTGCACCACACAGCTTGGTGTGGTCAGCAAACTTGCTGAGGCTGCACTCAGTGTCTCTGTCCACAGCACCCACAAAGATGTTGAACAAGACTGGTCCCAGGATTCCTATAGCAGGCAGCAGCTCAGCTTTGCCCTAAGTGAGGTCACTCACTGCAGGCAAGGAGACAGCAGTGCTCAGGAGATGTGGAAACCCCAAAACATTTGAGTCCAGGTTTCACTTCAATGCTGAGCAGCAGCTGAACTTCAACTAAAGCAGCTGGACTGGGAGTCCAGAGGGATGGTGCTTGTCCTGCCAGAGACACTGGCTGCTACAGCTGGGATTGGAGCTGGGAATGTTTTTCCACCCCTTTGGAAGTGCTTAGGACATTCCAGTGTGGATTTTCCCAGCCTGCATGGCTGCTGGAAGTTCTGCTCTCCTGCCAAGCCAACAAAACCTAAAGCTTCCCAGGTATGTCTGGTTCTGATTGGATGCTCAAATAGCAAAAGACAGGGAAGGGACATGGATCTCACCCAGTTCTTGGGCTCCAAAGCCTTCTAGAGGGACCCTTTCAGCCCCAAACCCCCAGCACTGACTATATTACACCCACAGAGATAGGGAATGGAACATCATGGGAGACATCAAGATATCCCAGTCAGGGATAGGGGACAGAAAGGGTCTTAACCATGAAGAGAACCAAGCAAGAGCATTCTCCTCCAAAGGATTCCCACCAGTCAGCTTTGTTACAGACTGTTGGACAAGAGCTGTGAGGGGAAAAAATTAGCTGCTGAAGCTCTCTCCTTGCTTCCCAAAGCATCAGGTAGAGGCTTTGCATTCACACCTGGCACCCCCTGTGTTCAGGAGCTATAGGATATTCCCTTAGGATCCCTCTCAGGAAAGTCCTACACTGAGCTGCGTCTTCAAAAGGTCCTCACATCCAGTAGCATGGTGGGGAGAGATCCAGGAGCAGATCTCCAAGGGATGCGTGCATCCAGGAGGGTGGGAAGAGATGCGGGAGCATAGCTCCAAGGGATGCTTGCCTCCAGGAGTGTGGGAAGAGATCCAGGAGCAGATCTCCAAGGGATGCGTGCATCCAGGAGGGTGGGAAGAGATGCGGGAGCATAGCTCCAAGGGATGCTTGCCTCCAGGAGTGTGGGAAGAGATCCAGGAGCAGATCTCCAAGGGATGCGTGCATCCAGGAGGGTGGGAAGAGATGCGGGAGCATAGCTCCAAGGGATGCTTGCCTCCAGGAGTGTGGGAAGAGATCTAGGAGCAGATCTCCTAGGGATGCTTGCATCCAGGAGTGTGGGAAGATGTGCAGGAGCAGATCTGCAAAGGGTCCCTGCATCCAGAAGCAGGGGAACAGGGATAATCAGGAAGTGTCGAGGTGCCAAGACCTTATTCCTAGGAGCGGGAGGGTCTCACACGCCAGCAACCACCCAGCTGGCAGAGGTTTTGCCAGGGGTTAGAAGCGAAGCAGCCCAGAGGCAGCAGCTTTTCAAAGGTGGCTCTGCATGGGGAGCTGCAGACCAGCAGTGACATCCAGCGGCTGCAGCTAAACACTACCGAACCAAAACACCTCTGCTGTGACCTCGCAGGGCACCCAACAGCCAGGGATGCCCTGCGGCAGGCAGGCAGCCCCTCGGCGCTCCGAGCTCGGGGCTCCTGTAGCGATGCCATGCTCTCCTGGCCTCCAAGCCTCTCCCCGTAGGCAGTTTGGGGTATTTGCTTTCCTGTCTCTTCCCAGGACATCTCGTCCAGCACTCAGGAGCCCAGATGGGCAGGGCTCACCAAACGGGGAGATAAAACATTATCTGCTTCTTGGCTCTTTCTGCAGAGACAGAACTAACGGGACAAAGTGTGCACAGAAGTGAGGGCAGTGTGTGTGAGAGCACAGCCCATAGGCAGGGACCAGCTCTCCTGGGGAGACGCTGCAGGGGCAGCTGTCAGCAGCGCTCTCCTTCCTGGGCAGCTGGCAAATAAAACATGGTAGGGGTCAGAAAGGACCTCTAGAGACCATTCAGTCCAGCCACTCCCTGCTAAAGCAGAGTCACCCACTGCAGCTTGGCCAGGATCACCATGGCTAGGTGGGTTTGGAATCATAGAATCAGTCAGGGTTGGAAGGGACCACAAGGATCAGCCAGTTCCAACCCCCCTGATATGCCCAGGCACACCCTACCCTAGAGCAGGCTGCCCACAGCCTCATCCAGCCTGGCCTTAAACACCTCCAGCCATGGGGCCTCAACCACCTCCCTGGGCAACCCATTCCAGCCTCTCACCACTCTCATGCTCAACAACTTCCTCCTCACAGCCACTCCCAATCTCCCCACCTCCAGCTTTGCTCCATTCCCCCTAGTCCTGGCACTCCCTGACAGCCTAAAAAGTCCCTCCACAGCTTTTTTGTAGGCCCCCTTCAGATCCTGGAAGGCCACAAGAAAGTCACTTGGGAGCCTCCTGTTCCGCAGCCTGAACAGCTCTAACTCTTTCAGTCTGTCCTCACAGCAGAGCTGCTGCAGCCCTCTGAGCATCCTCGTGGCCCTTCTCTGGACACACTCCAGCATCTCCACAACCCTCTCAGAATAGGGGCTCCAGAACTGGATGCAGTACTCCAGGTGGGGTCTCAGCAGAGCTCAGTAGAGAGGGAGAATCACCTCCCTCGACCTGCTCTCCCCAGAAAAGGAGGCTCTACAACCTCTCTGGGCAGCCTACTGCAGGCCTCCAGCACCCTCATACCAGAGTTTCTCCTATTGATCAGATGGAACCTCCTGGGTTCCAGTTTGTGCCTGTTGCTACTTGTCCTGTCTCTGGGATGCAGTCCCAAAGAGTCTGACCCCATCCTCCTGCCCCTCCCTCTCAGGCTGCTCTTCTGCAGGCTCAATAGCCCCAGGGCTCTCAGCCTTTCCTCCTCACAGAGATGCTCCTGCCACCACTTCACCCTAAACGATTCTCCAGGCTCCATCACAAAGGCAGAAGAAACAGTTTGGAACTCACCAAAGGAGCACAGAACAGGGAGCTCTGGGAGCAGCCAATCTTCCACAGACCTGCAGCTGGGCACCTTTCAATCCACTGCTGCAAGCCTTGCAGCTGCTTTGGGCCACGCTCACTCCACGTGCACCTCCACAAGGTTTCCTGCAAGCGTGGGACATTCAGACGAGCCCTCACCTGGGTGTCACCTCACATGAAGTCACACTAAAGCAGAACACGAGGCCAGAGCACCCAAGGAGCAGGCAGCCCTCAGGAGTTTGCTGTTATATCCTGCCCAGCAATCAGAAATGATGGGAGAAAGCTGTGGAGCTGCAACAGGACACAGCTGGGCAAGCCTTAGCTGCTGTGCCAAGAGCTTATCCCAGAGGGGAAAAGCTTGGAGCCAGGGCTGGTGAGTAAGGCAGGGAGCCTGGGAACTGGAGCCAAGAAGTCTCCTGGGCTGGGATAAAACCTTCCAGCACAATCCATAGGAAGAAAGTGGATATTTTCCTATGAAGCTTTTCTACTTGATCCATCCCTGCCAACTGTTGGAGAGCTGAAGGCATGGGAAAGGATGAGATACTTCCTACAGGAACAAAGAAACCAGCAGTGCAGGAGCTGTGCTCAAGTGATAGGACAAGAGGAAACTACCTCAGGTGGCAACAGGGGAGGTTCAGACTGGACATTAAAGAACAGAAAGTTTCTTCCCAGAAAGAGTTGCCAAGGCCTGGGCCAGGCTGGGCAGGGCAGGCTGGCGGAGTCCTCATCCCTGGAGGGGTTTCAAAGTGGTGTTGGTGTGCTGCTGAGGGACATGGTTCAGTGGTGACCTGGCAGTGCTGGGTTAAGGTCTCTTCCAGTTAAAGAGAAGATGATTGAACAAGGCCAAGTGCAGGCTTCTACACTTTGGCAGCAACAACCCCAAGCAGCACTACAGGATGGGGACAGAGTGGCTGAGAGCAGCCAGGTAGAGAGCAACCTGGGGGTGCTGGTAGAGAGTAGCTGAAGATGAGGCAGCAGTGTGCCCAGGTGGGCAGGAGAGCCAATGGCATCNCAGAACAAGGGGACACAGCCCCAGAGTGGATGTTAGGAAGAAGTTCTTGCTGGAAAGAGTGATTGGCATTGGAATGGGCTGCCCAGGGAGGTGGTGGAGTCATCATCCCTGGAGATGTTCAAAAGGAGGCTGGATGAGGCACTTAGTGCCATGGTTTAGTTAATTAGAAGGTGTTAGGTGCTGGATTGGACTGGAGGATCTTGGAGGTCTTTTCCAACCTGGTTGATTCTGTGATTCTGAGATGTGGGGGGACACGCAGGAAGCTGTATATAGGGGACATTAGGTATAAGCTAAACACCCCCAGCTCCCTCAGCTGCTGCTCACCAGACCTGTTCTTCAGACCCTTCACCAGCTTCACTGCCCTTCTCTGGACCCTCTTCAGAACTTCAGTGTCCTTCTTGCAGGGAGGGACCCAAAAGTGAACTCAGCATTCGATTTGTGGCTTCATCTCTCTCTCCCCATCCTTCCCTCCACATAAATGGAGTTACCTTTGCCACCTCAACCCTTCATCAAGTGCCACTGTGGACCACCAAAGCGTCCCATCTGATGCAGAGCAGGAGGAGAGGCAGAGACTGCTCGTTCAGCAGGGAGCATGGCCTTTCCCTTCGGCTCCTCCTCTGGCTTGTCTCGTCCTTGAGCACTCTTTGCTCCCAGCTGCTATCTGGCAGCGTGGTGCTATCATCAGGTGCTGGCCTTCAGGCTGGCTATAAAGGCTGGCAGGGATGCAGCAGGCTCCAGAGGCAGCCCCACTGCCCTGCCATGCTGCAGGCCACCTTCAAGCTGTGCTGTGGCATCGCCCACGACCCCCTCCGCAACCTGCCCGGTAAGGACCACTCAGCTGCCCCTCCCTGACCGCAGGAAGCATGAGCAGGGAAGAGGCCAATGGCATCCTGGGGTGTGTTAGGAAGAGTGTGTCCAGCAGATCAAGGGAGGTTCTCCTCCCCCCTCTACTCTGCCCTGCTGAGACCTCATCTTGAATACTGTGTTCAGTTTTGGGCTGCCCAGTTGAAGAGGGACAGGGATCTGCTGGAAAGGGTCCAGCAGAGGGCTACGAGGATGATGAGGGGACTGGAGGGCACTGCTTGATGAGGAGAGGCTGAGGGACCTGGGGCTGTTTAGTCTGGAGAAGAGAAGACTGAGAGAGGATTTGATAAATGTTATCTGAGGGCTGGGCAGGAGAGGGGGGACAGGCTCTGCTCACTGCTCCCTGGTATAGGACAAGGAGCAATGGGTGTAAGCTGCAGCAAAAGAGGTTCCACCTCAACACAAGGGGGAACTTCTTTACTGTGAGGGTCCCAGAGCACTGGCACAGGCTCCCCAGAGAGGTTGTGAGGTCTCCTTGTCTGGAGCCTTTCAAGGCCTGTCTGGCTGTGTTCCTCTGTGCTCTGTGTTAGATAGGATTGTCCTGCTCTGGCAGGAGGGTTGGACTCGATGATCTCCTTGGGTCCCTTCCAACCCCTAACATCCTGTGAGCCTGTGATCCTGTGATCTGTGATCCTCAAGGAGATGCTGAGTCTGCATCTGGTGGGCATCCCCTGAGGAGGTGGTCCCTTGGGAATGTCACAGCTGTGCAGCTGTTCAACTCCTACCTTGTATCATGCTCAGGGTAGTCTTGAACTGCTGCAGAGCAGCACCCAGCAGAGATGTGGGACACTGCACCTCGAGGGCTGGATGGAGCACCTCTGCTACGAGGACAGCCTGGGAGAGTTGAGATTGTTCAGCCTGACAGGCTCCAGGGAGGCCTTTTAGTACACAGAGGGGCAAGCAAGAAAGCTGGGGACAGACTCCTGAGCAGGACTTGTTGTGACAGCACAAAGGATAATGGTTTCAACTGAAAGAAGGAGATTCAGAATGGATGGAAGGAAGAAATGTTTGACACTATGGGTGATGAGACACTGGCCCAGGATGCCCTGTGAGGTGTAGATACCACACAAACACCACACACCACACGCTCCAACCTCCATTCCTGGAACCATTTGAGGTAGTTTGGGGCTGTGAGCACCTCACAGGTGTCCCTGCTGACTGCAAGGGAGTTGGACTAGATGACCTTTAATGTTCTTTTCCATCTCAAACCAGTCTGTGATTCTGTTCCATGGTCTTCCTCACCCACATGTCTCTCCCCTAGGCTTGAAGACAACAGCGATTGCAGCGACACAGAAGGACATGAGAGGTGTGGTGGAAAGAGGATCCCATCACCTGCCTTCCAAGATGCCTCATGCTATTCAGAGGCTGGTGGGGAAGGAGATGGGGAAGGAGACAGGTAAGGTCAACCTGGGCTACCAGGCCACTCACAACCACCCTGCCACACATGACAGAGGGATGTGTGTTGAGACGCTCTCTTGTCCAGATGATTTGACTCCTATTTAGGGGGACAGAGTTGTCTTCTCTTTGCTGGGCTGATCTTCCTGGTAGCTTAAAAGCATCCCCCATGCATGAAGGAAGGGAGGGACAGGCTCTGCTCACTGCTCCCTGGGATAGGACAAGGAGCAATGGGTGTCAGCTGCAGCAAAAGAGGTTCTGCCTCAACACAAGGGGGAACTTCTTTGCTGTAAGGGTCCCAGAGCACTGGAACAGGCTCCCCAGAGAGGTTGTGAGGTCTCCTTCTCTGGAGCCTTTCAAGGCCTGTCTGGCTGTGTTCCTCTGTGCTCTGTGTTAGATAGGATTGTCCTGCTCTGGCAGGGGGTTGGACTCGATGATGCCCTTGGGTCCCTTCCAACCCCTAACATCCTGTGATCTGTGATCCTGTGCCTGCTAGGGATGCTCCTGAGAGCAAAGCTGTCTGCACCAAGGTGTCCCCAAGCCCAAGAGGAGACCAGCTGCATGCTAAAAGCAGAGACTTTGGGTCACCAACCCCTCTGCTCCAGCTCTGTCCCAGCAGCCAGGTACACAGGCAAAGCCTGGTGAGGTTTCACCTTGCTCTGCCTTGCTCCTACAGCCACATGCACCCACTCTGCTGGAGACCTCAGCCCCAGCCAGACCTCCAGCGTGGACCTTTCCTATGTCACCCAGGGGGAGAGGGCCCTGCAGCGAGCGCTGAGCATCCTGCAGCACCACACCATCTGGAAGGCAGAAGTGATGATGGTAAAGTAGTGGGTCCAGTTCTGGGATCCCCAGTTCAGAGGGGACAGGGAGCTGCTGGAATGAGTCCAGTGGATGCTAAAAAGATGCTAAGGGGCCTGGAGCATCTCTGTGAGGAGGAAAGGCTGAGAGCCCCGGGGCTGTTGAGCCTGGAGAAGAGCAGCCTGAGAGGGGATCTGATCAATGCTGATCAATAACTAGATGGAGTTGGGAGGAGCAAGAGAATTGGGCCAGGCTCTTTTCAGTGGTGCCCAGTAGAGGACAAGGGGCAGTGGGCACAAACTGGAGAACCGAAATTCTTACCTAAACATAAGGAAAAACCTTTGCTGTGAGGGTGCCAGATCCCTGGAGCAGGCTGCCCAGAAAGGCTGTGGAGTCTCCTTCTCTGGAGAGATTCCAACCCCACCTGGATGCATTCCTGTGCAACCAGACATACCTGCGTTAGATGATCTCCAGAGGTCACTCCCAACCTCCACCCTGCCGTGGTTCAAGTCCAGCTGCTCCACGCTGAATCATGGGAGGAGAAGAGGAGTTTGGAGAGGGGAGATTTGCTTCTCCTGAGTCCTCCTGCTCGAAGCCACAGGCAGGCAAATCTGCAAAGTAACCTAGCAGCAGGGAAAAACTTGGAAGGGGAAACCCAAATAATCCTCGGGAAACAAGGAGCATTCCTGTAGAACCATAGGATGGTAGAGGTTGGAGGGGGCCTCTGGAGATCATACAGTCCAACCCCCCTGCTACTGGACACAACACTCCCAAGCGTAGCCTCACCAGGGCAGAGCAGAAGGGGAGGAGAACCTCCCTCAGCCTGCTGGCCACACTCTTCCGAATGCACCCCAGGATCCCATTGGCCTTCTTGGCCACGAGAGCATGTTGAAGGCTCATGGTGAGCCTGTCCACCAGCACCGCCAGGTCCTTCTCTTCAAAGCTGCTTTCCAGCAGGTCAAACCCTCCCCTGTCCTGCTGCACGAGGTTGTTCCTCCCCAGGCGCAGGACTCCACACTTGCCCTTGTTGGACTTCATGAGGTTCCCTTCCAGCCAACTCTCCAACCCACCCAGGTCTCCCTGAACGGCAACACAGCCTGAGGGGGTGTCCCAGCCCCACTTTGTGGGTGGTGGTGGTGGTAGTTGTCCACGAAGCCGTTTGCTGAGTTCTTTATCCGAGCCAGAAATGAGCTTTTAAACCCCAAGCAATGACAGTGGTGTAACACAGACCTCCTGCTCTCCCAGGATGTTGGGGCCACCGTGACCAGCGCTGCCCTCCCCGGGCTGGGCAAGGTCTTTCGGGCAGAGGTGGTTCTGGCTGTGCCGGTGGCACAGCTACACCAGGAGCTCTTTGAGAGGATTGAGCAGATGCCTCGGTGGAATCCAACCCTCAGCCAGGTGAAGGTAAGGTGAGGAAGGATGCTGGCACCCCCAAAGGTTGCTGGCACCCCCAAAAAATCCTATTTATAGAGGGGTTTGAAGAGCACTGAAGGGTTTAAGCCAATTCTTTTGCTCCTGCAATCACCTCCTGCTAATACTTGTGCTCCTGCAAGAGCAGGGTGGCACCCAGGGAGAGAAGATGTTCTTCACCAGTGTGGTGGCATCAAGACATGCTTTGTTTCCAAGCTGTCTTCTCCACGTGGTGCCTGTTCACAGAGGTTTTTTGCACCACTGGGGGACTCAGCCTTCTAATGTCAGGGATGGAGCTGGTCAGGAGACTCAGCTCAGAAAAAAAGGCAAAACCCAGCACAGAATCA
>WAAF01013018.1:228491-252470 GCA_013400475.1 Tricholaema leucomelas | reverse complement strand
AGACAGCAATGAGGTCAGCCCTGAGCCTCCTCTTCTGCAGGCTATTGAATGGTTTGAATTGGAAGGGACCTCCAAAGGTCATCCATTCCAACCCCCCTGCAGTCAGCAGGGACATCCTTTACTAGATCAGGTTGCTCACAGCCTTGTTGAGCCTCACCTTGAATATTTTCAGGGATGGGGCCTCAACTACCTCCCTGGGCAACCTGCTGCAGTGTTCCACCACCTTCATGGTAAAGAACATGTGGTGGACTTGGCAGTGAGGGTTTAAGTGGTTAGATGTGGTGAACTTAAAGGTCTTTTCCAATCAAAATGATTCTGTATCATCTTGCAGGGGCAGCCCCATGAAGCTTCTGTTCTGCCTTAGGCTTGTTTTGAGGATTTGCCTTATTTCTCATCTCCCAAATCCCTAAGCAAGCAGACAGCCTCAGAAAGCCTTCCCTGGCTTGCCTGGGCTGGCTCGAGTGTCCATCAGCTTCTGCTTAGAATCACAGAATCAGTCAGGGTTGGAAGGGACCACAAGGATCAGCCAGTTCCAACCCTCCTGCCATGCCCAGGGACACCCTACCCCAGAGCAGGCTGCCCACAGCCTCATCCAGCCTGGCCTTAAACACCTCCAGCCATGGGGCCTCAACCACCTCCCTGGGCAACCCATTCCAGCCTCTCACCACTCTCATGCTCAACAACTTCCTCCTCACAGCCAGTCTCAATCTCCTCACCTCCAGCTTTGCTCCATTCCCCCTAGTCCTGGCACTCCCTCATAGCCTTAAAAGTCCCTCCCCAGCTTTTTTGGAGGCCCCCTTCAGATCCTGGAAGGCCACAAGAAGGTCACCTGGGAGCCTCCTCTTCTGCAGCCTGAACAGCCCCAACTCTTTCAGTCTGTCCTCACAGCAGAGCTGCTGCAGCCCTCTCAGCATCCTCATGGCCCTTCTCTGGACACACTCCAGCATCTCCACATCCCTCTTGCAATGGGGGCTCCAGAACTGGATGCAGTACTCCAGGTGGGGTCTCAGCAGAGCGCAGTAGAGGGGGAGAATCACCTCCCTGGCCCTGCTGGCCACACTTCTCCTGATGCAGCCCAGGCTCTGCTTGGCTTTCTGGGCTGCAAGTGCACACTGCTGGCTCCTGTCGAGCTTCTCATTCTGCTTATTTATTGCCACCACTTCCTTGCCCCTTCAGAAAAACAGCACCAATAGAGCCCCATCCCAGATTAAAAAGGCTGCAAAATCCCACCTCATTTCCACCTTCATAACCTGACAGAGACACAGGTACCAGCCCCAAGCCCTCACATTGCCACTGCTGCTTCTCATGCTGCTGTCACCAAGGTGACTGCAATCCCCAGGTCAGGAGAAGAAGGTGCTGGAGATGTCTCCAGCTGGGCAACCCCCTGAAGAGCCTCACACCCAAGGCTCTCCTTGCTCTGGTAGGTGCTGCAGCGCGTGGGGACGGACACGCTGGTGACACACGAGGTCACTGCTCCAAGCCCAGGCAACTTGGTGGGTCAGAGGGACTTCATCAGCGTGCGGCACCGTGGGAGGAGGGACACAGCCATCTACCTGGTGGGCACTGCCACCCACGTCGAGCCCCTGCCCTCGCAAGAGGGCTGCATCAGGTAAGGTCATCGGCGGCACCGTCCCCACCCCATTGCGGGCTGCCATGCCCCACCACTCAGACCATGGGTTTGCACCAGGCGTGGCAATGGAGGCCCACCAAAGGCTGCCTCCTCTGGAATGTCCTTGTTCCCATTTTCCAGTTTTGGGCTCCCCAGTTCAAGAGAGACAGGGACCTGCTGGAGGAGAGTCCAGCAGACAGCCACAAGGGGGACTGGGGGACTTGACACCCCTATGTAGAGAGATGAGAGCCCTGGGGTTGTTTAGTCTGGAGGAGAGAAGACTGAGAAAGGATCTGATCAAGGTGTACAAGCATCCGAGGGGTGGCTGTTAAGTGTCCCTGCCCATGACAGGGGGGTTGGAACTAAATGATCCTTGTGGTCCCTTCCAACCCTGACTGATTCTATGATTCTAAGTGGCTGAGGCCAAGCTCTTTTTGCTGGTCAGCAGCAATAAGCCAAGGAGCAATGGCTACAAAGTGGGACATAGAAGGTTTCATCCCAACAGGAGGAGAAACTTCTTTACAGTGAGGGTGACAGAGCACTGGAGCAGGCTGCCCAGAGAGGCTGTGGAGTCTCCTTCTCTAGAGACTTTCAAACCTCACCTGGACACATTCCTGTGCAGACTACCCTGGGGGATCCTACTTTGGCAGAGGGGTTGGACTCGATGACCTCTGGAGATCCCTTCCAACCTCTACTGTTCTGTGATTCTGTGATTCCACACCCTCCCTGGAGCAGACTCTCACTGCCCCCTCCCTTGCCCACCGCAGGGCCGAGTCTCAGCTGAGCTGCATCGTCCTGCGGCCGCTGGCAGGGGACCCTGCTCGTACCCACTTCACCTGGCTCCTCAGCATGGACCTGAAGGCAAGTGCCACCACACGATGCAGGGTGGGACAGCACGGGGTACACACTGCAGTGTGCAGGTGCACCCTGCTCCCTGGGGTGGCTGTCCCTGTGGCACCAACCCCTGGCTGTTTTCTCTCCCAAAGGGCTGGATCCCTGCATCTGTCACTAACCGCGTCCTGCCGCAGTCCCAAGTAGACTTCATCAAGCACCTCCACCAGCACCTCTCTGCCACCACCTGCCCATGAGGTGCAGGAGAACAAGCACAAGGGACATAGCCTGAGCTGGAGACCTCCTCGTGGCCTCTGCAGTCACCAGCAATAGGGCCAAGATGGTTCGCCCATTGACCCCAAGCGCGGAGACAGCCTTCACCCAGCACCATCCTTGTCCTTTGAGGATGGAGCCAGCTCGATGACCTCTGGAGATCCCTTCGGGCAAATGGAGCCACCTGCAAGCCAGGGCAATCAAGGCCCTGCCAGAGTTTGCATCAGAGGTTGCCTAAGCAACCTTGCCCAAGCCTCACTGGAGAGCAGCAACCAAAGCTGCTGTTCAGCATCGCTCCTCCCTGCTGGACACGAGGGATGGAGGTGGGTGGCAAACCAGACTCTGACCCTGGCCATGGCTGCTCAGCCATGGGTTTCACTGCTCTCTGTTTATTACTTGACCATGGTGTCATGGGACAGCTCAAAAGCTTTTCTTGGCCCAAACCAACAGCACCTCTCTCCATTTTTGCTAACCTAGATACAGAGGTGTGCATTTAGGGGTGGATCATAGAGGCTTCTCTCCTGTTCTGCCAACAGTAGCAGGCAGGGCTGTGTCCCATGGGGCCAGAGAGGTGCTTTTCACCAACAGCTCAGCTGATTTAGGATACTGCAACAGGAGTGAGACAGTAGCTAATGGAGACAGGCAGCAGCTGTGGTGGATTCAGCTCCCCAACCCCATAATGCAGCATTGTGCCCCCCGGGACCAAGCACCTGGACTTTCAGGATCCCAGGGCACGTTGACATAGAAGTCATAGAATCAACCAGGTTGGAAGAGACCTCCAAGCTCAGCCAGTCCAACCTAGCACCCAGCCCTGTCCAGTCAACCAGACCATGGCACTAAGTGCCTCAGCCAGGCTTTGCTTCAACACCTCCAGGGACAGCAACTCCACCACCTCCCTGGGCAGCCCATTCCAATGCCAATCACTCTCTCTGCCAACAACTTCCTCCTAACATCCAGCCTAGACCTTCGCTGGCACAACTTGAGACTCTGTCCCCTTCTTCTGTTGCTGCTTGCCTGGCAAAAGAGCCAGGCACCCCCACCTGGCTACAGCCTCCCTTCAGGTAGTTGTAGGCAGCAATGAGGTCAGTCCTGAGCCTCCTCTTCTCCAGGCTGCAGACCCCCAGCTCCCTCAGCCTCTCCTCACAGGGTTTGTGTCACTGCAGACCTGACAAAAACCCCTGGCAGGTTTGGTCCTAGGAGGATCCTCAGCGGCTCACTGGGGATGTGATCCCAACATCACCCCACACCCTGGGAACAAGCACCTGGTGCCATAAAGCCAACAGCAGCTTGAAAGGAGTTGGGTTGTCAGGAAGCAGATGGTGGAATCACAGACTGGTTGGGGTTGGAAAAGACCTCTGAAGGTCACATAGTCCAACTCCACCTGCAGTCAGCAGGGACAGCTGCAATCAGAGCAGGTCACTCCCAGACGACCCTGGGACAGTGGCAGGGATTGCAGGGTGCTTGTAATTTAGCCATCTGTGAGGTTTACTGGGCCTTGGGCTTCCTGAAAAGGCAGACAACTATGCCAAACCAGGTCTGCTTTGAAACAAAACAACAGGACAGTGGCTGACTGTGTGAACTCCATCTCCACAACCACACAAGGCGGGGGGGGGAGGTCACACTTGCTCATTTCCTACCCCTTAGGCAGCCTGATGACCTCAAGAGAAGGAATCAGAAAGAGAGAAGTTTGATGTGGATTTATTTATTATTTTTTTTTTTTACATCATGTTAGAGTTCAAAAAGGAAAAAAAAAATAAAAGGGGAAAAAAAAAAAAAAAAAAAGAGAGAGAGAGAGAGAGAGAGAGAACCCACCCAAATTAATAAATATTAAAAGTTAAAAAGCTCTGAATCTGGTATGTACAAAACTTTATACATCATTGTAACACCTGGACACAAGGTTACAGCCCAGCAATGACTCGGGGCATCCAACCCAGGAGGATGCAGGGGATTAAGATGCAACCTCTCCTCCCAGAGACTGGAGTAAATTCCTGCTGGCAGCTGGGCCGTGGCATCACTGCCTCCCCGAGCCACAGCTTGCCCAAAATGATGCTGGGTGCCAGCCCTGTGGCATCACCCAGCCCTGGCAGAAGGAGGGGGTTGGCACCCTGCTCAAAATCTCACTCCGCTCTTCTCTGGGCTGGAAGCCAGGGTTAGCACCTGCAACGTAGCTCCCTTGCCCCAAACCACCAGCACCCCACCAGCCCTGGGGGATGCTGGCTGGGGGGAGCCACAGCTCTCCTCCGAGGTACAGCTGAAGGAACCACTGCAAATATTCCTACTGTGATAAAGCACTAATGCCCAGGGCAGCACCGAAGGGAGGGGGAGGCAGCTGAGAGCCTGGGAGGAAGGCGTGAGCGAGCACGCCAGCACCTAAGACTGCATCTGCAGACATGAAAGCCTGATTGTGAGGAGAGGAGAAGGCTTTGGTTTCAGTCAGTGCCTCCAAAGCTACAGGGCAAGGAGCTGAATGCTGGAGGAAAGCCTTGACTGGGGCAAGGAAAAGCTCAGGTCCTGCCCCGAGCCAGCCCAGCGCTGTCCCAGCAGTGGGTGAGGGCGGTGGCACAGCCTGAACACAGAGACTGCAGAACCCATTGAGGTTGGAAAAGACCTTTGAGATCATCAGGTCCAACCACTCAGAGCTCACAACCCCACCACTAGAGCTCACAACTCCACCACTGCTGCTAGGCTGCTGCCATTAAACCCCAGCCCTCAGCATCACTTGCTCCTTGGAAGAGTAACCGGAGCATCATCTTTGGCACAATAAATCAAGGCTGGCACTCTCCTGGAGGGCAGCACTGGTGGCTGGGCTGGCCAGGGGGCACAAAGGTGGTGTCAGCAGCCTGGAGGATGAATCCCAACCTTGGTACACCCACACAAGCACCCCAGTGATCCCACAGGAGGTCTTGCACCACAGCAGTTTGTAGGCATCCCTCCAATCCCTTAGAGAGTGGCTGGGGTTGGAAGGGACCTCTGAAGACCATCCTGTCCAACCCACCTGCCAAAGCAGGGTCACCCACAGTAGGCTACCCAGGGCCACATCCAGGTGGGTTTGGAATCTCTCCAGGGAAGGAGACTCCCTAAGTCAAAGCATGTACCTCAATCTTTCCCCTGCTGCAGTCCACTCCAGACCAGCCAAGGACAAGCAACACACTGACAGCAGCTCCTCCAGATGCCACAACCTCAAGTTTCTTGCAGCTGCATCAATGCAGTGTTCCATCCTGGCAGCGATGGCACTGAAATCACAGTGCCCTAAATGCTCCCAGTATGTGCCAAGTACCCTGGGTGCCCTCACCAGCAAGCCCTAGACACCTCCAGCTTACCAGACACTGCCCCAGATGCCCCACCCTTGCTCATCATACGACCAAGACAGCAGGGCCAGCAGCTGCGCCCACACCATGCCCATGTTCCCGAAAGATCCCGTGCTGCAATGCCCAACTGGTCCACCTGCCAAGCCTTGCCTTCCTCAGACTCCACCTCTCCACACTCAGAACCTCCTCCCTGCCAGCACTGACCCCCCCCCCAGAAGCCCACCTTCCCCTGGACCACATCTGGGGGTGCTGAATGTGCTCAGCTGGGATGATGCATGCCCCCCAGGCACCAAAATTATGTCAGTCCCCCACAGGGACACCCCTTGAGGACATGGCAGGCTGCCTGACCCCACTGTGGAGAGGTTTTGAGAGCTCTGCTTCCTCCAGGTAGAGCCTGTGCCTGGACACCAAGCAAGCTGCAGGCAGCCCTAGGCTCCTAAAGTGCTGTGCATAGGTTTAGTACTTGGCACAAGAATTACTGAACGCTGTTCATCACCTCCCTTCCTCTCTGCTTCCTCTGCAACTGCCCCTAAAATCCACTCCCAGCTTCCCAGTCATCCCCATTTGCCTCCAACAGGTATTGATGGCCCACAGGCAACAGGCATGAGGGTGCAGGGATCAGGCTGGTGGGCCTGGAGAGGCTGGAGTTGGAGAGTATTAACTCAAGGTTGGTGGCTCAGAAGTCACCACCAGGTGAGAGGTGGATTTAAGGTGGATTTTTGGTCTTCGCCTTTGCTCTTATGGTAGAATTGCCTGGACCACCACCTGCTGATCCCACCACACAGGAGAGAAGTTGGGCCACGTCTTCATGATCCATTTTACCTCCAGACATGTTTCCCAAACTCTCCACCCCAACAGGGACAGCCCAGGGTGGCAGTTTGGGCATTTCTCCACATTTCCCCCCCCCACTTTAAAAAAGGAACTTCCTAGAATGACAGACCTGTGGAGATTGAAGACACCTTCCAGATCACCACCTCAACACCTTCCTCCAGCTGCTTGCCTGTCCTCAAGTTCCCAGCACCTCCCACTGCTACCACCATGTGTCCAGGGCTGGACCACTGAGCCAAGAACCTCCTCTCCAGCACATTTGGTGTCGCTGCTTGGGGGCAGAGGGAAGGAAAAAGCAAGGGGAAAGCTCCTCCTCCCAAATCTTTGTAGCACCTCGGGAGGAAGCAGCCCATCTACCTTCAGCAGAGCTGCTGCCGTTGGGGTTTGCTGCTTTTCACTTGCTTCTCTGTGATGCTGTCAAAAAACAATCCCCAAACCATCCCACAGCTGGGAGGGTAGGAGGGAATGTAAGGGGGAAAAATAAGTCCTTTTCCCAGGAATTTCTGGATGAGTCAGGTCATTTCCAAACCTGGCTGTGCCACCTGTGAAAAGCACCACTGGAGGTGGGGAGGAGAGGAAGGAGCAAGGGAGGAGGAGGAGAGGGAAGGAGGTGAAAGGCTTCCCCTGCCCCATGGTGAGGTGGTGCCCAGCAGGTTACCTGGCTGCCTGGCCCCTGGCTGGCTCACTCGGGGCTGGCAGCCCCCCAGGGAAAGCACCGGAGTCAGGAAGCCCTCGGGCCTCAGGTGTTGGGGTGAGGTTCCCAGCGGGTCCCCGGACAGGGATGGTGGGGCCAGGGGAGAGTGGCAGAGCGGGGCTGGGCCCATTGGTTGGGGTGGCAGCGCTGGGGCCAGTGGCAGGGGGCGAGCCGGTGGCAGAGGTGGCTTTCTTGCCACAGGACTCGCAGCAGAGCTTGTTGTAGCCAGGGATGGAGCAGTAGCGAGCCAGGACCTCCATCTGGCAGAAGATGGACTTGTCCCCCAGGCAAGGCTCTCCTGGAAGAAGGACACAGCAGCGTCAGCAAGCATGGAAGATGAAGGCTTTTCAGTACAAGAAAGTCACTGAGGTGCTGGAGCATGTCCACAGAAAAGCAAGGGAGCTGTTGAAGGGTCTGGAGAAGAGAGCTGGGGAGGAGGGGCTGAAGGACACCGAGTTGCTTAGGCTGAAGAAAAGAAGGCTGACGGGAGACCTTCTGGCTCTCTACAACTCCCTGAAAGGAAGCTGGAGTGAAGTGGGGGTTGTTTTCTTCTTGCAAGGAACAAGAGATAGGACAAGAGGAAACAGCCTCAAGTTGCACCAGGCAAGGTTTAGGTTGGACATTAGGAACATGTCTTCCCTGAAAGGGTGGTCAAGCCCTGGACCAGGTTTCCCAGGAAGCTTACGGAGTTACCATCCCTGTAGGTGTTTAAAAGCCATTTAGATGTGGTGCCTGGGGATATGACTTAGTGATGAACTTGGGAGAGTAGGGTTATTGGTTGGACTCAATGATCTTGAAGGTCTTGTCCAACCTGCATGATTCTCTGATTCTAANACTTGAGACTCTGTCCCCTTCTTCTGCTGCTGCTTGCCTGGCAGAAGAGACCAACCCCACCTGGCTACAGCTTCCCTTCAGGTAGCTGCAGACAGCAATGTGGTTAGCCCTGAGCCGTAGGCTCCCCTCCTTGCACCTGTCTGATGGTCCCAAAGGCAACTTTCCCTTACTGTCCTCTAATAATTAAAGAGGTCCTCTAAGGAAGCTAGGAACAGACCTTTTAGCAGGGCCTGTTGTCACAGGACAGGGAGTGATGGTTTAAACTAAAGGAGGGTAGACTTATACTAGAGAGAAGGAAGACATTTTTGACAGTGAGGGTGGTGAGACCCTGGCCCAGGTTGCCCAGAGAGGTCGGAGCTGCCCCATCTTCAAAGCCATTCCAGGTCAGCTTGGTTGGGGCTCTGAGCACCCTGCTCTAGTTGCAGATGCCCCTGCTGACTGCAGGGGGATTGGACTTGATGATCTTTAAAGGTCTTTTCCAACCCAACACCAACCATCGCTCTCTGTTCCCTGTTTGGCAATGCCTGTGCAGGAAGAGGTGGTGATGGATTTGGAACTCGAGGAATCTGTGGATGGGACTGAAAAACAGAGCAGGATGCTCCAAACCAGCAACTTAAATCCAATCATGGTGCATCTGGCCCCTGTGCTCTAAGCAAGGAGCAAAAGCCAGAGGCCACCTCTCTGGCCTGGGTAAAGAGAGAAGGCTGAGGACAATTCAAAGTGAAGAGGAGGACATAAAATGCAGGAGGCAATGGGAAAGCAGTGGCAGCTGCAAGATCCCAGACTCCACGAGATGGCAATCCAGAGCCAGGGCTTGCAGACAGCCATCCAGGGTGCAGCTGCAGAGGGTCAACCCTCCCAGAACCACTGCTGGATAGCCTATACCTTCCCACGTCACAGGGAGCTGCAGCAGCTCCTTCCTGGAGCAGGGACACCGCAGCTGCAGAAGCTCTTTCCCCAGGCAGGGGCACCGCAGCTGCAGAAGCTCTTTACCCGAGCAGGGACACAGCAGCTGCAGAAGCTCTTTACCCGAGCAGGGACACCGCAGCTGCAGAAGCTCTTTACCCAAGCAGGGACACAGCAGCTGCAGAAGCTCCTTCCCCAAGCAGGGACACCGCAGCTGCAGAAGCTCTTTACCCGAGCAGGGGCACTTACTGGAGGAGATCTTGCTGACAGGGTTTTTGGCTCCACCCTGGGGCACCTGCTGCACTTTGGATATGCTGTGGTCACCAGAGTCAGCACTGGTGCTGATGCCAGAGAGCTTCCCTGTGGAGAGAACACTCAAGATGCCCACCTGCCAGGGGAGGTTGGGGGCACACAAAACCCCATAGTGAGGGCTTTTGGGGGGGCATTTTTTGTTTTTAAGGGACCTCTTTACAAACAAAATGCCTGGGAGAGCACCCAGGTGACCCAGCACTTAAGCAACCCAAGATATAGTCCAGGGTGGCCCCTTCTACCCTACGCTCAGCTCTTTGCATCCTCAAACTCCCAGAAAATACCAGGGCCAAGAAGAGAAAGGTGACAACTTTTGGCTGTCCTTTAACCCTTTCTCTGCCAGCAGCAGCAGGGATGTTCACAGGCTCACAGGATGTTAGGGGTTGGAACGGACTCAAGAAGATCATCGAGTCCAATCCCCTGCCAGAGCAGGGCAATCCTATCTAACACAGAGCACAGAGGAACACATCCAGACAGGCCTTGAAAGGTTCCAGACAAGGAGACCTCACAACCTCTCCGGGGAGCCTGTGCCAGTGCTCTGGGACCCTTACAGTCAAGAAGTTCCCCCTTGTGTTGAGGTGGAACCTCTTTTACTGCAACTTGCACCCATTGCTCCTTGTCCTATCCCAGGGAGCAGGGAGCAGAGCCTGTCCCCCCTCTCCTGCCCAGTTCTCAGATAACATTTATCAAATCCCCTCTCAGTCTTCTCCAGACTAAACAGCCCCAGGTCCCTCAGCCTCTCCTCATCAAGCAGTGCCCTCCTGTCCCCTCATCATCCTTGTAGCCCTCCACTGGACCCTCTCCAGCAGATCCCTGTCCCTCTTCAACTGGGGAGCCCAAAACTGAAAACAGTATTCAGGATGAGGTCTCAGGAGGGCAGAGTAGAGGGGCAGGAGAACCTCCCTTGATCTGCTGGACACACTTCTCCTCATACACCCCAGGATCCCATTGGCCTTCTTGGCCATGAGGGCACATTGCTGTGCTGTGTTCACCCCAACCTTCTTTGACAGCAGCCCTCTGAAGCAGAGATGTGCTGGAGGCATGGATGAAGGTTGGTCCACATTGACAGGTGCCTCCCACCCCAAGTGCCACCTCCTCATCCTCTCACCCGGACACAGGGCCACGTGGCAGCCCTGGACAGCCTCCGGCTTGTCACCCTCGCAGCGCCCGCCGCTCTCGCTGCCTTTGCACACAACCTGCCGCTGCTGGACGCCTTCCCCGCAGCTGGCTGAGCACTGCAGACAGACAGACAGACGGACACTTAGGAATGTGGTGGAGGCAGCTGGCACATTCTGAAAGCCACCTCGGATGGGGAATTGAAGGTGACAACTCCTCAGGTGGATTTTGGTTCCAATAAGGGCTTTTGCTTTCCACCAAACCCATCCTGCTCTTCAATGGGGTGCACTGGGATGCAGCTTCAGCACTGGGTTCAGTTTTGGCTCCCTCACTACAGGAAGGACATTGAGGTGCTGCAGGAGGTCCAGAGAAGGGCAAGGAAGTTGGTGAAGGGTCTGGAGAACAGGGCTGGTGAGAAGCAGGGGTGGGAACTGGAGATATTTAGCGTGGATGAGAGGAAGCTGAGGGGAAAGCTCATCGTTGCTCTCTACAACTCCCTGAAAGGAGGCTGGAGTGAGGAGGAGGTTGGTCCCTTCTCCCAAATAACAAGTGACAGGGCAAGAGGAAACGGCCTCAAGTTGCACCAGGCAAGGTTTAGGTTGGCCATCAGGAACAACTTCCTCCCTGACAGGGTTGTCAAACCCTGAACCAGGCTCCCCAGGGCGGTGGTGGAGTCCCCATCCTTGAAGGGCTTTCAAAGCTGTGTAGCTGCGGTGCCGAGGGCCACGGTTCAGTGGTGACCTGGCAGTGCCGGGTTAACAGCCAACCCTCACCATCTCAGAGGTCCCTTTCAACCTAACCACCTCTCCTCTGATGCTATCCCCTGCCTCATTCTGACCTTCCCCACAAACCTCAGTGACTCTCCTACCCTTACCCCCGCAAGACCACCCCACTCCACGACCTCCTGGCCCAATACCCCTTCTCCTGTCGACCCCACCACTGCCAGCTCACCTCGGACCAGGCGCCTGTCCTCCACTGCGCGGGGCAAGGGGCACGGGCACAGGGCCGCCGCGCCTCGGGCCGCTGCCCAGGGCAGTTCTTGGTGTGCAGGGTGCGGTTGGTGCCATCCTGCAGGCGCTGCACGCACTGCACCGCCCGCGCCTGCACCCCCAGCTTGCCGCAGGACCTGCTGCAGGCGCCCCACTCCTCTGCCACCCACCTGCCAGGGCAAACGTGGGACACAGCCAAGGTGTTAAGAGGTGACGCCCAGGCTGGGAAGCGGCCCCAGATAAGGGCAAGGAGGGGAATGAGAGGACCGCGGGCCAGCCGAGGAGGACTCACATTGGCTGGGAGCACTCCTGGAGGTTACAGCGCCGCCGGATGGGCTTCGGCTTCTTGCCGTTGTCACAGAAGTTCCTGTGCACCATGCGGCTGTCGCTCTTCCGCCGGCAGCCGTACTTGGTGTACTGGATGCCTGGAGAGGGGTCAGAGAATGAGTGGTGGGGCAATGGGTGTAGAGGTCCCACCAGCTCTCCATCTGGTCCTTCCTCTTCACCCTTGCTGGGATGTGAGCTCTGGGATGTCACCATGTAGGTGGGACCAAGCAGTGCTTCTGCCAGGCTCACAGAGGCCAACTATACAAGATGCAACAAGGCCAAATGCTGAATCATAGAATCAACCAGGTTGGAAGAGACCTCCAAGTTCATCCAGTCCAACCCAGAACCCAGCCTTGTTCAATCACTAAGTGCCTCATCCAGGCCTTTCTTAAACACCTTCAGGGACAGCGACTCCACCACCTCCCTGGGCAGCCCATTCCAATGCCAATCACTCTCTCTGGCAACAACTTCCTCCTAACATCCAGCCTAGACCTCATTGCTATACGGATAGGCTGAGGGAACTGGGCTTGTTCAGCCTGGAGAAAAGAAGACTCCAGGGGGACCTCAGAGCTGCCTTCCAATACCTGAACAGAGCCTATGGGAAGGCTGCAGAGGGACTTTTCATAAGGATGTCTATAGACAGGACAAGGGAGAATGGTTTGAAGGAGAGAGGAAGAATGAGGTTAGACTGAACCTTAGCAAGATGGTGAGATTCTGGAACAGGCTGCCCAGGGAGGTTGTGGATGCCTCCTCCCTGAGGGTGTTCAAGGCTGGGTGAAGCCTTGAGCAATCTGATCTAGTTGAAAGGTGTCCCTGCCCATGGTGAGGTGGTTGGAGTAGATGATCACAGAATCACAGAATCATTGAGGCTGGAAAAGACCTGAGATGATCAAGGCCTGCCTATGGCCTAATCCCATGACATGGCTAAACCATGCCACCAAGTGCCACATCTAATGTTTTCTCAGGTCTAAAGACCTCAAGGGATGGTGACTCCAACACCACCCTGGGCAGTTCATCCCAGTGCCTAATTACCCCTTCTGTGAGGAAGTGCTTCCTAATATCCAACCTAAACCTGCCCTGGTGCAGCTTCAGACCATGCCATCTTGTCCTGCCACTAGTTGGTGGACAGGAAGCTCAACATGAGCCAGCAGTGTGCACTTGCAGCCCAGAAAGCCAAGCAGAGCCTGGGCTGCATCAGGAGAAGTGTGGCCAGCAGGGCCAGGGAGGTGATTCTCCCTCTCTACTGTGCTCTGCTGAGACCCCACCTGGAGTACTACATCCAGTTCTCATGCTACTACATCCAGTTCTACATGCTGTAGGCTTCCAAAAAGGGGAAGCTACCTCCTCCACACGCCTTGGAGCACTGAGACCAGCTCTTGAGGGCCCACTCATAGGAATCCATCTCCTCAAGCAGGACGTTGTTGTTTCCAATCATGGGCAGCAGGTCTTCATGGATGATGTAACGGTACATCAGGCTGCTCCTCACCTCCTCCTCCTGAGGCATGACCTGCAGGAAGAGAGAGAATAGTGGGAGGTGGGGAAGGAGACACAGGAGGGGTGCCACGGGAAAGGGAAGGGAAGAGGAGGTCATCAAAGCAAAAAGAAGAAAACAATGACCACGTGATAAGGAGAAACCAACCCCATTACTACTTCCAACACGATCAGGTGGGCTCTGAACACAGAGTCTATGCCCTTTGGGAACAGACCTCTGCAGCTGTGGAGAAGATTGCTCCCCAAACACCCCAAACCCAGCCCCTGGACAATCCTGCAGCACTACACTCTACACCCAAAGGCAGCACCAGCCACGGGGATGGACTGAAGTGCTGACCTACCCTTCCCTGGGCGCCCAGGGAACCCAGTCACTAACTCCCCTACACCACATCTTCCATCCCGTCTCAGACCACAATTAGCAATTGTAGCAATTGTCCCCAACGTGCCCAGAGGACATGTCAACCAGGCTTACCAAAACACTGATGGCCTCATGCAGAGGGCCACTGGTTTTCAGGCTCTCCTTGCCATGGTCAATGTTGTATTCCCACTCCAGGCCCATCGCAATGAACACTTGGCTTTTGGCTTCTTTGCCCATGCCATCAAGGATGAAGTTACCTGTGGCTTGATTCTTAACAGCTGGAGGAGAAAGGAGGTATTTCAATGGCACTTCTCTTTGAAGGACTGGAATGACCCAAGTAAGAAGACCCTTTGGGTGGGAACTGTCAGAATAGAGCTGAGGTAGAGGTGAAGGGAGAGGTGAACTACAGCATACACACCGATGCTGTGGGATGCTGGCTCCATCTCTTCTATCTGAAGGTGCCTTGCCCCAGCTGGAATCTCAAACATCTTCAAAACACCTGCCAAAAGGGAGGGAGCAAGGATGGAGGGAAGAGAAAGAGTAGGTTTGCTCCACCTGGGCACGCATATGAATCATAGAATCACAGACTGGGTTGGGCTGGGACTTTTAAAGGTCGCCTAGTCCAACCCCCCCCGTGCAGTCAGCAAGGACAGCTGCAACTACAGCAGGCTGCTCACAGCCCCAAACAACCTGACCTGCAATGGTTCCAGGAATGGGAGACATCTACCACCTCTCTGGGCAACCTGGGACAGTGTCTCACCACCCTCAGTGGAAAATATTTCTCTCTTCTCTCTAGTCTGAATCTCCCCTTTTTAGTTTCAAACCATCACCCCTCGTCCTGTCACAACAGGCCTTGCCCAAAAGTCTGTCCCCAGCTTCCTGATCAGCTCCTTTGAATCCTGAAATGCCACCAGAAGGTCTCCCCAGAGCCTTCTGCTCTCCAGGCTGAACAACCCCAACTCTCTCAAGCCTGCCTTCAAAGCTAGAGGTGGTCCAGCCCTCTTACCATTGTTATGCCCTCCTCCAGATGACCCTCAGCAAATCCACTGCCACAGCCACCCAGCTGACTCACCTGGCTGCTTGGGGGTCTTGGCCAGTGTGCCCTTCACCGTCCGGCAGTGGGAGTTGTCCCCGCCGCAGACCCCACACTTGTCATCCTGCTTCAGGGAGCCAACCTCCTTGTCACAGCCAACATGCTGTCACCCGTGGGGAAGAAGAGAGAAGCAGAGGGTCACACCCCTGCAGCCCACCCCAGCAGCCCACCATCCTCCTTTGCCACACAGAGGCTAAAACATGCATCCCCAAGGGGCAGTGGGTCAAGAAGATCATGGAATGGTTTGGATTGGAAGGGACCCTTAAAGATAGAATGATAGAATCACAGAATGGTTTAAGTTGGAAGGGACCTCAAAGTTCATCTAGTTCCAACCCCCTGCCATAGGCAGGGACACCTCCCACTAGAACAGGTTGCTCAAAGGCCTCATCCAACCTGCTTTGAACACCTCCAGGGAGGGAGCAGCCACAATCTCTCTGGGCAACCTGCTCCATTGCCTCACCACCCTCACTGTAAAGAACTTCTTCCCAACATCTAGTCTAAATCTCCCCTCTGCCAGTTTAAACCCATTAGCCCTCATCCTGTCATTACAAGACCTTGTCAGTAGTCCCTCCCCAGCCTTCCTGTAGGTCCCCTTCAGATACTGGAAGGCTGCTACAAGGTCTCCTTAAAGCCTTCTCTTCTCCAGGCTGAAAAGCCCTAACTCTTGTAGCCTGTCCTCATAGCAGAGCTGCTGCAGCCCTCTGAGCATCTTGTTGGCCTCCTCTAGACTCACTCCAACAGTTCCGTGTCCTTCTTGTGTTGAAGACTCCAGAACTGTACACAGTACTCCAGGTGGGGTCTGACGAGAGTAGAGTCCACCCCCCCTGCAGTCAGCAGGGACATCTGCAGGGACATCTGCATCTAAAGCAGGTTGTTCAGAGCTTCTACCTCCTCTCTGGGCAATCTAGGCCAGTGCCTCACCACCCCCAGTGTAAAGCATTCCTCCCTTCTCTCTAGTCTGAATTCCCCTCTTAGTTTCAAACCACTACCCCTTGTCCTGTCACAGCAGGCCCTGCTCAAAAGACTGTCTCCATCTTCCTTATAGGACCCTTTAAGTTCTGAAAGGCCATCAGGGTGCTGGACAAGCTCTATTCTCTTCCAGACAGGCATAGGACAGGGAGAACTCTGCAGCAGCCATCAGCTCCTCACCACACACTCGCCCCGGACGCAGATGCTGTAGGGATCTCGGTAGCTGCAGCGGGTACCATCATGGACAACCTGGTTCATGAAGACTACATCCCCTGTTCCCTCAGACTGGCAGATCAGCTCACACTTCTGAGCATCTACAGCAAAATTGAATGGGGGCAAAAAAAGGAAGGGTTATGGGAAAACACTGAGGTGACTGAAAACAGAAACTCATCTCAGCTTGTAGCCAGAATTCCCAGGCCCAGGCTACTCATGTGCCTGGTTTGTGCCGCATCCTTTCTGCTGCCTAAGAACCTGCACTTTTGCCCAGCACGCTTGGGAAATTAGCAGAAGGCAGCTCTAGGGAGACACAGCACGACCCTGCTGTGCCAGACACTTGGCTGTGTGCATGAGGAACACCAAGCCAGGAGCTGGCTCCCAGCCAGGCTGGAGTGGCACGCTGCCCACTGCAGCTCCGGGAGCAAGTAGCCAGGGCTGTCTCTCCCCCACCCCCAAGGCAAACAAGTCCTCTGCATGCCAAAGCACACAGCATGTGGAGATAAAGCTTCTGAAGTATTGAAAATGGATTTCTCTCTGGCTGCCATTATTAGAATTATAACATCACTTTGGTTGGAAAAGACCTCTAAGATCATCGAGTCCAGCTGTTAACCCAGCACTGCCAGGTCACCATTAGACTATGGCCCTCAGCACCACATCTGCACAGCTTTGAATTCCCTTCAGGGATGGAGACTCCACCACCACCCTGGGCAAACTGGTTCAGCATCTGACAGCCCTTTCAGGGAAGACATTTTTTCTCATGTCCATCCTAAACCTTGCTTGGTGCAACTTGTGGCCATTTCTTCTTGCGCCATCATTTGTTACCTGGGAGAAGAGACCAACCTCCACCTACTTTCAGGGAGTTGTAGAGAGCAACAAGGTCTCCCCTCAGTCTCCTTTTCTCCAGGCTAAACACCCCAAGTTCCCAAAGCTGCTCTTCACCAGACCTGCTCTCCAGACCCTTCACCAGACTCCTTGCCCTTCTCTGGATGCACTCCAGCACCTGTGTCCTTCCTGTAGTGAGGGGCCCAAAACTGAACCCAAGATTCAAGGCACAGCCCCATCACTGCCTTAGTCCTGCTGGCCACACTATTGCTGATACAAGCCAAGATGCTTTTGGCCTTCTCGGCCACCTAGGCCTACAAGGAGTTCTCCTCTTACTAGCACAGGAGAAGAAGGGCAAGGTTTCAACACAAGCTGATCTTCTCATGTTGTGTTTTGAGACAGCACAGGAATCAGAGCAACATCTGAGCTTCTCTACCTGAGGCCACGTTCAGGAGACCGATTTTAAAGACCTGGCTATGTGATGCCAGCTTATTGCACTTTAACTTCCTTCTCCGGCCACGCAGCCGGCACAGCCTCCATCCATCCCGTGGTGACAGCCACCAGCACGACTTCCTCTGAGATAAAGGCAATTTGGCTCCTTTGCAGGAGCTGCTCACCATCATGATGCTCATAAGGAAGCCAGGAATGCTTGCTGCTCTGGTGGGTGTAGTAGGAGTTGCGCTTGGAGCACTGCTGGGCACGGAAATCCTGGAAGGGCCCTGGGCACTCCTCGGTGTTGCACACTTGGTATTCATAGGTGGCTCCCGGGCAGTGGCGGCCACCGTACGCCGGGCTGGAAAACACAGTGGGTGAGTTAAAAGAGCATCAGGAGTGGGGGATGCTATTCAAACATGACCAATTGCATGGCACAGCTCATGCAGGAGCAGATCACAGGATCAAAGGATCACAGGATGTTAGGGGTTGGAAGGGACCCAAAGAGATCGAGCCCAACCCCCCTGACAGAGCAGGACAATCCTATCTAACACAGAGCACAGAGGAACACAGCCAGACAGGCCTTGAAAGGCTCCAAAAAAGGAGGCTCCACAACCTCTCCGGGGAGCCTGTTCCAGTGCTCTGGGACCCTTACAGTAAAGAAGTTCCCCCTTGTGTTTAGGCAGAACCTCTTCTGCTGCAACTTAGACCCATTGCTCCTTGTCCTGTCCCTGGAGCAAGTGAGCAGAGCCTGTCCCCATTCACAGAATGTCTTAGATTGGCAAAGCCCTTCAAGCTCATCCAGTCCAATCATTAGTTTCACACTGACAAGTCCTTGACTAAACCAAATCCCTCAGCACAACATCTCATCACTAGGAACCACTATGCTTGGAAAGGACCACCATCATCATCCACTCCAACCTCCATCCCAGCAGCCTTCATCACCAGACCATAGCCTCAAGCACCACATGCACTCTCCTTTGAAACACCTCCAGGGATGGCAACACCACCACCTCCCTGCAGCCTGTTCCAGTGCCTGACCACCCGCTCAGGAAACAACTTCCTCCCAACAGCCAACCTAAACCTCCCCTGATGCGACTTAAGGCCATTTCCTCTTGTCCTATCATTAGGAACTGGGGAGAAGAGACCAGCTCCAGCCTCACTACAATCTCTTTTAGGTAGCTGTAGAGGGCAGTAAGGTCCCCTCTCAGCCTCCTCTTCTCCAGACTCAACAAGCCCAGCTCCCTCAGCCGCACAAGTGAGCACACGAGGTGAAGAGCAAGGAAGCTCTGGCTCTCCTCCTCTCCCGGTTCCAGTGGGCAGCGAAAGCAGGGGAGCGGAGGCCAAACCTACGGTGGGTTGTCGCAGCTCCGGCTGCGCGAGCGCACGCCTCCCCCACAGGTCCTGGAGCACGAGCCAAACTTGGACCAGGAGCTCCAGCTGCCATCCTGGCTGTATGGCTGCTCTGAGGTCTTCCAGATGCAGTGACCCTTGAAGCACCACTGGAAGGGAGGAGAATCACAGGTACATTCAAGTTGGAAAAGAGCCTCACCAAGTCCAACCGATAGCCCTGCTCTACAAAGTGCACCCTAAACCATAGTCCCAAGCACCGCATCCAAATGACTTCTAAACACACCCAGGGTTGGTGACTCCACCACTTCCCTGGGCAGCCCATTCCAATGCCTGACCACTCTTGCTGGCAAAAAATGTTTACTAATGTCCAGTCTAAACATACCCAGTTGCAGCTTGAAGCCATCCTCTCTTGTTCTATCACTATTTACCTGTGAGAAGAGACCAGCACCAACCTCTCCACAACCTTCTTTTCAGGTAGCTGTAAGGCAGTGATGAGGTCTCTCCTCAGCCTCCTCCTTTTCAAACTAACCATCCCCAGCTCCCTCAGTCACTCTTCATAAGATTTATTCTCCAGGCCCTTCCCCAGCTTCCCTGCCCTGTGTCCCCTTCTGTTGCTGCTTGCCTGGCAGAAGAGACCAATCCCACCTGGCTACAGCCTCCCTGCAGGAAGTTGTAGGCAGCAATGAGGTCAGCCCTGAGCCTCCTCTTCTGCAGGCTGCACACCCCCAGCTCCCTCAGCCTCTCCTCACAGGGCTGTGCTCCAGGCCCCTCACCAACTTCGTTGCACTTCTCTGGACACATACCAGCACCTCAACATCTCTCCTGCATTGAGGTGCCCAGAACTGAATACAATACTCAAGATGTGACCTGACCAGAGCAGAGCAAAGCAGAGAAAAGGAGAGGAGCTCCACACCTGTCCCTTTCAAAGCTCTCTGCAGCAGCAAAAAGAAGCCTCCTGCACCCACAGCACTGCAGAAATGGCTCACAGTTTGCAAAGCACAGGAGGAAGCGGCTCTTCAGCACACACTCAGGCATGCCCCTCAGTGGAAGCAGGACCAGGAGCGATCCCTGAACATGCAACAGCAGAGCTGAACTCCAGGCTACTTTAGGGATGAGCAATCTGAATCATTTCCTAGAACCACAAAATGGTTTGGGTTGGAAGGAACTTTAAAAAGTCATCTAGTCTCTCTTGCAGCCAGCAGGGACATCTGCAACTAAGATCAGGTTGCACAGAGCCCCAAACAACTTGACCTGGAATGCTGCCAGGGATGAGGCTTCTACCACCTCTATGGGCAACCTGTGCCAGTATTGCCACATTGCTGGCTCATGAATCATAAAATCATAGAATCAGTCAGAGTTGGAAGGGACCTCGAGGATCATCTAGTTCCAACCTCCCTGCTGTGGGCAGGGACACCCTACCCCAGATCAGCCTGCCCACAGCTTCATCCAGCCTGAACTTAAACACCTCCAGGGACGGAGCCTCAGCCACCTCCCTGGGCAACCCATTCCAGGTTGGAACTAGGTGATCCTTGTGGTCCACCAGGACTGCCAAGTCCTTCTCCACAGAGCTGGAGATGATCTGGAGATTTCCCACAGGTCAGCCCCTAAGCCGCACTGCTGCAGGGAGTTATTCCTCCTCAGATGCAGAACCCTACACTTGAGCTTGCTGAACTTCCTGAGGTTACCCTCTCCTCAACTCTCCAAACTGTCCAGGTCTCCCTGAATGTCAGGTGAACAGCTGTTGGATACTTCATGAACAGCCACTCTCCAGCAAAGGACCACCCAAAACCTACATGAGACAGCAGCTCTTCCAACATATTCACACTTCCATTCTGTGCTGACATGCATGTTAAGAGAGCCTAAGGTAAAACCCTGATGACATCATAAGATTGGATGTGCAATGGTGTCATCACTCTTTTGACAGGTGACAAAATGTTTCTCTACAGCATAGAATCATAGAATCAACCAGGTTGGAAGAGACCTCCAAGCTCAGCCAGTCCAACCTAGCACCCAGCCCTGTCCAATCAACCAGACCATGGCACTAAGTGCCTCATCCAGGCTTTGCTTCAACACCTCCAGGGATGGTGACTCCACCACCTCCCTGGGCAGCCCATTCCATTGCAAGCCCATTCTTCTGGCAACAACTTCCTCCTAACATCCAGCCTAGACCTCCCCTGGCACAACTTGACACTATGTCCCCTCATTCTGTTGCTGCTTGCCTGGCAGAAGAGACCAACCCCACCTGGCTACAGCCTCCCTTCAGGGAGTTGTAGACAGCAATGAGGTCAGCCCTGAGCCTCCTCTTCTGCAGGCTAAACACCCCCAGCTCCCTCAAACCAAAGTCTTCACCTGAGCCTAAACTGGGGAAAATAAGGAGTAACACCAGCTGAAAAAAACCAAAAAAAGCACCCACCACCCACCCTCAAGGGTGTCCCTGTCCTCTGCCAGAGAGAGAGCAAGCAGGACCTGCCCCTACCTTGCCTGGGCACCCACCATCCACCCTCAAGGGTGTCCCTGTCCTCTGCCAGAGAGAGAGCAAGCAGGACCTGCCCCTACCTTGCCTGGGCACCCACCATCCACCCTCAAGGGTGTCCCTGTCCTCTGCCAGAGAGAGAGCAAGCAGGACCTGCCCCTACCTTGCCTGGAGAGCACTCGGTCCCATCCAATGGTGGCCCCTTCTTGGTCTTGCAGAAGTAGGGGTTGTCTGGGTGGCTGCACCATAGCTGCTTACAGGGGTCAAAGGTGCGGAACTGGGGAGCAGAAAGGAGCTGAGGTGAGACAGGCAGCTCCATCACCCTTCCTTGGCCCTGCAGCATCTGGCTGTGGGTCCTGGGGTGGGGACTCACAGTTCAGCCTTCTACCCCCTACTCACTGCCGTGCATGTTTTGTAGCCCACGCCGAAGTCGAAGCGGCACTGCTCATCCATGGAGTAGTTGATGCCTGGCAGCTCTGGTAAGGTGGGCCACTGGTGCTCAAAGGGGTCGTCCAAGAGGCAGTCATAGGAGCTGCAGAGATAGAGGGCAGAAGCAAAGCAGAGTCAGATATGGAGGACTTCTTCCCTCCTTCAACCCTTCCCTCAGCTCCAGCCCTCTCCCCATACTGAGCTATTGAGAAATACAGATGACCTTAGCACTGATGCCAACCACCCACTGCTGGAAAACATGTTTGCAGCAAAAGCCAACTGCTCAAAGGCCTCCAAAGACTGCACTTCGGTGCTAGTGGGTACCACCACCATCACTTGCATTCCTGCTGCTCTTCTTGGCCCTGATGCATGGAAAGCTCCTGGCATATTTCTCCACCACCTCATGATGGAACACAAATTATTTCATAGCCTAAATGGGGAAGCACAGAGGGGCAAAGCAAATGAAAAGAGCATCTGAGATGTGGATCTGGGCTCCATCAGTAAAGAGCTTTTGCTCTGTTGACATCTTCAGCTTTTGTCAGGTTCCTACTTGTCTCCAGCCTTGACAGCTCAAACTGAAATGAGACTTGTGCAAGGAATCAAGCTGCCAGTAGAAGAGCACAAAAAAGTCCTCCTTGTTTGGAAGGTGTCTCAGTTCTAATTTAAATTCCCAGAGACTCTAATAAATTTGATAGAACCAATGACAATTTGTAAAGTGCCCTTCCCTCTCTCCCCTCCTTCCCCAAAGAAAGGAATTAGAAGTAGAGAGGAAAGGTAAGCACACCCAAATAAAATCAGTCTCACTCCATTTGGAAGTTAAAAAGGAAAAGTTTTACAGTAACTTAAAAGAGTATCAAAGGTAGGGAGGTTACAAAAGGTGTAAGGAAGGAAGAATAACAAATACAAAAGGTATAAATACAACCCGAGTTTGTGATGGTGGTGACCACGTGTGTGGAGAGAGGCAGGGGAGCAGAGAGAGAGCTGCAGAATGGTCCAGAGATCAATCCAGAGAGAGAGAGGAACAGGAAGTCCCCCTGCTTTTATGAGACAGGAGGGGGGAGTGGGCTAACCATCACCTGGTGGTGTCCAGACCCACCCCTGGGGAGGGGTCAGGACCACCTGAGGTCAAGTGTTGAGTTCAGGGCCACTCCTCCTGGAACGTTAACCGTATACAGAAGGACTTGTTTTGGCCAGAATGGCAACAGAAGTCCTCCATGGGACCTATTTTTGCTATTCTGGCCACAGTAAGTTCTCCCAAATAGGGACCCAGGCACTGGTTGCTTCCTGCAGGAGCAGCTGGGTGCAAGCTGCAGGCATTCACACCACTTTTGAAGGGAGAACATCTCGTCCTGGTTGCAGTCCACTCACTGGATGTAGCGGTTGAGCTCCTGCTTGCTGCAGCGCGACCAGTGGTAGCGGTGGAAGGCAGCCTGGACCAGCGGTGCCATGATGCTCCCCATGCTGGTCTCATCGGCACAGCGGTTGCCTTGCCCATCGTGCTCCATGCCTAATCTGATGGGGAAAGGAGGTGTCAGTCAGGTTGTTCAGGGCTTTACAACATCCACAGAGATAGGTGGGTCTACACCACCAGGAAGTGCCTTCTGCAGAGGAAGTGGCACCACCAGGCTTGTCTACTTTGCTCAAGGGGGCAGCCAGGTCAGTTCTCATGACTTAGAATCACAGAATCATGGAATCATTGAACAGTTTGGGCTGGAAGGAACCTTTAAAGGTCATCTAACCCTCCTGCAGTAAGCATGGACAGCTGCAACTATATCCAGTTGAATCAGCAACAAGAAGGTCAGCAGGACCTGGGAAATGACCTTTCCCCCATACGCAGCACTGGTGAGGCTTCACCTTGAGTAATCAACTCAGTTTTGGGCCCCTCCCTCCAAGAAGGCCTTTGGCACTGTCCTGCACCACATCCTGGTCTCCAAGCTGGTGACACATGGGTTTGATGGGTGGGCCACTAGATGGATAAAGAATTGGCTTGAGGGACACACACAAAGAGTGGCTGTCAATGGCTCCATGGCCAAGTGGAGGCCAGGGACAAGCAGAGTCCCTCAGGGATCAGTCCTGGCACCAGTCTTGTTCAAAATCTGTGTCAGTGTCATGGACAGAGGCATTGAGTGCAGCCTCAGCAAGTTTGCTGACCACACCAAGCTGTGTGGTGCAGCAGACAGGCTGGAGGGAAGGGATGCACTCAGAGGGACCTGGACAGGCTGCAGAGGTGGGCACAAGCCAACCTCAGGAGCTTCAACAAGACCAAGGGCAAGGTCCTGCATCTGGGTCAAGGCAATGCCAAGCACAAATGCAGGCTGG
>WAAF01013018.1:125584-228252 GCA_013400475.1 Tricholaema leucomelas | reverse complement strand
AGGCTGGCTGTGAGGAGGAAGTTGTTGAGCATGAGAGTGGTGAGAGGCTGGAATGGGTTGTCCAGGGAGGTGGTTGAGGCCCCATGGCTGGAGGTGTTTAAGGCCAGGCTGGATGAGGCTGTGGGCAGCCTGCTCTAGGGTAGGGTGTCCCTGCCCATGGCAGGGGAGCTGGAACTGGCTGATCCTTGTGGTCCCTTCCAACCCTGACTGATTCTGTGATTCTATGAAGAAGGACATTGAGGTGCTGGAATAAGTCCAGGGAAGGGCAATGAAGCTGCTGAAGGATCTGCAGAACAGGTCTGGGGAGCAGTGGCTGAGGGAACTGGGGGTGTTTAGCCTGGAGAAAAGAAGGAAGAGGGAACAAGTGATTGCTCTCTGCAACTCCCTGAAAGGGGATGGAAGTGAGGTGGGGGTTGGTCTCTTCTTCCAAGGAACAAGTAATAGGACCAGAGGAAAGAGTCTCAGGTTGCACCAGGGGAGGTTCAGGTTGGACATCAGGAACATGTCTTCCCGGAAATGGTTGTCAAGCACTGGACCAGGCTGCTCAGGGCATTGGTTGATTCCCCAAACATGGAGGGTTTGAAAAGCTGTGTAGATGTGGCTCTGAGGGAACATGGTTTAGTGGTGACCTGGCAGTGCCAGACTTGATGATCTTAAAGGTCTGTTTCAACTAAAACAACATCCCATCCCTGGATCCAGTGTATGGGGCATTTACCACCTCTCCAGCCAACCTGAGCGGCACTTGGTGCCATGGTCTAGCCTTGAGCTCTGTGGTAAAGGGTTGGACTTGATGATCTGTGAGGTCTCTTCCAACCTTGGTGGTACTGTGATACTGTAATACTGTAATCTCACCACCCTCAGCAGAAAAAAAAATCTGCCTTCTGTCTGGACTGTATCTCCCTCTTTTAGTTTCAAACCACCATCACCCCTTGTCCCATCACATCAGGACCTGCTCAGAAGTCTGTGCCCAGCTTTCATATCACAGGCTTACAGGGTGTTAGGAGTTGGAAGGGACCCAAGGAGATCATCGAGTCCAACCCCCCTGCCAGAGCAGGACAATACTATCTAACACAGAGCACAGAGGAACACATCCAGACAGGCCTTGAAAGGCTCCAGACAAGGAGACCTCACAACTTCTCTGGGGAGCCTGTGCCAGTGCTCTGGGACCCTTACAGTCAAGAAGTTCCCTCCCGTGTTGAGGTGGAACCTCCTGTGCTGCAACTTACACCCATTGCTCCTTGTCCTATCCCAGGGAGCAGTGAGCAGAGCCTGTCCCCCCACTCCTGGGCAGCTCTCAGATACTTATAAACATTTATCAAATCCCCTCTAAGTCTTCTCCACACTAAACAGCCCCAGGTCCCTCAGCCTCTCCTCATCAGGCAGTGCCCTCCAGTCCCCTCATCATCCTCGTAGCCCTCCGCTGGACCCTCTCCAGCAGATCCCTTTCCCTCTTCAACTGGGGAGCCCAAAATGGAATACAGTATTCAAGATGAGGTCTCAGCAGGGCAGAGTAGAGGGAGAGGAGAACCTGTCTTGATCTGCTGGACACACTCTTCCTTATGCACCCAAGGAAGGTCCCCCCAGCACTTACACGTGGCCAGTCTCATGGGCGACAACGAACGCTGAGGAGAAGCCATCTTCATGGTTGAGGGTGCAGCTGCGAAGTGGGTGGCACATCCCTGTCACCGGTGCATAGCCTGAGGCAAGAGAGAAGGAATGGAGAGAGAGGAAGAGAGGAGAGAGGAAACTTTAGAGGGAAGGGAGCAAAAATGATAGATTAAAAAATCCAAACTGCCTACAGCCTGCCTTCAGTGCAAGAGGAGCAGAAAACAAAGAGGAAGGCACTGAAGACGAGGAGCTGCCCAGGTCACCTGGACGGCAGCCCAAGCACTGGCTCACCACTACCACCAGTCTGCTACCAGTGCCAAAAGCAGGCTCAGGTTACAATGAGACTCAGTGTGAAGGCAGCAAAGGGACCCATGGATGCTTTTTATCAGTGTTGATGGTGACCATAAGCCTCTTTAGCAGTGCTGGTGGGGACCCATGTGTGCTTTATCAGTGTTGGTGGTGACCCAAGGCTGCTTTATCAGTGTTGGTAGGAACCCATGGGTGCTTTATTGGTGCTGGTGGTGATTCAAGGCTGCTTTATCAGTGCCTGTGGTGACCCAAGGCTGCTTTATCAGTGTTGGTAGGAACCCATGGGTGTTTTATTGGTGCTGGTGGGGACCCAAGGCTGCTTTATCAGTGCTTGTGGTGAACCAAGGCTGCTTTATCAGTGTTGGTAGGAACCCATGGGTGCTTTATTGGTGCTGGTGGGGACCCAAGGCTGCCTTATCAGTGTTGGTGGGAACCCATGAGTGTTTCATTTGTGTTGGTTAGGAACCCATGGGTGCTTTATCTGTGCTGGTGACCACCATCTGCCAAACACTACCCCCTTCATTCTTCTTTATTAACAAAAACAAAGAAGAAAGGAAGAGAGAGAAGGAAGGGCATGAGGTGTCCTCCATACCCCTCCAAAACCCCAGTCCTGCTCAGCACAGGCTTTAGGGGACCCCTGCCATGCACCCACACATGCACCAAACAGCAGCCCCAGGCAGAGCCAGGAAAGACCATGCACCTCCCCAGCCCTCGACCAGTTCAGTGCAGTGGGGCAGCTCTGGGCAAGGCCATCTTCTCCCCACCCACTCAGCAATGTGTCACCTCTATTTTGGAGGTGATTTCCCCTTTTTCCTCTCACATGATTTCTGCCTGATTCAATTAATTCCTTGGCACTTTATTTTTTTAATATCTATTAATTGTTTTAAATACTTTTGGCAACAACAGGAGGAAAGTTAGTGAAGGAAGGACTGGAGGATCCAAGAGGCAAAATGCAGGGCAGGACCATACTGGGAGAAGTCTGTCCTGGGGGCAGAAGCTGAACTGCAGCAGCAGAAGGATGCTGATAACCCAAGGATGGATGCACAACCCTACAAGCTATCCTCCTGCACATACACTGGCCAAAACATGGTGGCCATGGAGCCCACGTGCCACCACCATCATGGTGTTCCACATCAAGCTCATGACTAATCACCCTAGAAGAGAGTGGAGAAGAAAGGATGTGATTGCCTTCAGCTTAAGCCCCAAGATGAAGGAACAGGCAGGTACTGGAACTATGCAGCTGGCCAATAACAAAGAGATTAAGGCTAAAAAGTAAAGGTTTCCTACAGCTCTGAAGTCAACACCTGGTGGACAGACTGAGCAGACTGAGTGCCTGATGGGACAAAGGACAGGTCACAGAATCATAGAATCAAGCAGGTTGGAAGAGACCTCCAAGCTCAGCCAGTCCAACCTAGCACCCAGCCCTGTCCAATCAACCAGACCATGGCACTAAGTGCCTCATCCAGGCTTTGCCTGAGCACCTCCAGGGATGGTGACTCCACCACCACCTCCCTGGGCAGCCCATTCCAATGCCAATCACTCTCTCTGACAACAACTTCCTCCTAACATCCAGCCTAGACCTCCCCTGGCACAACTTGACACTGTGTCCCCTTGTTCTGGCGCTGCTTGCCTGGCTAAAGAGACCAACCCCACCTGGCTACAGCCCTTCAGGTAGTTGTAGACAGACTCTTGGACACCATCATTCCAGGCACAGGGCAAAACCAAGGGGGGTTAGAAGGAGAATTTGCCTCAATATTCCTATTTATCAGCTAAGTGAACATGTTTCAAGGTGTCCACCTGCACTAAATCATAGAACTGAACCACAGAATGGTTTGGGTGGGAAGAGACCTTTAAAGGTTATCCAGTCCAATACCCCGCAGTCAGCAGGGACATCTGCAGGTAGAGCAGGCTGCTCACAGCCCCAGACAACCTCACCTGGAATGGTTCCAGGAATGCAGGGCATCTACCAGCAAACTGGGCAACCTGGCCCAGTCTTAAACATTTCTTCCCTCTTTCTAGTCTCAACCCAGCCCCTTCTCTTCTCTAGGCTGAATAACCCCAAGTCTCTCAGCCTGTCCTCACAGCAGAGGGCTTCTGGTCCTCAGATCATCCTTGTGACCTCCTCTGGCCCTGCTCCAACAGGTCCCTGTCTGTGCAGTGCTAAGGACTCCAGAGCTGGCCCCAGCACTGCAGGTGGGGTCTCAGCAGAGCAGAGAGGCAGAATCTCCTCCCTCCACCTTCTGCCCACGCTGCTGGGGATCAGCCCAGGACACAGCTGGCTCTGGGCTGGAAGCTCACAGAACTGGCTCATCTCCAGCTTTTCCCCCACCAGCCTCCCCATGTCCTCCTTCACAGGGCTGCTCTCCAGACCTTCATCCCCCAGCCTGTGTTGCTATCAGGGGATGCTCTAACCCAGGTGCAGGAGCTTGCACTTGGCCTTGTTGAACCCCATGATGTTCACATTGTCCCACTTCTCAAGCTTGTTTGGGTCCCTCTGGAGGGCCTCCTTTCCCTCTGCAATGGCATCTGCAGCACTCAGCTTGGCACTTTTAAAGGAAACTTCTCTTGTCATAATAATTTCAGTTTTCAAAACAAGCCCAGACAGTAACCTCTGAAGGGCTTGGTGAACCCAAGCAGCTGAGCCACAACCCCAGGATTAAATAAACACCTGACACTCATTACACGCCAAGCAAGCTGACCTCTGTCTGCAGAGCACCACCTAATCTGGTGAGGGGGCTTGGAGCACAGCCCTGTGAGCAGAGGCTGGGGGGGGCTGGGGATGTTCAGCCTGGAGGAGACTCAGGGCAGACCAGAAAAGACTGGCTGGGGCACTTGGTGCCATGGTCTAGTCGACTGAATAGGGCTGGGTGCTAGGTTGGACTGGATGATCCTGGAAGGTCTCTTCCAACCTGTTTGATTCTATGATTCCATAATCTCAGGGCAACCACCTCAAGGATGTGATGTCTATCAATCTCCAGTCTAAACCTAACCCCCTCCAGCTTCAATCCATTCCCTCTCATCTTATCACTACAAGCCCTTACAAAAAATTCCTTCCTGGCTTTCTAGTAGCCCCCTTCAGTTACGGGAAGCTGCTATTAAGGTCTCCCCACAATCTTCTTTTCTCCTGCCCAGTCCTCTCAGCCTGTCCCCAAAAGGGAAGGTTCTCCAGCCCTCTGTTTATCTTTGTGGCCCACTCCCACCATCTGATGGCCAAGATCTAAGAAAGCCAAGAAGCCAACCTACTTAATGATAGGTTTTAAAGGTCCTCCAGAGGACAGAAAGGATTGGTGCCCTGAAGCTCCCTGTGATATTCCATCTGTTCTATGTCATTCACAACTTTTTAAGGCACTTTGGGACAAGGAGAGGGCTGGTGCAGGAAATCAAAAGGAAGGGTAGAATGAATAAAGATGTTTGTTTTTCTTTCCTTTTACCATTCAGCTTTGTGCTCTGGATGAATTCTCTTTCTTCTCCTTCCCATGAAAAGAAATACCAACGGTCAGAAGCCTTTTGTGGACCTCGCTGGCCTGTGCTTGCAGGAAATCCTCTCCCCTGGCTGGCTTTCCCCCAGCAAACTGCACATACCTGATTGAGATAAATACAGTACCTTGCATACCTGCGGGACCAAAGTCTTGCCTGGTGAGGAAGACGGCATGGTCGTGGTGCTCGGCGTGCTCGGGGTCGGAGCGCTGCTGCGAGTGAGCCCAGCGGCAGACCTGCTCCAGGCTCCGCGAAGGGTTCCCCCGCTCGATCAGGCTGACTGACTGGGGAGCAAACACAGGCTAACTTGGACAGGCTGGAGGGCTGGGCAGGAAGAAATTGAATGAAATTCAACAAGGGCAAGTGTAGAGTCTGGCACCTGGGAAAGAACAACCCCAGGTATAGGTATAGGTTGGGGATCATAGAATCATAGAATGGTTTAGGTTGGAAGGGACCTCAAGGATCATCCAGCTCCACCCCCCTGCCATAGGCAGGGACACCTCCCACTAGAGCAGCTCGCCCAAGGCCTCATCCAGCCTGACCTTAAACACCTCCAGGGAGGAAGCATCCACAACCTCCCTGGGCAACCTGTTCCAGTGTCTCACCACCCTCACTGTAAAGAACTTCCTCCTAACATCCAGTCTGAANAGGGGGAGAATCCCCTCCCTTGCCCTGCTGGGGACTGGAAGGGCAGCGAAGGGGAAAAGGATGTGAGGGTCCTAGTTGATGGGAGGTTGACTGTGAGCCAGCAATGTGCTCTTGTGGCCAGGAGGGGCAATGCCATTCTGGGATGGATTAGAAGGGCTGTGGCTAGCAGGTCGAGAGAGGTTCTCCTGCCTCTCTACTCTGCCCTGGTGAGGCCACATCTGAAGTACTGTGTCCAGTTATGTGCCCCCCAGTTCAACAAGGACATAGAACTGCTTGAGAGAGTCCAGCACAGAGCCACAAAGATGATTAAGGGGAGGGAACATCTCTGATACAACAAGAGCCAGAGGGAGCTGGGGCTGTGCTGCTTGGAGAAGAGGAGACTGAGAGGTGACCTCATCAATGGTTATAAAGGTGTGCAGGGCGAGTGCCAGGAGGCTGGAGCCAGGCTCTGCTGGGTGATGCCTGATGACAGGACAAGGGGCACTGGGTGGAAGCTGAGCCAGAAGAAGTTTCATTTAAACATGAGGAGGATTTTTTTCCCTGTAAGGGTTACAGAACCCTGGAACAGGCTGCCCAGGGGGGTTGTGGAGTCTGGAGATATTCCAAACCCCTCTGGACACATTCCTGTGTGATCTGGTATAGGTGATCCTGCTCTGGCAGGGGGGTTGGAGTGGATGAGCTTTTGAGGCCCTTTCCAGCCCCTGACATTCTGTGATTCTGTAAGGGAGATCCCACCTGCAGTGCTGTGTCCAGTGCTGAGGCCCCAGCACAAGAGGGACATGGAGGTTGTGGCTGGGATGCCAGAGATCCAAGTCTTGGCTTCTCCTCACTGACATCCAGCTTCTAGCAACTCAGGAAGCCATCTCTGTCCCTTCACTTACTGCCACCCTGGAGCTCCTGAGGAAGCTTCTCATGGTTCTCCCTACGTCCCACCCAACTCCCCACGGACCTCACTTTGCCCTGGGGCTGAACAGCTACAGGGTACTCCAGACCTTTAGGCTCCAAAAAGCAGCTAGATGAGGGTTTGAATTCATCCCTGCTCAGCACAGTTCTTTCTTAGGCTTCAACACCTGATCTGAGCAGCCACATTTTTCCAAGCTGGGACTTACCTAAGTGCTACAACTGGATGCAGGCAATTTCCAGAGGGTATCTGACTCTCTTTGGTCACATGAATTACAGTGATGAGACACTAAGCCATGGTACTCTACACACTTGCCAGCCTTGGGAGAAGCAGCAGATGCCTGCTGTGTCTATGCTGCATTTTGGCAGCCTTGTTTCACTCATGGGGCAAGGCTCAAGCTGGGAATGCAGTTGAAAAACAGGAGCCTGCTTGAATGGGATCATCTTCTCCTTCCCATGTCTGAGCACTGTACTTACCTGGCGGTACCCCACCATGATCATCCTGACCAGCACGATGTTGATGTGAACGCCCAGGGACTCGTCATGGTAAATTTCATCCACCTGGAGAAGGGAGGGAAATAAAACAGAGAAGTAGTTCATAGAAGGAAATCACAGAATCATTTGGGCTGGGGGAAAAAAAAAAAAAACCCTTGCAGATCATCAAATCCAACCATTGAGTCAGCACTGCCAGGTCACTGCTGAATTGTGGCCCTCAGCACCACATCTACAAGGCTTTGAAATCCCTCCAAAGATGGAGACTCCCCAACTGCCCTGGGCAGCCTGATCCAGGTCTTGACAACTCTTCTGAGGAAGAAATTTCTCCTGATGCCAAATCTGAACCTCCCCTGGTGACTCCAGAGGCCCTTCCTAATTGTGTGTTCCTTGGGAGAAGAGACCATTTGGCTTCAACCTCTGTTCAAGGAGTTCTAGAGAATGAGGAGGTCTCCCCTCAACCTCCTTTTCTCCAGGCTAAACAACTCAGGCTCTCTCAGCTGCTCCTCACAAGACCAACATGTTCTCAAAGCTCTTCACCAGCTTCACTGCCCTTCCCTGGACATCCTCCAGCACCTCAAGTTAAGACAATCTCATCTCATAAGCCCCTTCTGTCCTCCACACTCCCTCATTCAGTGTCCTGCCCTGCTTTCCAAGACCACAGAAGACCAGGTGCAAAGACCTCATCTCCCTCCTCCTTTTTCTTTTCCCCTGTGTGAAAAACCACAAAGCCAAAAAGCCAAGCTGGAATAAGCCTGATTTAACCAGGATGGGGGGTGGCTCAGCTAGTCCATGACATCATCCATCCCATCAAGAGAGCAGAGGAGAACTGCCTTTCCCACGGGGGGGGCTGCCTCCACCAACCAGCATCTCGCAGCGACCCCCTTTGAAGCAGGAATTCGTCAGATGGAAGGAAATGCTTCAGTCTGCAGTATCCTTGCCTTGGATGGAAATTAAAAATGGCTTTTGGGGGAGAAGAGAGCAAGAGCATTACTCAGCTGTACCGGTGAGTCAGGTTTGACCTACCACTCCAGAACCCCCAGGAGAAGACAACACAAGGAAAAGATCAAGGAGGGCTTGTGAGTCAGTAAGATATCAATCAATGCTGGCCATTAAAAACATCTTTGCAGAGGAAACAACAAGCTCTAGCCTCTTCCTTTTGTGTTTCTAGGGTGAATAAACAAATTCTACTCCTAAGTGCTATCAAGAAGAAGATATCCAGATGAGCCAACAGTGTGTGCTTGGACTTGGGGGTGCTGGTAGATGAGAATCACAGGATGTTAGGGGTTGGAAGGGATCCAAGGAGATCATCTAGTCCAACCCCCCTGCCAGAGCAGGACAATACTATCTAACACAGAGCACAGAGGAACACAGCCAGACAGGCCTTGAAAGTCTCCAGCTGGAAGCTGGACATGAGCCAGCAACAGGCACTTGCAGCTCAGAAGGCCAATGCCATCCCAGGCTGCACCAAAGGAAGCACAGCCAGCATGTTCAGAGGGGTGATTCTGTCACTCCACTCTGCTCTGGTGAGACCTCACTTGGAGTACTGCATCCAGCTCTGGAGGCAGCATCCAGCTCTGGAGCCTCCAACACACAAAGGATATGGACCTGAAGGACTGGGTCCAGTGGAGGGCCACAAATGATGAGAAGGGTGGGGCAGCTCTGCTATGAAGACAGGCTGAAGGAATGGGGTTGTTCAGCCTGGAGAAGAGAAGGCTTCACACAGACCTACGAGTGGCCTTCCAATACCTAAATGAGACCTACATGAAGACTGCAGAGGGACTGTTTACAAAGGCCTGCAGTGATAGGATGAAGGCCAATGGTTTGAAATGAGAGATTCAGACTGGATGTTTGGAACAAGTTTTTCACCATGAGGGTGGTGGAACACCAGAACAGGTTGCCCTGGGAGGTAACTAAGACCCCATCCCTGGAGATATTGAAGGTCAGGCTCAACAAGGCTGTGAGCAACCTGTTCTAGTGGAGGACGTCCCTGCTCAATGCAGTGGCAGTTAGACTTAGGCAGCCTTTGGAAGTTCATTCCAAGCCAAACCATTCTATGATTCCAGGCAAAGGTAAAAAGGAAAAAGCAGTAGAAAAGTGAAATGAATTACAGATGCTGCACAACACAGCTTGGTGTCATCCCCAGACTTGCTGAGGGTGCCTCAATCCATGTCACTGACAAAGATGTTGAACAGCACTGGTCCCAGCAGCAATTCCTGAGGGCCCCCACTTGTCACTGGTCTCCATTTGGACATTAAGCTGTTAATTGCAACTCTCAGAGCACAGGAAGTCTTTACAATACCCACCCTCAATTTATAGGCTGTTGGAAATCCCCACTCAGGCCATTTTCAAACCCAGCATTAACACTGCCTCATGGCAGAACTAATGCTCTCACAGAGTGGCCCTGAGCTTTACAGGTCTGCCAGGTCTTGAATGCAGCAAAAGTGATTAAATCCAACAAAAAGAATCAATCAATCAATCACCAGCCCATCCCCATTAATGCATCCCTTTGGATGCACAGGCTGCAAGGAATCACTTCCTCATCAGTGTGGAAAGATAAGGCTGTGCAGCCCATCCTCAGCTCACAACTCCTTGTTGTGATTGAGGTAAAATCATAGAATTGGTTCGGTTGGAAGACCAGTTGTGATAAAACCACAACTGTTGTGATTGGGATAAAATCATAGACTTGGTTTGGTTGGAAACAAGCTCTGAGACCATCATATCCAACCATTAATCCAGCACTACCATGGCACTACTAAACCATGTCCCTTGGCACCGCATCTACATGGCTTTTTAATCCCTCTAGGGATGGCTTTTTACTTCCTCTAGGGATGAGGACTCTATCATTTCCTAGGGCAGTTTGGTCTCTTTCAGGATTTCTCCTAATGTCCAACCTAAACCTCCCCTGGCACAACTTGAGGCTGGTCACCTTGTTCCTTGGGAGACAAGATCAACCCACCTGGCTTCAACCTCCTTTCAGGGAGTTAGAGAGACAGAAGGTCTCACCCTCAGCCTCCTTCTCTCCAGGCTAAACAACCCCAGTTCATTCACCTGCCCCTCACCAGATCTGTTCATTNTGCTCCAGGCCCCTCACCAGCTTCATTGCCCTTCTCTGGACACCTTCCAGCATCTCAACATCTCTTGTTCTTGAGACCCTTCACCAGCTTGGTTGCCCTTCTCTGGACATGCTCCAGCACCTTGATGTACTTCTTGGAGTGTGGGGCCCAAAACTGAATGCAGCACTCAAGGGGTGACCTCATCAGTGCCCAGTACAGGGGCATGATCACTGCCCTGCTCCTGCTGGCCACACTATTACTGGTCCTGACCAGGATGCTGTGGACCTTCTTGGCCACCTGGGCACACACTGGCCCACATTCAGCCAGCTGTCAACCAAATGCCTCCAGGTCCTTTTCCACTTGGCAGATTCCAGCGGCTCTGTCCCAAGCCTGGAGCGTTCACGGGGTGGTTGTGTGCCAAGTGCAGGATGTGGCCTTGCTGAACTCCATCCCATTGGCCTTGGCCCATGGATTCTGCCTGGCCAGATCCCTCTGTGAGTCCCTTCCTACCCTTGAGAAAAATCAATATTCCAGCTCAGTTTGGTGTCATCTGCAAACTTACTGAAGGTGCCTTAATCCCCTTGTCCAGACCAGTGATACTGAAGAGAACTGATTCCAGTACTGAGCGTGGAGGAACACCATTGGGTTTAACTCCATTCACTACCACTCTCAGGGCCTTCCTAGACAAGTGGCTACAGACAGCAGCAAGACCACAAATAGCTTGGAAACAGCTCACTGAGAAAACTAAGAAGCTAAATTGCTCCAAGATGTGATTTAATCCCCTAAATCTTCCTTTTAAAGCAGTGCTCAATCCCAGTGTCCCCCAGCTAGCAAGGATGAGCCACTCTCCAGCCTCTGAACCAAAGGTTAACCCTAAACCCCAGCCCCTGTTTTGTCTGGAGGAGGGCAGCATTTAGGCAGGGATCTGTACCTAACAGATATCAGCTCTGCTGTGACCTTTCTGGTTAATTCAGAAAGCAGATGTGGAACCAGACTGCCCAAGGCTATGTACTGCCCTTAATAGCCTGATATAAATAATTGATTGAGGAAAAGAAGTACATAAAAATCAAAAGGGCTCATTGCTTGCTGCCATCCCACCACAGTCCACCCAAATTTCTTATGGGGAGTATAAGAGACAGTATTCCCCTCCCAGGGCATGTGGAAGAAGTCAGGATGGAGCTGGGGAGGTCAAGCATCATCTCTCTGCTCCTATCAGCCTGCTCTGGAGCTGGTTCAATCAACAGCAGGGCTGGAAAGCAGCCCAGAGAGCAGTTTGCAAGCTTGGAACAATTCCCTTTGTCCTCTGTGGATGCCATTAAGTGAGTCCTCAGAGAAAATAGCAGCTCTGCTATGAGGACAGACTGAAAGAGTTGGGGCTGTTCCGTCTGCAGAAGAGGAGGCTCCCAGGTGACCTTCTTGTGGCCTTCCAGCATCTGAATGGGGCCTCCAAAAAAGCTGGGGAAGGACTTTTTAGGCTCTCAGGGAGTGCCAGGACTAGGGGGAATGGAGCAAAGCTGGAGGTGGGGAGGTTCAGGCTGGCCATGAGGAGGAAGTTGTTGAGCATGAGAGTGGTCAGAGGCTGGAATGGGTTGCCCAGGAAGGTGGTTGAGGCCCCATGGCTGGAGGTGTTTAAGGCCAGGCTGGATGAGGCTGTGGGCAGCCTGCTCTAGGGTAGGGTGTCCCTGTCTATGGCTGGGGAGTTGGAACTGGCTGATCCTTGTGGTCCCTTCCAACCATAGAATGATTCTATGACTCTAAAATCCACTCCAAAATACCTGCTCAGCAAAGTGAAGGGATCCACCACCCGGAAGAGAGATGGGGGACAGATCTCCTTATCCCCCTCAGCTGTGATATTAGCTGCCTTGGCTGTTTAGCCTGGCAAGAAATGCTCTTCTATTTCACTTAAAAGAGGCTTGAGGGTTTTTTGATGCCTAAAACAGAGGAGCCCTCAAGGCTAGCTGTGCATTAAAGAAGAAGAACAACCGAGAAGGAGTGAGGCTGCCTACCTAAATCCCTGCAAGGCTCTGGCCAGCCCCAAGTCTGCAGCCCCAGACGTGAGCTCTCAACACCAAAACCGCACTGGCAACGTCTAGACCTCGCTGTTCTTCAGGGAAGGAAAACAAAGAGGGAGGGAGACATGAGAAGAATTTGCCAAACCAGCAGAATAGCTGACATTTCAAAACCCCAGAACAGCCAAGTCATCCTTAAACTCCTAGATTTGATTCTCTTGCTCAACTTTGAGGCTGATAGGCTTTACCCCAAGCCTGTTTTCTGGGGCCAGGGCAAAAATATCCTTCTGACCACAGCTGTAGTCTTGCTGCATCTATACAGGGAGGTCAAGGGTGCACATGGTGATGCAGGTCACCCTCTACAAGGGCTGCCCCATGTCACTCACATGGAATGGAAAGAAGGGGAGGTTTGGTCTGGAAAGTAGGACTAGATTTTATCACAGCTCTCTATGCAACAGGCTCTGTTGGCCCAAAAAAAACATAGCAACAACCACATGAACACATAGAGGGGGTGGGGAGATAAAAAAGCATGTGTGTGCCCAAGAGAGACAGCAAAGGTATTGCTTCTTATTATCAGACAGCAAGGAGATGGCTTCTGAACCACTAAATCCCTCTCCCTCAACACACCAGAACGACTATAATTGGCCCAGCATTTTAAGATGCTCCTACACACCCAAATCAGCACCAAGCTCTACAAATCAATGTCTTGAGCAATTCATGCTCCCATCTGGGCTTTCCAGATAATCCTGGGTTACAATTCAACCCAGAGGTTTGATTTTCAGATTTCTTTGTCCCTGACCCTCTCTTCTGCGGGGTCTTCCTCCTTGTTGCTCAGCCCTAGGGAATAATAATTCCATCAATGTGCTGTAGGGGAGCTAGGCAAGTCCCAGCCTGGAAAGAGCTCTGATTCAACAGGTTTTCCCCAGTAATCTGAAACAATGAGAAAAAACACTGAGTACCTTTGTATCTTTAACCAAATAATGGGCAACATGCTACAAAAACCTCAGCTGACACCAGAGCCAGGCTCAACTGAGCCCACAGCTTGGCTTGTCTACAACTACCTGAAGGGAGGCTGTAGCCAGGTGGGGTTGGTCTCTTCTGCCAGGCAAGCAGCAACAGAACAAGGGGACACAGTCTGAAGTTGTGCAGGGGAGGTCTAGGCTGGATGTTAGGAGGAAGTTGTTGCCAGAGAGAGTGATTGGCATTGGAATGGGCTGCCCAGGGAGGTGGTAGAGTCGCCGTCCCTAGAGGTGTTCAAGAAAAGCCTGGATGAGGCAGTTAGAATCATAGAATCACCCAGGTTGGAAGAGACCTCCAAGCTCATCCAGTCCAACCTAGCACCCAGCTCTGTCCAATCAACCAGACCATGGCACTGAGTGCCTCATCCAGAGCTGTCAGGGTTGGAAAGGACCTCAAAGATCATCCAGTTTGAGGCAGGGACACTTCACACTAGGCCAGGTTGCTCAGAGCTCCATCCAGCCTGGCACTGCACAGAGTGATCTCTGTGGCTGGGGGCTGCTCATTTTGCTTCCCTAGCACCACAGTCCCTGCCATGGCCAGCAAGCAAGGCAGGAGAATGACTTTCCTCAGCCACCACATTGCCAAATATGACAGCAATGTGACATCAGGAGCCTGGTGTCAGGGAGAGGACCAGGTTTTGCTAGAGTGGACACAGGGACAGTCAGCTTAGAGGTAGGAGACAGGCTCAGGTGTGCTCACCACACAAAGGCATTCTGGCCAGCCAAATCCCCAGTTTTGGGTGCAGAAACTGACAAGCAACTCCAAATAGAGAAGGTCAAGCTCTCATCAGGCTTACTACCACAGAATCATCCCAGAATGGCTTAGGTTGGAAGGGACCTCAGAGATTATCTACTCCAACCCCCCCTGCCAAGACTGCAAGGGAAGAAAAAGAAGGATAAAGTGAGAATGTCACAATGTGTTTTCCAAGCCTGTGATCCATCTCACTTCAACCTGACCCAAAATCCTGGTGTAGGCTCTGAGCCAAGAAGGGATCAGCAGGCTGGGAATGTAGGCTGGGAGCTTGTGGGGCCAACATCCCGTGGGGAAGCTCATAGGTGCACAAAAGGAGCAGTCATCCTCCTGTCAGCTTCCCAGGATGGCCACAGCACTGCTGGGTTGAAAAACTTGGCAACCACACTGCTGGCAACAAAAATAAGGGGATGGAGGGGGGGAGTGTTTTAATAAACCCAACTTCTCCGTGACAAATCACTTATCACTGAGCTTCAGCCGACAGAGAGGTCCTAATAAAAGGGTTTGTGTCCCAGGGACAGCCCCCAGACCCTACCTACAGCAGCGTTGTGTTAAGCTATGCCTGGGAAGGGCTCCATGTCCCTCGGCACCCAACAGGCACCCTAGGAAACAGCAGGGAAGTTTGTCACCAACTTCCAAGCTCACTGACCAAGAGGTATATCCCAAAGAACATCTACCCCAAGGAAAACTCCTGCAGGCTTTCTCAGCTGGTAGCACCTCCCCAGCCCAGTTCATTAAGTCTTTTCCTCATTAGAGGGCTGGCCAAGCTTCTCCTCTTTGCCTCCAACTAATGGGATTAGTGTTCAGTTGTGTGGTCCCAGCACGTTCCTCCCCACCGTAGCCCAGCACCCTCCTCTCTCTCCACCATCTGAGCCAGAAAGTAAATTTTGTTGGGTTTGGGGTCTGGTTTTTTCCTTTTTTTTTCCTGCTGAATTGAGTATTTTCAGGCAATCTGAGCTGGTAAGGAAACACCAAGGGAAGAGGAGGCGGACAGAGGTCACGGCAACGCTGGAAAGAAAACGCACTGAAAACCAGACAGAAAGGAGGGGAAGGGGGCGGAGGGGGAATGTATAGGAGGAAATAATACTTGGGGGAAGTATTGCATGCATTATCCTGAGGTTTTCCTCCCTCCCCCTGCCTTTTATTGATGCTGCCTTTTCCCCCCCCCCCTCCTTTTATTTAATTCATGGAAGTCTCCAGGAATTGAATAGAGCAAGAGGTCCTCCCTTCTCCCCAGCACAGCATCCCCTGCATTCACTCCCTGAAAAGTCCTGCCCGTGGGGTCTAAACCATGAAATGTGCCTGGAAACCAACCTTTTAATGAGACAAACCAACCTATTGATTAGACAAACCGACCTTTTGATTCGAGCTGACAAGCCTCAGGCTCTCAGAACCATCCCTCCCTCCCCATCTCGGGATGGGAAAGGGAAAATGACATCATCTCCCACTCCCCCCCACCCCTGTAACGTGGGAAGAGCCCAGGGTGAGAAGGAGGAAGCCTGCAGCTTCTCCCTTGGAGAAGGATTTAATAAGCAAAAGGGAGAAGCTGTCAGAGGGTTGCTGAGAACATCTCACCATGGGCACTGGGAGAATAAAACGTTACAATGAAGGTATTTCTATCAAGGGGAACAAGTGCACCACCAGCAAGTTTGCAGATGTCACCAAGCTGTGTGGTGCTGTTGACATGACAGATGGACAGGAAGTCACCCAGAAGGAGCTGGACAAGCTGGAGAGGTTGGCTCACATGAAGCTGATGAAATTCAACATGACCAAGTGCAATGCCCTGCACTTAGGTCAGAACAGTCTTCACTGTCAACACAGGCTGGGGGATATGGAGCAAAGCTGGAGGTGAGGAGATTCAGGCTGGCTGTGAGAAGTTGTTGAGCATGAGAGTGGTGAGAGGCTGGAATGGGTTGTTCAGGGAGGTGGTTGAGGCCCCATGGCTGGAGGTGTTTAAGGCCAGTCTGGATGAGGCTGTGTCCAGGCTGCTCTAGGGTAGGGTGTCCCTGCCCATGGCAGGGGGGTTGGAACTAGATGATCCTTGTGGTCCCTTCCAACCCTGAATGATTCTATGATATGGGGATAGAAAGAGGCCCTGAGGAAAAAGACTTGGGAGTTCTGGTGGGTGAGAAGCTGCACAAGACAGCAATGGGCACTTGTAGCCCAGAAGACCAAGGGCGTCCTGGGCTGCATCAAAAGCCTGGATGAGGCACTTGGTGCCATGGTCTAGTTGACTGGATAGGGCTGGGTGCTAGGTTGGACTGGATGAGCTTGGAGGTCTCTTCCAACCTGTCTAAGATTCTGAGTGTGGCCAGCAAGTCAGGATTAGTGATTCTGCTGCTGTGGGGAGACCTCACCTGGAGTATTGTGTGCAGCACTGGGGCCTCTAAAACAGGAAGGACATGGACCTGACAGAACAGGTCCAGAGAAAGGCCACACAGATGATTAGAGGGCTGGAGCACCTCTCCTATAAGACCAGGCTGAGAGAGCTGGGCTTGTTCAGCCTGGAAAAGAGAAGGCTCCAGGGAGACCTAATCCTTTTCCCAAGAATGTGAAAGAAACACTTGTGAAAATCCACAGTAATCTTCTCCTCATCAACAAAGAGATTAAATACCAACCATCCTCATTACACAATAAATGCCATCACTTCAGACTAAATCATCAATGACCATTCTCTTTCCCAGCATTTGCTGGTGACACAGAGGAGATGATCTTGTCCAGGAGAAACAGAAGGTGCTCACAGTCTCAGGTGACAGGCTTTTATGGCAACCAACGCATGGAATCTTGCTATCAACCAGGAGAATGTGATGGAGATTCAGATTCATGGAAGGATTTATGTTGGAAAGGACCTTAAGGACCATCTACCTCCAATCCCCCTGTCATGCACAGGGACAGATTCCACTAGAACATGTCACTCAAGGCCTCATCCAACCTGGCCTTCAAGACTTCCAGAGAGGGAGCAGCCACAACCTCACTGAGCAACTTGTTCCAGAGTCTCACTACCCTCACTCTAAAGAATTTCTTCTGATACCTAGCCTAAATCTCTCCTCCTCAAGCTTAGAATCATAGGATCAAGCAGGTTGGAAAAGACCTCCAAGCTCACCCAGTCCAACCTAGCACCCAGCCCTGTCCAGTCAACCAGACCATGGCACTAAGTGCCTTAGCCAGGCTTTGCTTCAACACCTCCAAGGACAGTGACTCGACCACCTCCCTGGGCAGCCCATTCCAATGCCAATCACTCTCTCTCTGCCAACAACTTCCTCCTAACATCCAGCCTAGATCCCCCCTGGCACAACTTGAGACTGTGTCCCCTTCTTCTGCTGCTGCTTGCCTGGCAGAAGAGACCAACCCCACCTGGCTACAGCCTCCCTTCAGGTAGTTGTAGGCAGCAATGAGGTCAGCCCTGAGCCTCCTCTTCTCCAGGCTGCACACCCCCAGCTCCCTCAGCCTCTCCTCATAGGGTTTGTGTTCCAGGCCCCTTCCCTGCTTTGTTGCCCTTCTCTGGACATGTTCTAGTACCTCAACATCTCTCTTGAATTGAGGGGCCCCTTGTAACCCACTTCCATGTACTGGAAGGCTGCTAAAAGGTCTCCCTGGAGCTTTTTGCTCATCAGGCTGAACAACCACTCCTCTCCCAGTCTATATTTATGCTTGGGATTGCCCCAACCCAGGTGTAGGACCTTGCCCTTGGCCTTGTTGAAGTTTGTGATGCTGGTCTGGGCCCAGCTCTCAAGCTTGCCCAAGTCCCTCTGGATGCCTCTGGACCACACGGCTTGGTGTGAACCACAAACTTGCTAGGGGTGTCTCAGTGAACATAAAATGAGCTCTACCACACCTATTAAAAAACAAACCTGGCTGCTTCAGTGAAAGAACAACCTTTCCAGCAGCACTTTTCCCTGTCCAAACCTGGTTTTTTCACAGAATAACAGATCACAGAATCACAGAATTGTCAGGGTTGGAAGAGACCTCAATCATACAGTTCCAACCACCCTGCATGGGCAGGGACACCTCACACTAGATCAGGTTGCTCAGAGCCTGATCCAGCATGGCCTTAAGAACATCAAGGGGTGGAGATTCCACCACCTCCCTGGGGGACCTGTTCCAGTCTCACCACGCTCACAGTGAAGAACTTCTTCCTAACATCCAATCTGAATCTACCCACTTCTACCTTTGCTCCATTCCCCCTAGTCCTATCACTGCCTGACACCCTAAAAAGTCACAGAATCACAGAAACATGCAGGTTGGCAAAGCCCCTCAGGATCACCAAGTCCAACCTATAACTCTACTCAACAAGATTCACCTTAAACCATATCCCTAAGCACCACATCCAAACCACACTTAAACAGACCCAAGCTGGGTGACTCCACCACCTCCCTGGGCAGCTCATTCCAGTCCCTGACCACTCTCTCTGCAAAAAACTTTTTCCTAATATCCAATCTAAACCTCCCCAGTCTCATCTTGAGGTCATTCCCCCTTCTTCTGTCTCCAATTACCTGTGAGAAGAGATCAGCAGCATGTTCAACATCACAGGCTCACAGGATATTAGGGGTTGGAAGGGACCCCTAATATCCAACCCCCCTGCCAGAGCAGGACAATCCTATCTAACACAGAACACAGAGGAACACAGCCAGACAGGCCTTGAAAGGCTCCAGACAAGGAGACCTCACAACCTCTCTGGGGAGCCTGTGCCAGTGCTCTGGGACCCTTACAGTCAAGAAGTTCCCCCTTGTATTGAGGTGGAACCTCCTGTGCTGCAACTTACACCCATTGCTCCTTGTCCTATTGCAGGGAGCAGTGAGCAGANCATTGGCCTTCTTGGCCACAAGGGCACATTGCTGTGCCGTGGATGTTATCCACCAGGACCGCCAGGTCCCTCTCCACAGGGCTGCTCTCCAGCAGATCACCTCCCAGCCTCTACTGGTGCAGTTTATTATTCCTCCCCAGATGCAGGACTCTGCACTTGTCCTTGTTGAACCTCATTTGGTTCCTCTGTGCCCATCTCTCAGTCTGTCCAGGTCTCTCTGGGTGACCTCAAAGCCTTCAGCTCTATCAGCCAAGCCTCCCAGCTTGATGTCATCAGCAAACTTGCTGAGCAGACACTCTGTGCCCTCAATGTCACTGATAAAGATGTAGAACAGGACCGGCCCCGGCACTGATCCCTGCGGGACACCACTAGTCACAGCTCTCCAGCTGGACCTGGCAACATTGATCACCACCCTCAGAAGAGCAATAAACCAAGGGTGGGGTGGGAGCCAGGGCCCACCAAAGCCAAGCCTTACTATGTTCATGAGGGTGAGGACATAGTTCTGGACGTGCTCCTTCCCGTGGAAGCGTACGACTGAGTCATCCACCGCCAGCAGGACCTCGATGTTGTAGTCATCGTTCCTGGCATGGCGTCTCTTGCGCTCTGCCTCACCCAGCCGCTCCGTCATCAGCTCCAGGGAGTTGGGGAGCTCGCCCACCTGCACGCCAGGCACTGTGCAGGGCATGGGGGCAGAGAAAGAAACAGTCATCGAGGTGGCCTGGCATCATCAGCACACTCAAACAAAAGAGAACTGAGCAGGAAAAATAAATAGGAGATTGAACTCCCAGAGGATCACAGGATGGTGGGGGTTGGAGGTCATCTAGTCCAAACACCCTGCTTTATTTAGCAGGTGGACCCAGAGCAGGTTGCAGGTCACTTCTCCAGCTTGCTCTACAGAGGGGCAACAGCTCTTAATTGCAAGCACCAGCACTGAAAAATGGAGGTCCATCAAAAGCAGCATGACCAACAGGTCAAGGGAAGTGATTCTGTGACATCACCTGGAAAGCATCCAGCTCTGGAGTCCTCAATACAAGAAGGACATGGATCTCTTGCAGAGGATCCAGAGGAGGGACACAAAGATGACCAGAAGGCTGAAGCACCTGAGGGGGGCCTACAAGAAATCTGGGAAGGGACTGTTTACAAGCCAGCAGTGTGCCCAGGTGGGCAGGAGAGCCAATGGCACCTTGGCCTGGATCAGGAAGAGTGCGGCCAGTAAAACAAGGGAGGTTATTCTTCCCTTGTACTCAGCACTGCTCAGGCCACAGCTTGAGTGCTGTGTCCAGTCCTGGGCTCCTCAATTCAAGAGAGATGTTGAGGTACTGGAAGGTGTCCAGAGAAGGGCAAGGAAGGTGGTGAGGGGCCTGGAGCACAGCCCTGTGGAGAGAGGCTGAGGGAGCTGGAGGTGTGAAGCCTGGAAAAGAGGAGGCTCAGGGCTGACCTCATTGCTATCTACAACTCCCTGAAGGGAGGCTGTACCCAGGTGGAGTTGGGCTCTTCTGACAGGCAAGCAGCAGGAGAACAAGGGGACAGAGTCTCAAGTTATGCCAGGGGAGGACTAGGGTGGATGTTAGGAGGAAGTTGTTGTCAGAGAGAGTGATTGGCATTGGAATGGGCTGCCCAGGGAGGTAGTGGAGATGCTGTCCCTGGAGGTGTTGAAGCAAAGCCTGACTGAAGCACTTAGCACCATGGTCTAGTTCATTGGACAGGGCTGGGTGCTAGGTTGGACTGGCTGAGCTTGGAGGTCTCTTCCAACCTGGTTGATTCTATGATAAGTGCTTGTAGGGATAGGACAACAGCAGCTGTTTTAAGCTAGAACAGAGTAGATTTAGATTGGACATTAGGAAGAAACTCTTTACTAGGAGGGTAGTGAAACGCTGGAACAGGTTTGTTCCAGTGAGTTTTCTGGGGGCCAGGCAATGCTCTCACACATGAGTACCACACTCTGGGTACAGTTCCAACACTTTATGGCTTTAGTGTCTGAGCTACAATAGAGATAAATGCAGAGTGGAAACTACAATGCTTATAGCTCAAACACTAAAAACACAGAGAGAAAGGTAGAGTGGAAACTACAATGCTTATAGCTCAAACACTAAAAACATAGAGAGAAAGGTAGAGTGGAAACTACAATGCTTATAGCTCAAACACTAAAACAATAGAGAGAAAGGTAGAGTGGAAACTACAATGCTTATAGCTCAAACACTAAAACAATAGAGAGAAAGGTAGAGTGGAAACTACAATGCTTATAGCTCAAACACTAAAAACACAGAGAGAAAGGTAGAGTGGAAACTACAATACTTATAGCTCAAACACTAAAACAATAGAGAGAAAGGTGTATGACAAGTAATGCTGAGTAAATCTATTGGTCCAAGAGCAGGTTATCCTCACCCTATCCAACTGACCAGCAAAACTCCTGAGATGCATAGATCACAGATGTGGCAGGCACTCATCTTCCTAAGGTAGGTGTCCCCACCGGGAACCACACCATCATGGTGGCAAGACTGGTGCCGCTCCAACCCAGCTCCCTAGGCTCTCGGTACATATGGGTTCAGAATTCTGTGACATATGGCCAGGACGTCCCAGAAGGCTGAATGAAGGAGAACAGAGCTCCTCCTTTACTTTGGAATCTGTTACACACCATCTTTCCCTACTGCTCAAGCACATACTTACAAGCCACAGATCTTATCTCTAGTAACCTAGTGATGATCGGCCTGTTGGAACTTCTGATCTAAACACATACCAACTCTTCCCTCTTATGAGGTTGCCCAGAGAAGCTCTGGATCATAGAAGGTCTAATAGAATCACAGCAATCACCACCAATTACCTGAACTGACTGGTTTTCTAACTATAATATCATGAGTTTAGGAGCCAGGACCTCAGGATCTATTGGAGCAAGAATAAAGGATGTGTTTCCAGCCATCAGTAAGTGTATTTCTTCTTCTTCAAGCTTCTGGTTGTTAATTACAGAATGATAGAATCAACCAGGTTGGAAGAGACCTCCAAGATCATCCAGTCCAGCCTATCACCCAGCCCTGTTCAATCAACTAGACCATGGCACTATGATGATCCCTCCCTGGGGGTGTTCAAGGCTAGGTTGGATGAGGCCTTGAGCAATCTGGTCTAGTGGAAGGTGTCCTTGCCTTTGGCAGAGGGGTTCAAACCAGACGATCTTTAAGGTCACTTCCAACTCAAGAAGACACAAATATGCAATGATGGTCCTACACTGTTGGCTACATGGTGGTGGGACAGCTGGGGAGGTGGCAGGGGCACAGGCAAAGCTGGGGGCTGCTCTTTGACAGCAGACAGCCAAAGCTAGAGCACCCTCCATCGCTCACTGCACCCTTCAGCCTCTCACCCAACAGCTTCTTCAAAGCTCTCAACAGCAATACCATTAGTGAAGCACAGTCTCAAGTTGTGCCAGGGCAGGTCTAGGCTGGATGTTAGGAGGAAGTTGTTGGCAGAGAGAGTGATTGGCATTGGAATGGGCTGCCCAGGGAGGTGGTGGAGTCACCATCCCTGGAGGTGTTGAAGCAAAGCCTGGATGAGGCACTTAGTGCCATGGTCTGGTTGATTGGACAGGGCTGGGTGCTAGGTTGGACTGGATGAGCTTGGAGGTCTCTTCCAACCTGCTTGATTCTATGAAACAACCTCAAGCTGCACCAGGGGAGGTTTAGGTTAGACATTAGGGAAGTTTTTTTACTGAAAGAGTGGTTAGGTCAGGCATTGGACCAGGCTGTTCAGGGAGGTGGTGCAGTCACCATCCCTGGAGGGCTTTGGAAGATGTGTAAATGTAGTACTGAGGGACATGGTTTAGTGGTGGACTTGGCAGTTCTGTGCTCATGGTTGGACCTGATCTCAAAGGTCTCTCCCAGCCATAATGGTTCCACGATTTTACAAGAAGCAATGAGCACACCTTGGAAAACTCAGAATTTGAAAACTCTGGGAGCTGATGCCACAAGAATCTCAACATTCCCAGCAAAACTCCATCATTTTTCTCTTGTTAGGGTGCTGGAGGCCTGGAGCAGGTTGCCCAGAGAAGTTGTGGAGTCTCCTTTTCTGGAGAGATTCCAAACCCACTTGGCCATAGTGATCCTGTGCAACCTGCTGTGGGTGACCCTGCTTTAAGAAGGGGGTTGGACTGGATGACTTCCAGAGGTCACTTCCAACCCTCACCATTCCATCATTCTGTGGTTTCCTTTCTTCTTGCTGATGACCCACTTGGCAACTTAAAGCCATAGGGCCAGGCCTATAATCCTAGAGGACAAATGGAAGGATAAATCCTTCCCCCTTCAAGACAGAGTTGTTATCAATTGCCAGAAAAGACTGGCTTGAAGGAGCTCCTACCTTCAGGGTGGAGGTCATGGCGGGGCTGGGTGCTGTCCTGCCGGATGGCCGAGCGGCGGTACACCACGTGGGCCCTCCCGTGCTCCTCCATCTCCTGTTGCCCCCTCTCCAAGGGTTCGATGAAGAACTCATTGCTGTCTGTCCGAATTAAGCCAGCCTGGACTCCACAAAGAAATAAAGACAAGGGGAAAACAACAACAAAAAACTCAAAGGTGTGGTTTTGTAGACACAGAGGTGGACACACACGTAACATATTCAAAGAAGACTGATGGAGAGCAGGCAAGGGGAAGAAGTATCCTAAACAGAGCCCGTGGCTTGTTGATACTGCACTGGATTGGATCCATTGCCATGTTCATAGATGCATAGAAGAGTTTAGGTTAGAAGTGACCCTAAAAATCATCCAGGATTTTTACCACCTAACTCCAGACTTCCAAGCCACCTCACCTCCCTGTACCCTCCCTATCTTCATCCTCATCCACATGCTCATCTCCATTCCAATCCCACAGTGCTGGGGAGGAAATCAGGCATTTCACCAACTCTAAGAGCTGCAATCGTAGAGGGAAGGAAAGAAAAGGAGAAAAGAAACCATCTCCCATGAAGTGCTTGGGGATTGTCCCTTTTGGAGAAGCTGGGAAGTGCTGCACCTCCAAAACAGAGCAGGGAAACAAATGAGACAGCCAACATGGCTGGAAACATCCTGGCTCCTGCCGAGCTCCCACCAAATCCCTGTGATGAAAGGGTCCAGATCAAATCAAACAGATAGGTACTGCACAGAGAGGTAGGAAGATGTTGGCCAGGCAAACCTGGAGCTCTTCCAAGCCCACCTGGGCCATTGGATCTCCTCTGGCTTCACGTAGCACTGCGTTCATCCTGGCATCAGCCAACCTAGCTCTCTCAGACTTCATCAAATTTCCTGCTTCACTTGGGTTTTATTAGCTGCTTAAGTTCTCTGGAAAGCAGGTTTTTGGCTGCTTTTTGTTTCACCTCCTTCCTGAGGAATCCAAGCCTGGGCAGTTGAGCCAGGATGAACTTGCCTGACACATGTATCTCAAGGCCTTTCTGCAGGAGATGTTCAGGTAATGAGGGACCTCACCAGCTAGGGCTTGTCCAACCACCTCCAACCAAGGAAACAGAACATTGAATCACACACTGGTTTGGGTTGGAAGGAACCTTTAAAGAACATCTAGTCCAACATCCCTACAGTAAGCAGGGACATTTGCAACTAGATCAGGTTGCTCAGTCTCAAACAACCTGATCTTGAATGGTTCTAGAGGTAGTTTTAAACTACAATTTAGACTAGATGACAGGAACAAGTCCTTTACCATGAGGGTGGTGGAATGCTGCAATAGGTTGCCAAGTGAGGAAGTTGAGGCCCCATCATTCAAAGTGAGGCTTAACAAGGCTCTGAGCAATCCAATCTAGGGGAGGATGTCCCTGTTCACCTCTGGGGGTCCCTTCCAACCCAAACCATGATTCTATGGGGCTTCTACCACCCCTCTGGGCAATCTAAGATTGGAAACATCACAGCCAAACTCTGATGCACCGGGCAAGGCAGTGATGATGAGAAAGAGATCAAGCCAGGGAGTCAAGCCATAGGTCAGGCCCAGTGATGGTTGGACAAGTCCATGATGATAGGATGTGTCCAAGCTGCTGCCATTTATTGCACAGAAATGTGGAATAGTTTTATCTGAAAGAGAACTTTAAGATCATCAAGTCCAACCATAAACTCAGCACTGCCAGGTCACCACTAAACCATGTGCTTCAGCACCAAATCTACACAGCTTTTCAACCTCTGAATGCATATGCTAAGAGAAGGTGGGCATCCATTGGCAGGTGGGCATCACAGGGCAACAAAGAGCTAGGAAGGATGGAGCAGGGAGTATCTGACGCAGGCATCACAAACACATCTGTGTTTTACACATCATGATGGTTTCCCACCAACTAACAGGCTTCTAGATGCATAGATTGCACTGGGTTGGAAGGGACCCTCAAAGATCATCTTATCCAACCCCCCCTGCAGTCAGCAGGGTCACTCCCAACTAGATTAGGCTGCCCAGGGCCGTATCGAGTCTGATCTTGAATGTCTCTCCTCAACCACATGCCCAGGCAGCCTCTTTCACCATTTCACCAGCCTCACTGTGAAGAACTCCCTCCCGATGTCCAACCTAACTCTACCCTGTTCCAGTCCCAAACCACTGTCCCTCATCCTATCGCTGCCAGCCCTTCTAAGCGGTCCCTCCAGAGCCTTGCTGTAGGTCCCCCTACAGATCTCGGCATGTAGCTCTAAGGTCTCCCTTGAACCTTCTCTTCTCCAGGCCGAACAGCCTCATTTCTCCAGCCTGGCTCCATGGAAGAGGCTCTGCAGCCCTTGACCACCCAGCCTGTACGGTGGTACAAATCTGGGCTGGAACGGCAGCGGTGCGGATCCCCTGCCCAGATTCCTACTTAAACCCAGAGGCAGAAGCAGCCCTTGCCCCAGGGGAAGATCTGCTGGGACACCTCCACCCCCACCGGCAGCCCTGCCAGGGAGCGTTCCACCCAGGCTGAGGCACCCCAAAGCCGGCTTAGGGGCTTAGGGCGAAAGCCAGGCCTTGCTGAGTCAGGCGGCCGGAGGAAAGCCGCAGCGCCGGGCCGGGGCAAGGCCGGATTAGCGTCTGAAAGAGCCTGGGCCTCCGCCGCAGCACACTTGGGCCTCTGCCGCTGCGCGCCTCGTGACCGATTAGGCACGGCTCAAGAAGCAAAGCCGCACAGACCTCCTGGCACCGCTCAGGCCACACCTGGAGTCCTGCGGCCAGTTCTGGGCTCCTCGATTCAGCAGAGATGCTGAGGGACCGATGGGGGGCTGGAGGTGGGTGGGGATTGTGCTCCCTCAGAGAGAATTTGGGCTTCTCTTTAACCACCAAGCACCACTGCAGACCTTCCCTCTTCTCCATCTGTGGATGGGTGTTCCACCTGGGATAGGCAGGGGTAGAACCCTGGCTAGTCCTCGATGCCCATCTTATCTGTGCCTGGAATGCTCATCCACCTCAGTTCAAGAGAGATGCTGAGGTACTGGAAGGTGTCCAGAGCAGGGCAACGAAGCTGCTGAGAGGCCTGGAGCACAGCCCTGTAGAGAGAGGCTGAGGGAGCTGGGGGTGTGCAGCCTGCAGAAGAGGAGGCTCAGGGCTGACCTCACTGCTGTCTACAACTCCCTGAAGGGAGGCTGTAGCCAGGTGGGGTTGGTCTCTTCTGCCAGGCAAGCAGCAGAACAAGGGGACAGAGTCTCAAGTTGTGCCAGGGAGGTCTAGGCTGGATGTCAGGAGGAAGTTGTTGTCAGAGAGAGTGATTGGCATTGGAATGGGCTGCCCAGGGAGGTGGTGGAGTCGCCATCCCTGGAGGTGTTGAAGCAAAGCCTGGCTGAGGCACTTAGTGCCATGGTCTGGTTGATTGGGCAGGGCTGGGTGCTAGGTTGGACTGGCTGAGCTTGGAGGTCTTTTCCAGCCTGGTTGGTTCTATGATCCTCATCCATGCGTGCCCCCAGAGGAGAAAGGACACAACATGCTGCTGATGCCAGGAGCAACCTGGGAATTTGCTACCGCAAGCCTACCTGCATCTGATCACATCACCCCACCCTGCTGAGACCCCACAGGCACTGCTGGCACAAGCTCTGGAGCCCTCTGCAGAGGAGAGGGTGCAGGAGGGGACCAGAAGAGGCTATAGCAATGATCTGAAGGCTGGAAGGACAGGCTGAGAGAATTGGGGTTGTTCAACCTGGAGAAGAGAAGGCTCCAGGGAGACCTTCTTGGGGCCTTTTGAGCACTTAAAGGGACTGAACAGAAAGCTGGGGCCAGACCTTTGAACATGGCCCCTTGTGACAGGACCAGGGATAATGGTTTGAAACTAAAAGAGAAGATCTCAGACTTCAGAGATGGAAGGAATAGTTTACACTGAGGGTGGTGAGGCACTGGTCCATGTTGCCCACAGAGGTGGTAGATGCCCCATCCCTGGAACCAGTCCAGGTCAGGGTGGGTGTGGCTGTGAGCAGTCTGCTCCAGTTGATGCACATGTCCCTGCTGACTGCAGCAGGGTTGGGCTGGATGACCTTCACAGGTCCTTTCCAACCCAAACTGTTCTGTGGTTCTGAGAACGCTCCCCATTAATGATGTCCCTGCACAACAAATGTGCATTTGTCTCTCAGGATTTGCCTTGCAGCTCCTGCACTCTGGGCTTAATTTGGGCAAGAAAAAAGGTGTTGGTTTAAATGGCCAGGGGGTGACATGTCCCTTTGGTTACAGAGAGCCCTCTGTCCTCTGCTGCTTTGCTTTTGATGTGGCCATGAGGGCTTTTCTCCTATGTGATAATCCTTGGGTTTGGCAACCAAGCCCTGTCTGGGCTGAAAACCTAATGAAGTAGTTAACACCGAGCGTGTCTCCGTGCCCTGACCCTGCCAGGAGATACATTTCAATCCTGGCTTGGGCCTCCTGGCAAAGCCCAGATGGCACAACTCCCTGTCCCACAGACATCAGGGAAGAGCAGCCAGGGAGTGCAGAGGGGTTGCATTAGATGGGTTGCTGCAGTCAGAGAGGTCCCAAAGCAGTGATGGAGCACGCCTGGACCATACCCTGATGCCACGCATGCCGTAGTGATGCCACATGTGATCCAGTTCCATGCCAGGCAGCTGCATTCCTCTACATGTCCTCCCAATGCCCTTGCTGGGCAGGCTGTGGATGGGAAGAGGGGAGCTGGCCATGGGGCCTGGTTCACACAGCCCAATCTTCTGGGACTTTCTGTCCAAATTAAGTGTGAATGGTGTAGGAAAAATACATAGTGTGCTCGCAGCTGGATTTCCCCTTCCTCGGTGCTCTTTGCCTCGCTGCCTTTATGAATTTTTCCACATTTCTGCTGTGTTGAAGTGTCAGAATTTCCTGAATTCCTGTGGGAGTTGGAGCTCTCTACCCCAGGGGTGCTGGGAGGAGGTCTCTGCTTAGTGAGGCTGGCACGGGGCCAGTTCATCTCTCCTGTAGCCTAGGGAGATGCAGGAGTGCTGGAAAAGAGACTTCATCCGCTGCAAGCTGGCAGAGGGGAGCTTGGGGTTTTCCTTAAAATGAAAAGCCTAATTTCCCTCTTTCCAGAGGAATTATCCTCAAAGGGCCAGTTTCCAGTTTGGGAATTACCTTCATCAAGAGCTGCAGACAGCATCTCATGTTAGAAATGCCAGTAACAAGAGTCCCACCATGCCGGGTTTCATTTGATGTGGTATTGTTAAACCAAATCAAACTGGAGGTGGCAAACTGATCGATCCAGCCTGGCCAGGTCCTTCTGCAGGGCTCTCCTACCCTCCAACAGATCCAAATCCTGCTCCTAGCTTGGTGTCATCTGCAAACTTCCTGATGCTGGACTCAATCCCCTCATCCAGCTCATCAATAAAGATATTGAGCAGGACTGGGCCCAGCACTGGTCCCTGGGGCACACCACTAGTGACAGCTGCCAACTGGATGTGGCAACATTCACCACCACTCTCTGGGCTCGGCCTTCCAGCCAGTTCTTGACCCATACCAGAGTGAATCTGTCCAAGCCATGAGCTGACAGCTTTGCCAGGAGCTGCCTGTGGCAGATGGTGTCAAAGGCTTTGCTGCAGTCCAGGTAGACTACAGCCTGCCCCACATTCACCAAGCAGGTAACCTGATCATAAAAGGAGATCAGGTTGGACAGGCAGGACCTGCCCTTCCTAAACCCATGCTGGCTGAGCCTGATCACTTGGCCATCCTGTAGGTGCTTTGTGATGGAACTCAAAATCACCTGTTCCATGACATTGTCTGGCACTGAGGTCAAGCTGACAGGTCTGGAATTTTTTGGTTCCTCAAGTTCTTGCCAGAGAGAGTGATTGGTATTGGAATGGGCTGCCCAGGGAGGTGGTTGAGTCACCCTCACTGGAGACATTCAAGCAAAGCCTGGATGAGGCCCTTAGTGCCACGGTCTAGTTGATTGGACAGGGCTGGGTGCTAGGTTGGACTGGATGAGCTTGGAGGTCTCTTCCAACCTGCTTGTTTCTATGATTCTAGGATCAATCTCTTGGCAAGAGCCAAGGAAAGCTTTCTTTGGGCCTTTTGGGTGGCATCTGGTTTCTCTTGCTGCCTCCCTATGTTTACAACCTCCCCAGAATGCTGGAATACCACCTGAGCTGCTGCTTTCTAACACTGAGCAGATTGGTGCTTACCTCTGGTGATGGTGGTGTGCCAGGCTGTTATTTCCTTTTGTTTCAGTATGCACCAAGGTGGCTGCTGTGGTGTCTGTTTCATTTATGAGGTTGCTCTGGTCATTGAATCACAGGCTGGTTTGGGTAGGAAGGACCTTTAAAGATCATCTAGTGCAACACCCCTGCAGTCAGCAGGAGACATCTGCATCAACTGGAGCAGGATGCTCACAGCCACAAGCAGCCTGACCTGCAGTGGTTCCATCTACCACCTCTCTGGGCAACTTGGGCCAGCATCTCACCACCCTGAGGGTAAAGCATTCCTTCCTTATCTCCAGTCTGAAGATCCCTCTTTTAGTTTCAAACCACCACCCCTCCTGTCACAAGAAGCCACACTCAAAAGTCCGTCCCCTGCTTTTTGTGCCAAGGCAAGAGATTTTGGGATGTTTGTGGGACAGGGAATTGTGCCATCTGGGCTTTGCCAGGTGGCCCAAGCCAGGATTGAAATGTATCTCCTGGCAGGGTCAGGGCATGGAGACACGCTTGGTGTTAACTACTTCATTAGGTTTTCAGCCCAGACAGGGCTTGGTTGCCAAACCCACGGATTATCACATAGGAGAAAAGCCCTCATGGCCACATCAAAAGCAAAGCAGCAGAGGACAGAGGGCCCTCTGTAACCAAAGGGACATGTCACCCCCTGGCCATTTAAACCAACACCTTTTTTCTTGCCCAAATTAAGCCCAGAGTGCAGGAGCTGCAAGGCAAATCCTGAGAGACAAATGCACATTTGTTGTGCAGGGACATCATTAATGGGGAGCGTTCTCAGAACCACAGAACAGTTTGGGTTGGAAAGGACCTGTGAAGGTCATCCAGCCCAACCCTGCTGCAGTCAGCAGGGACATGTGCATCAACTGGAGCAGGCTGCTCACAGCCACACCCACCCTGACCTGGACTGGTTCCAGGGATGGGGCATCTACCACCTCTGTGGGCAACATGGACCAGTGCCTCACCACCCTCAGTGTAAACTATTCCTTCCATCTCTGAAGTCTGAATCCTTCTCTTTTAGTTTCAAACCATTATCCCTGATCCTGTCACAAGGGGCCATGTTCAAAGGTCTGGCCCCAGCTTTCTGATCAGCCCCTCTAAGTGCTCAAACGGCCTCAAGAAGGTTTCCCTCGAGCCTTCTCTTCTCCAGGCTGAACAACTCCAATTCCCTCAGCCTGTCCTCACAGCAGTGATGCTCCAGCCCTCTGTTTCTACCTTCACTCCCTATTACTACTCCAGAGGGCTCTGGGGCTCTGCTTATCTGCTGCCACCCATCTATAGAACCAGAAGATTGCTTCAGATGGAGAAGGCCTCAAATGTCTTCTGAGATCCCTGCCTTTACTAGAAGGGTTGGGACTAGATATCTTTAAGATCCCTTCCAACTCAAACCATTCAATGATTCTAAGGTCCCAAAGCAAGCCAGGGTGACAGGGATGGAAAATCACAGATTAGTGACCTCCAGAGATCATCCAGTCAAATCATTCTGACAAAGCAGGATCACTGAGGGCAGGAATCATAGAATCAAGCAGGTTGGAAGAGACCTCCAAGATCATTCAGTCCAACCTAGCACCCAGCCCTGGCCAGTCAATTAGACCATTGCAGGAATTGCCTCATCCAGGTTTTTTTTTAAACATCTCCAGGGATGGCGACTCCACCACCTCCCTGGGCAGCCCATTCCAATGCCAATCACTCTCTCTGCCAACAACTTCCTCCTAACATCCAGCCTAGACCTCCCCTGGCACAACTTGAGACTGTGTCCCATCAGAATGCATTCTGATGGGTCTTGAAAGCCTCCAGAGAAGGAGACTCCACAATCTCTCTGGACCATGTGGTCCAGTGCTCCACTGTCCTCAGAGTAAAGAAGTTTCTTCATATGCTGAGGTGGAACTTCCTGCATTGCAGCTTGCAACTTTTGTTCTTTACCCTATCACTGGGCACTGCCAAAATCACACTGGGTCTATAATTTGCAGCAGATAATCCCAGAGAGCTGTGGGGCAAAGTCAGGCAGGGAATCATAGAATCAGTCAGAGCTGGAAGGGACCACAAGGAGCATCTAGTTCCAAGCCCCACTGCCATGGGCAGGGACATCCTATCCTAGAGCAGGCTGCCCACAGCCTCATCCAGACTGGCCTTAAACAACCTCCAGCCATGGGGCCTCAACCACCTCCCTGGGAAACCCATTCCAGCCTCTCACCACTCTCATGCTCAACAACTTCCTCCTCACAGCCAGTCTCAATCTCCCCACCTCCAGCTTTGCTCCATTCCCCCCAGTCCTGTCACTCCCTGATATCCTGAAAAAGTCCTTCCCCAGCTTTTTTGTAGGCCCCCTTCAGATACTGAACAAAATAGGATGCCTTACAGATGACAATTCTTCACCCATCTCCACAATCAGCAACACTCAAAGCTCAACCACATGCTGCTAAAGCCAGCATGGAAAGATGGGATGTTGTCACTGCAGCGGGAGGTGTCCCTCCGGGGGCCGGGGCTGGGGGAGATTTCTGCCTAACACTACTTTAGCAGTGAGGAATTTGGTGGCTGGGATGTTCTGGCCAGCAGCAGGTTCCCACCCTGGTACGAGACACCCAAAGAAAAGGGCTGGATTTTGCACACGTGGATGCCCTGCAGCAAATAACCCATGTGGAAGGTGCCATGGGTTTGGCATCAGGGGGTGGGGAGAAGCAAAACCAGCTCACTTACATGGCTAAATAAGGATTTAGGGGACTTAATGTCTGCTTTCTTTTTTCAAGAGCTGGGGCTTTTTCTTTTTTCTTCTTTCTCCCCCTCATTATTTATAATCTCAGCCTCTGTTTATACACAACCTAATCTCTCTGTGTACACAGCCTTCATCCACGGCATCCCAGAACACTTCCTTTGACCAGAAAACGGTGGCCAAGTGTGGTCTGCTGCCTCCCACGCACTCTATACTGGGATGCAAAAGCCACAAGTCCTTTTTGAAACCCACAGAGAACTTTCAGCATAAGTTCATCGCAATTCCAGGGCACCGGCATGCCGAAGAGCACCACCACCGACTGCTGGTGCTCCCCATATTGTTAGTCCTTATCATAGTATTATAGAATCAAGCAGGTTGGAAAAGACCTCCAAGCTCAGCCAGTCCAACCTAGCACCCAGCCCTGCCCAATCAACCAGACCATGGCACTAAGTGCCTCAGCCAGGCTTTGCTTCAACACCTCCAGGGACAGCGACTCCACCACCTCCCTGGGCAGCCCATTCCAATGCCAATCACTCTCTCTGACAACAACTTCCTCCTAACATCCAGCCTAGACCTCCCTTGGCACAACTTGAGACTGTGTCCCCTTCTTCTGCTGCTGCTTGCCTGGCAGAAGAGACCAACCCCACCTGGCTACAGCCTCCCTTCAGGTAGTTGTAGGCAGCAATGAGGTCAGCCCTGAGCCTCCTCTTCTCCAGGCTGCACACCCCCAGCTCCCTCAGCCTCTCCTCACAGGGCTGTGCTCCAGGCCCCTCACCAGCTTCATTGCCCTTCTCTGGGCACCTTCCAGTATCTCAATATCTCTCTTGAATTGAGGAGTCCAGAAGTGGACACAGCACTCAAGGTGTGGCCTGAGCAGTGCTGAGTACAGGGATGGCAACTCCACCACCTCACTGGGCAGCCCATTCCAATGGCAAATCAATCTCTCTGGCATCTCCTTACCATCAACACCCCCCCGAGACGCTCTGCTGCTTCACACTGGTGGTGTGGCACAGTCATAAATACCATCCTCCCATCTCATCTTTGATGCAGCCCTGGAACAGGCTGCCCAGAGAGGTTGTGGAATCTCTCTGGAGACTTTCAAAACCTGCCTGGATAAGTTCCTGTGCCACCTGCCCTAGGCAATCCTGCTTTGGCAGGGGGGTTGGACTAGACAATCTCTGGAGATCCCTTCCAATCCCTAACATTCTGTGACTCTCTGTTCTTGCTCCATTTGCTACATCAAGCTCTTCTTCCCACTTTTTTGGATTTTTACCCATGCATATGCAGGTTTTACCTGCTGCACCAGTACAGATTTCAGATTAACCTGCTCCATGGAGAAGGGCCCATGGTGAACAAGTTCACCATGAGACAACAATGTGTCCTCACGGACAAGAAGGTCAGTGGGAACCAGAGGGGCATTCAGTAAGAGTATGGCCAGCAAGTTAAGGCAAGTTCTCCTTCTACTCTACTCTGGTTAGGCCACATCTGGAGAAGCAGATCCTGTTATGGGCCCATCAGTTCAAGAGACACAGGGCACTACTGGAGAGAGGTCAGCAGAGGGTACAAAGTTACTGAGGCCTGGAGCATCTCTGTGAGGATGAAAGGCTGAGGGAGGAAAGTCTGTAGAAGAGCAGCCTAACAGGGGATCTGATCAATACTCATCAATAGATAAAGGGCTGGGGGCAAGAGGATGAGGTCAGAGCCTTTGCAATTTTTCCCAGTGATGGGAAAAGGAGTAATGGACACAAACTGGAGCCCAGGAGCTTCCATCTGAACAGGAGAACAAAACTCTTTCCTGTGAAATCTCCTGGAGCAGGCTGCCCAGAAAGATTGTGAGTCCTCTTCTCTAGAGAGACTCCAAACTCACCTGGACATTGCAATCCTGGCTAGCCTGCTGTGGGTTACCCTGGACTGGATGATCTCCAAAGGCCACTTCCAATCCCTACCATCTGGGTTTTGGCATCCTCTTGGTCTCACAGCTCCTCCAAAGGGGATATATTAGCTGTCAGACTAACTTAAACCAGAGGAGCAGCAATCTACATCAGCCAGAAAACCCACGAAAGAGAGAAACCAACTGCTGCATTGGCCATATCACAATGAGGGAGGAGCAGAGCCTCTGCTCAGGCTCTGTCCTCCTGACCTCTTCCCCTAGTCTGCTATCACCACATGTGCCTCATCATACGATGGGAAATTGCTCTGTCAGATGATGGAAAATTGCCTGCACTTTACTTGTTGGCCATGGAGCAGAAAGACAATGCAGAAAGAGAAAAAATGTGTATATATATATATAGTGGGTTTTTTTAACCTTCCCTGGTGCTGTGGAGCTCTGCATGAAGAAACAAACACATCAGCAACCACAGTGCTAACACTGGGTCCTGGGATAGCTTCGGACTCAGGGAGGCACCAAAACTGCCTGCAGAAAAGCCCTTGGTGTTTGCAAACCCCCCTGCATCAGCACAACGTGGCTAAGATAATCCCACCCAGCACCAAGACCACAAAGCCCCCACAGAGGTTAATGAAGGGAAAGGGGGATGAAGCAAGCACCCCAAGGTGCTGAGCCTGGGGGAAGAGCCACTTGTTCACTTAGAAAAGCCAATTCCACCCAGCTACAGAGGCCACAAACCCCCCACAGAAGTTAATGAAGGAAAGGAGGATGAAGCAAGCACCTTGAGCTGTTGATCCTGCAGTCAGAGCCACTGACATGAGCTTAGAGCTACCAGGGATGGCAAGACAGCTACGACTCAATAAATCCACCTCTAGAAGCATCCTGTGGTACCAGCTACATCCCAAACAGTGCTATCGGATGGCTGGAACAAGGGCAAAAATAATCACAGCCCCTGTGTGCAAGGGGATAAGGATAGAGAACTTGGGGTTAAAGCAAAAAAAAAAAAAAACCCAAAACCCAGAAAAGTTAAACTCAAGACTACTTAAGATGGGCCCTAAGGGTAAAGTTGAGGATGAGAAACCTTCTAACACTATGTTCACTCTTCCTAGCTGCGGCGCAACATGGATTCAGCTGCCAGCCTCTTCCAGCATCCCTTCTCTCACAATGCTAGCCAGGAATTACATCTGCAATGCAACTTCCAGACTTAAAAGCCACCTTTTCCTTCCAGACACAGTGCTACCAGTTGCTTGCCTGAGCAATAAAGAGTATCTTTAAAGCTTTTCAAGGCCACCCAGATTTGCCAGCCACTGAGTGATCTGTATCACAGAGAAATTCGTGCCCAAATTCATGGCTGAATCCAAGAAGGATCCTTCAAAAGGTGTGGATTTTGTGCTGAAACTGGGGGGGAGGGGAAATAAGCTACCATACAGAGGTGAAGTGTGTATTTCTAGCTGTGCTGCTCTATCATTTCTGCTCCTACAGCAACACCAGGCACTGTATAAAAAGAAAGGAATGCCAAACTGCTTGTGCTCACAGCCAAAACTGGCTTCAGGAACTCCCAGAATAAAGCAACCAAAAAAAGGAGGAGGCATATATAACACACACTTATATAAATGACAAAACAAGGCATTTACTCCAACTGAGGAGTAATAGAGGTGCTACCAGGAGAAAACAGCAGATGCTGGCACCTGGAACAAGAACTAAATTGGCTCAGAGGAAATCTGGAGGGCAATGGGCCAAAAGTATGGAAAAAAGAAGTGACTCCTCAAGCGTATCAAAGGTGGGAACCCACAGGCTGAGCAGGTGCCAGGGCTAAGGAGCTAATGGAGCCATTTAGAATCATAGACTAGAAACACAGAATGGTCTAGGTTGGAAGGGACCTCAAGGATCATCCAGCTCCAACCCCCTGTGATAGGCAGGGACACTCCCCACTAGAGCAGGTTCCTCAAGGCCTCATCCAACCTGGCCTTAAACACCTCCAGGGAGGAAGCAGCCACCACTTCCCTGGGCAACCTGTTCCAGTGTCTTACCACCCTCACTGTAAAGAAATTCCTCCTAATATCTGGTCTAAATCTCCCCTCTTCCAGTTTAAAGCATGGTGGCAGTAGGTTAACGATGCTGAATCATGCTCATCCTGCTCCCAGAAAGCCAAAAGGCTTCGAGCATGTCAGTCATTAGTCAAAAAAAGAGAGGTCATGCCCCAAAAAGATGCTTAGCAGGGACCACCTGCTGACAAGCATTTCAGATGCCCAAGCGTGGTCAGCCTCCTTTATGAGGTGGAAAACATGGAGAAAGAGTTCCTAAAGCACACTCCTGAGGCAAAGCATGGGTGAGCAAGGATGCAGCAGCATTGACAGCAGTGTGGGTGCCCGGTTTGAACTATCAGCTTCTGACATTGTCCATCAGTTCTTCACAGAGAGAGTGATTTGCCATTGGAATGGGCTGCCCAGGGAGGTGGTGGACTTGCCGTGGAGGTGTTCAAGCAAAGCCTGGATGAGGCACTTAGTGCCACAGTCTAGTTGGCTGGACAGGGCTGGGTGATAGTTAGGACTGGAGGTCTCTTCCAACCGGATTGATTCTATGATCTCCAGGCAGGAGGCAACCCCAGGTCATTTTTTCCACCCTGGTTAAAGAAACGCTGGCACATATGCAGGGGAAGTATGGAATGTTGCCATGTGTAGTGCCCTGCCCTGCTCACGAGTTATGCGGGGAAAAGGAACCCACAGGCAAAGGGCATCAGGTTGTAGGACACCGCGATCCACCTCTAAGGGAAAACCATCCCAAAACCCACCCCTCGACTACACAAAACACGGGCAGCACATACTAATCACCCCAATCAGCTTCCAGCTTACCAGTCCATCACAGTTGCTGATGGCCACAGCGGCTCCGGGCATGCCAGAGATGTCGCCGGTAAAAAGGCACCGCTGTTGGAGGGGTTCCCGGAACAGCACCTCAAAATCCTCCTGCCATTCAGCCACGGTGCCCAGCGGCACCAGCCGCCGGTTGGGCCTCAGCCGGAGGTGCAGCTCCGTCCCGAAAACGGTGACATTGAAGTAGAGCAAACGGCCGGCGGCCCCACGGCCCCGGGGGGACTCATCGGGAGGGCTGCGTGGGATGCGGCGGTGGGGGGGACGCGGGGACGGGGGACAGGCGGCTTCGCCGATGTCCACCGTGACCGCCGCTTCACCGGACACCACGTGAGAAAGGAAGCGACCCCGGCAGTCAGCGCTGAAGGGGACGATCACACCATACTCGCTGAGTTTGCCGGCTAGGAGGAGCTCTGCAGACAGAAGATGGAAGGGAAAGGGGTTGGTGATGGAAACGAAGCATCCCGGTCAACGGGTGGCATTTCGGTGGCCAAGCCAACTGGAGGAGCCTTTAGGGAAGCTCGGTGAGCCCAACGACTGTTTTTTTTCCCATCCAGACCAGTCTCCGCTTTGTAGTTTTAACCGGCTGCGTCCAGCGTAGCAGAATAAACTCAGGCTGACGTGCCCCTCACACGGCCAACTCTTCCTCGCCCAATCTCCATCTCCCCACGATTTCCCACTGAAAACCAACACCCCCACCCCCCCATCCCCCTCTCGCTTCTCCCCATCCTCCGGGGTACAAACCACCTGTCAAAACACCGCACACACCCCCGACAGGGGATCCCTCCACCTCTCCCCGGGGGTCAGGGGCCGTACCTGGGGCACTGCCGGCGGCCAGGCAGCCGTGCAGGGGGACGAGGCAGGAGAGCACCAGCCGCAGATAATCCATTTGGGGCCCGGCGGCGCGGCGCGGCGGGGCTGCGGGAAGGGGGTGGGAGTGAGGGAGGTTTTTTATTACTTTTCTCACTTAACTTTCTTTACTTTTGTCTCACTTATTTCTTTGGGTTGCTTGGTGTGTCCGCCCCCCCCTTATTAAACCGACATAAACTTCATCGGGCTGCCTTTGGAGGGTTTCTTTCTCTGGGATTTAAAGGGGGGAGGGGAGGGGGGGAGGGAAAAAAAAAAAGCGCCTTTTTGGGAAGCCGGCTCCAGCCTGCCCTCCCTCCCCTCCTTCCCTTCAGCCCTGCCCGAACAAAGGCGAGGCCCGCCGGGAACCGGAGGCCACCTCCCTGCTCTGCCCCTCTCCTCCCTCCCCAAAAACCCACCCTGGAGCGAGCTCCCGAGCAGAAGGAGAACCAAAGCATCTCCGTTAGCTTAAACCTCCAGAGGTGCGGGGAAACAGCCTACTTAGAGCCAGCTGGGACCTCTGAATGGGTTGGCTTGGCAAGGACCTTTGAAGACCATCGAGTCCACCCTCTTCTGCGGTCAGCAGCTACAGCTGCAACTAGTACAGGTTGCTCACAGCCCCGAAACAACCTGACCTGGAATGGTTCCAAGGATGGGGCATCAACCACCTCTCTGAACGACTTCAGACTGGGTCTCACCACCCTCAACAGCAAAATAAATAAATAGATAGATAAATAGATAGATAAATAGATAAATAGATAGATAGATAAATAGATAGATAAATAGATAGATAAATAGATAGATAAATAGAGTCTCTCTCTAGTCTGAATCTCCCTCTTGAAGTTCATACACATCAACCCTCATCCTGTCACAACAGTTTCTGCTCAAAAAGTCCGTCCCACACTTTCTTATCAGCCCCTCTAAGTCCTGAAAGTCCACCAGAAGGTCTCCCTGGAGCCTCCTCATTTGCAGGCTGAACCCCAACTCTCTCAGCGTGGCCTCAGAGCAGAGGTCTTCCAGCCCTGCCGTCATGGCTGTGGCCTCTTCTGGCCACAATCCAACAGGTCCATGTCCCTCCTGCACTGAGAACTCCAGAGTCAGACCCAGCACTGCAGGTGGGGTTTCAGCATGATAATTTCTTGTACTTCTCCTCTCTCTTTAAGAACAGAGATAACAAAGCACCACCTTGAGACATTCATCACTTCTTTTCATGGCAGAGGACAGCCACCATGAGAACACTTCAAGCCCAGGGCAGCAAAGCCCTCTACAGTAGAATCTCTCTACTGTGGAATGCCTCTTTGGGCGTCTTTTGCACAAAGCTCAGCTCAATCAATACCTTCTGGTCCATTTGTCATGTACTGAGCCCAGATTTTTACCTTTTTTTTCCTTTCTAAATCTCCATCTGGACAGGACTTTAAGGCCAGTTTCAGAGCAAGAGCTGTGCTATGGCACCAGTAATATCAGTTTTATAGAATCATAGAATCAAGCAGGTTGGAAGAGACCTCCAAGCTCAGCCAGTCCAACCTAGCACCCAGCCCTGGCCAATCAACCAGACCATGGCACTAAGTGCCTCATCCAGGCTTTGCTTCAACACCTCCAGCCACGCTGACTCCACCACCTCCCTGGGCAGCCCATTCCAATGCCAATCACTCTCTCTGACAACAACTTCCTCCTAACATCCAGCCTAGATCTCCCCTGGCACAACTTAGAATCATAGAATCTCCAAGATCATCCAGTCCAACTTATCACCCAGGCCTATCCAGTCAACTAGACCATGGCACAACATGAGACTGTGTCCCCTTGTTCTGTTGCTGCTTGCCTGGCAGAAGAGACCAACCCCACCTGGCTACAGCCTCCCTTCAGGTAGCTGTAGACAGCAATGAGGTCAGCCCTGAGCCTCCTCTTCTTCAGGCCAAACACCCCCAGCTCCCTCAGCCTTTCCTCCCAGGGCTGTGCTCCAGGCCCCTCACCAGCTTCGTTGCCCTTCTCTGGACACATTTCAGTATCTCAACAACTCTCTTGCATTGAGGAGCCAAGTCCTGTTCTTCGGAATGGATGCTGCCAAAGCATTGTCCTGGAGCTGCAGAGGAAGGTGAAGATCTGGGTGGCAGGGTTAGCTTTTGGAGAGAGAGGGGGAGACTGAGGTCTTGGTAATCAAAATCCAACGAAATAACTCCCTGTAGGCAGAACCACAAGATGTCTCCAGACAGAAAAAGAGATGCATAAGCTTACTTCATCTAGAGGAGAAGAATTTCAAGTTGGAGAAACACATTTCTCTGTTTCAGCCCTCACATGCTTCTGTTGCTTGATGCATCACATAATTAATCACAAGAAGTGATCTGCAAGAGATTCTTTGCATGAAAGATAGAAGAAGAATTTGTGCTCCAAGCATTTTAGGTGATTTGGGTAGATATGCACCCATTGGAACATTAAAGCTGGAATGAGTCCTTGTTATGACTAAATAAACATATGGCAAATAAAGAGCATGCTTTAGAGAATCTCAGAGCATTATGGGTTAGAAGGGACATCCAGAGATTATCCATCCAACCCCCCTGCCAGAGCAGGATGATCTAGAGTAGGTCACACAGGAAGACATCCAGGCAGAGTTCAAATGTTTCCAGAGAAGTAGACTCCACAACCTCTCTGAGCAGCCTGTTCCAGGGCTGCAGCACCCTCACAGTGAAAATATTTTTCCCTGTGTTCATGTGGAAGTTTGAGTCATAGAATCAGTCAGGGCTGGAAGGGACCACAAGGATCAGCCAGTTCCAACCCCCCTGCCACAGGCAGGGACACCCTACCCTAGATCAGGCTGCCCACAGCCTCATCCAGCCTGGCCTTNCAGCATCTCCACATCCCTCTTGCACATTCCTCTGCTCCAACTTGCACCCTTTGCCCATTGTCCTATCACTGGACATCACAGAGCCGAGTCTGGTGCTGTCCTCCCAACACTGCCTTTCACATCTTTACAAACACGAATGAGGTCCCCCTCAGTCTCCTCCAAGCTAAAGAGCCCCAGCTCCCTCAGCCGTTCCTCAGCAGGGAGATGTTCCACTGCCTTCACCATCTTTGTGTCTCTGCTCTGAACTCTTTCAAGTACTTCCCTGAGGTCCTTTTTGAACTGAGGGGCCCAGAACTTGACACAATATTCCAGATATGCCTCACCAGGACAGTAGGGGAGAAGAACCTCCCTCAACCTGCTAACCACACCACTTCTAATCCACCTCAGGATGCCGTGGGCCGTCTTGGGCACAAGGGCACATTGCTGGCTGACGGTCATCCTTGTGGCCACCAGGACCCCCCCAGGTCCCTTTCCTCTGCACTGCTCTCTGACTTGTGAAGAACAGTTTCACAAAACATCACTTAATTACTTTTCTGCTGAGACAGAGACTGCTTCTTCACCCACAGGATCATGAACTCATCCAGACCCTCTAGACCATTAATGCTCCCCCAGTCTTGCCAAAGAGTTGGCTTCAGTGGTGTCAGTCCGGCTAAAGGATGATGGCCATGAACTAGCATGCAGCTCCCCACCATGTTGACCTTCCAAAGATAATAAAGAGACAAGGTGCAGTGGGCACAAACTAGAGCTCAGAAGGTTCTCTCTGAGCAGAGGGGATGTGCTGGATGTGCTTTGTGTGATGGTGCTGGAGCCCTGGAGCAGGCTGTCCAGAGAGGTTGTGGATTCTCCTCCTCTGGAGAGATTCCAAACATGCCTGGACATTGTGATCCTGAGCAAGCTGCTGTGGGTGACCCTGCATTAGCATGATGTTAGATTAGATGATCTTCAGAGGTCCTTTCCAACTCTCACTGCCCTGGTGATGCTGTGATTCCCTAACATCACCCCAAGTGGGGCAGAACCTACCTTGAAGAGACTTGGGGCTGACCCACACACTCCACCCCAGCCAAGGCTGCAGTGTGGGCAGCTGGACATCCCAGCTTCCTCCTCCCATTAACACATCCACCTTTGCTGCTCAGAGGGCACCCAACACTCCTTCTCCACTGCAGCTGAGGTGGACAACCCAAGCAGCCACCTGCAACTCCTCTGCTCCCCCTATTGTCCTTGCCCTCCCATCCTTCCCCATTGCTTTGGCCCTTCTGTTCTCATCTTTGTCTCCTTCCCCCTCCTAGTCTTTAGCTCTGCTTTACCCTCCACCTTGACTTTAGGCTTAACCTCTTCTTTCCCATTTTGGAGCCTTTTTTCCCTGTTTGGCTTTCCTTCAGTGCTGTTTTATCTCCAGCCCCCACTTGTTTCAACAACATACTTTGCAATTCCACTTTCTGCTCCAACAGGCTCTTCAGCCCTGAAGTCATCAGTGACAGTTGTTTCAGGGACATTCCTATTTGTTAGGTGACCTTTAGGCCTGGGGAAGGAGCAGCTTTTCTTTCTAGCTTCTAGAGAAGAAAGCTGCCAACAACTTTTAAACCCCCCCAAGATCAGATTGTTTTCCCTCTGGAAGACCCCACCCTGTCTTCCTAAAGCCTGGTGGTAAGCAGCCTCTGCCCATATGGAACTTGGTGTGACCAATTTCTACCCTTCCCAGCCAGAATCTTGAATTTGAAGGCTGGGAAAAGCTTCACACTAGGCTGGAAGGATTTCTTCAATAGAAAAAATACTTAATTGAGTCTATTTTTTGTGTCTTTATAGGCATTGGTTTTACTCAGTTGTGTGAACCTCCTGGAGGGGAGGGCAAGAAGGTCTAATAGAATCATAGCAATCACCACCAATTACCTAAATTGACTTTTTTTTCCACCCATATATCATGAGTTTAGGGGCCAGGAGCTCAGGATCTATTGGAGCAAGAAGAAAGGATGTGTTTCCAGCCATCAGTCAGCAGATTTCTTCCTCTTCTTACAGTTTCTGGTCGTTAATCATATAATCAACTGGGTTGGAAGACACTTCCAAGCTCATCCAGTCCAACCTAGCACCCAGCCCTGCCCAATCAACCAGACCATGGCACTAAGTGCCTCAGCCAGGCTTTGCTTCAACACCTTCAGGCACAGCAACTCCACAACCTCCCTGGGCAGCCCATTCCAATGCCAATCACTCTCTCTGACAACAACTTCCTCCTAACATCCAGCCTAGACCTCCCCTGGCACAACTTCAGACTGTGTCCCCTTGTTCTGTTGCTGCTTGCCTGGCAGAAGAGACCAACCCCACCTGGCTACAGCCTCCCTTCAGGGAGTTGTAGACAGCAATGAGGTCAGCCCTGAGCTTCCTCTTCTCCAGGCTGCACACCCCCAGCTCCCTCAGCCTCTCTCTACAGGGCTGTGCTCCAGGCCTCTCAGCAGCTTCGTTGCCCTGCTCTGGACACCTTCCAGTATCTCAGCATCTCTCTTGAACTGAGGTGGATGAGCATTCCAGGCACAGATAAGATGGGCATCGAGGACTAGCCAGGGTTCTACCCCTGCCTATCCCAGGTGGAACACCCATCCACAGATGGAGAAGAGGGAAGGTCTGCAGTGGTGCTTGGTGGTTAAAGAGAAGCCCAAATTCTCTCTGAGGGAGCACAATCCCCACCCACCTCCAGCCCCCCCATCGGTCCCTCAGCATCTCTGCTGAATCGAGGAGCCCAGAACTGGACACACAACTCCAGGTGTGGCCTGAGCAGTGCTGAGTACAGAGGCAGAATAACCCAAAGTCTCTCACAGGGAGCACAATCCCACCCACCTCCAGCTCCCCAAAGCAGAGGGACCAAAGCAGAGGCAGCAGCCAGCTGTGGGTGAGTGAGCATGACCTCATCCCTCAGACATGCAGAGCTGCCATCAGATTAAGCTAGGAAACAGCCTCTGCCACCACGGTGGAGGCAAGGGGGAGAGAAAAGCCCACTGGGCATCTTCCTCTCCCTCCCCAAAGTAGGCTTCAGATTCAGCTCCTGGCCCAAGCAGGGAAACACATACACACACAGCCCTTTTTCCAGGATTTCAGCTCTTTCCAAGGGTATTTTTAGACTTGCTGCTGGAAGACCACCAAGGAAGGTCACAAAGATACTGTGCTCACCCGGGAGAAGAGGAGGAGAAGCAGAAGCCCTGCTCTTGGAGGCAGCGAACTGACAAGCACATCATCTGGTCTCCGGCTGCCCCAAGGCAGGATCATTCCTGCCAGATCTCTCCCTAATCCAAGCTTTAAGACCTCCAAAGAAGGAGGGAGCCTCCACAAGCCCTCAGGACATTGGTTGGGTGGGGTTTTTTGGTTGTTTGGGTTGGGTTTTTTGTTTTTCTTATCTTGGAAAGTTCTTCCTCCTGTTTAATCCAAGTATTTGTTGCAGCTGCTTACACCAAGGAGGTTTTGTGCTGCTTACTGGGGTTTTCCTGCCTTTCCTACAGCCTTTTCCCTACACAAAGGTAGCTGCTGTGCCCCTCCATAGCTTCCTCTGATCTCCCCAGACCTCTCCTCATTCAGGCCAGCCCTTTCCTGAGCTACTGGTGCACCCTGAATAAAGTTCAATTAGCTGTCCTAATCCCACACCAAGGTCTGGGGATACAACTTAAAAGTTTCTGGGCTCTTCCTCCAGAAGTGTGAAAGCAAAGCCCTGCTTGTCTGCTTTGCACACTCTTTGGGTTCCCTTGCACACCCCTTGGGTTTCATACACAACCCTTGGGTCCCACCTGCACTGCTGGGACCAGCTCTGAAGTCTGCAGCACAGGAGAGACATGGACTTGGAGCAGGGTAATGGAGGCCACAAAAATGATCATAGAATCAACCAGGTTGGAAGAGACCTCCAAGCCCAGCCAGTCCAACCTAGCACCCAGCTCTGTCCAATCAACCAGACCATGGCACTAAGTGCCTCATCCAGGCTTTGCTTCAACACCTCCAGGCACAGCGACTCCACCACCTCCCTGGGCAGCCCATTCCAATGCCAATCACTCTCTCTGCCAGGAACTTCCTCCTAATATCCAGCCTAGACCTCCCCTGGCACAACTTGAGACTGTGTCCCCTTGTTCTCTTGCTTATTGCCTGGCAGAAGAGACCAACCCCACCTGGCTACAGCCTCCCTTCAGGGAGTTGCAGGCAGCAATGATGGGAAGGCTGGAAGCCTTTTGCTGCACAGACAAGCTGAGAGATTTGGGCTTGTCCAGCCTGCAGAAGAGAAGGCTTCAGGGAGACCTTTTGATGGCCTTTCAGGACTTAGAGGGGCAGATCAGAAAACTGGAGACAGGCTTTTGAGCAGGACAAGGGGTGATGGTTTGAAACTAAAAGGGAGATTCAGGCTAGAGAGAAGGGAGAATTTTTTTCCATTGAGGGTGGTGAAGCACTGTCTCAGGTTCCTCAGAGAGGTGGTAGATGTCCCCCATTCCTGAAACCATTGCAGGTCAGGTTGTTTGAGGCCATGAGCAACCTGCTCTGGTTGCAGATGTCCCTGCTGGCTGCAGGGGCTTTGGACTAGGTGACCTTCAGAGATCACTTCCAACCCAAACCAGCCTGAGATTCTTTGAACTGCCCTGATATGAGATCCTACCCTCTTCCCATCACTAGCCACTCTGCAGCACTCAAAGGCTGCCAGCCTCATTGCTTCCTCAAGCAAGACCACCATCCCATGAGCACATGACATGAGGCCATTCCCCCACAGTCAAGGATCCCTGGAAGCAGCTGGCCAGTGCAGAAAGATGGGGATGGTTTATGAAGCATGACAACAAGAACTCTCTGGAGAGCAACAGATTCCCACACAGAAGCACACCCTGCACCAAGATGGGAGCTGAACCCAAACCCTACCAGGGTGTGGATCCTCTTGGTGGCACCCAGGCAGCTTTCACTGAAATCAGAGCTCTGCACCCAGCCTGTTTTAAGGGGAAACATCTCCTACTCATCCCACCTAACATCTTGCACCTTCAAGAATGGCTTCTACCCTGAGCTAGCCTTCAGGCACATCTTCTTGCAGAGCAGTCCATTGCAGCTGCATCTCCAAACTCCTGCAAGGTATTTGCCTTGGCAACCCGACTGGGAGGTTTTCAGGGGCTGGGAGCCCCTCCTCAGCCCCCTGCCCACCCAGGGTTCAACAGGCAAGCTTGGGAAATGAAACTGTAAAGCTGAAAAAGGAATAAATGAGCCAGAAAGTGGAAGTCGACACCGGGCTGATGGGAGACACTGAACTGCAAGTGAAACAAGGTCAGGGAGATTTATACCGACAGCCTTGGACAGCTTCCAGCCCCTACTGTCGGCGGCAAAGGCTTGGAAAAGAGGAGGGAAAAAGTTGCTCTCCTTCTAGGAACCTTACAGAGAAAGCTCCACTGGCGTGGTGGGGTCCTGGCAGTAAGAAAGCAACAAATAACTCCCCCAAAAAACTTTGTCTTCTACCTGCAGTGCAACCTGGAGCCCAGCTGTGGTAGATGTTGAACTCTGGGGCAGCAGGATCACGGAGGAGTTCAGGCACTCAGCATCATCTCAGCCTAAAGCAGACAGCTGCCCCCAGGCAAACCACCTGCTTGGGTGAGGCAGAATCATAGAATCATAGAATCACAGAATGGTTTAGGTTGGAAGGGACCTCAAGGATCATCCAGCTCCAACCCCCTGCCATAGGCAGGGACACCTCCCACTAGAGCAGGTTGCTCAGGGCCTCATCCAGCCTGGCCGTAAACACCTCCAGGGAGGAAGCATCCACAACCTCCCTGGGCAACCTGTGCCAGTGTCTCACCACCCTCACTGTAAAGAGCTTCCTCCTAACATCCAGAAACCTATTGAACTGCTCCTCCCCAAAACCCCTGTGCCTAGAGGCTGCTCGAACACTGATGTGTTTCCAAGAGAAACATATCCCATGTCCTCGGGACCTAGCTGCCCATTAAAGCCTCTCCATGCCAGCATGGGGCCATACTTGCACCACCCACCACCAGGGAGGCACAATGCTGGTGGCACCATCACCTGGATCTCACCAGCATCAGGAGATCATCCTGTCTTCTTAAGGCTCATCCCTGGGGCTCAGTGCAGGAGGTGAGCTGTGCCTGCCAAAATTACACTCACCTCATCCATCCATCTATGCACCCAGCCAGGCAATTCCTGCCTGCTCTCTTGCCATCCCCATCGCTTCCCCTTTGTTGACAGCCCTATTGAGGCCCAACACAGACTAGGTTAGCTTTGCCCAGCCTCCCTCCAGATGTGCCTAGTCCTCTCTACACATTGAATACCTTACTCATTTTTAGTTCACCCTCTTGATAGAATTAAGCTTGTTGGTGTGTGAACCCCAAATCACTACCTTTGTTTTGTGCCTCTTCATAGAGTCATAGAATCACAGAGTCAACCAGGCTGGAAGAGACCTCAGAGCTCAGCCAGTCCAACCTGGCACCCAGCCCTGGCCAATCAACCAGACCATGGCACTAAGTGCCTCAACCAGGCTTTGCTTCAACACCTCCATGGACAGCGACTCCACCACCTCCCTGGGCAGCCCATTCCAATGCCAATCACTCTCTCTGCCAACAACTTCCTCCTAATATCCATCCTAGACCTCACCTGGCACAGTTTGAGATTCTGTCCCCTTCTTCTGTTGCTGCTTGCCTGGCAGAAGAGACCAACCCCACCTGGCTACAGCCTCCCTTCAGGGAGTTGTAGGCAGCAAAGAGGTCAGCCCTGAGCCTCCTCTTCTGCAGGCTGCACACCCCCAGCTCCCTCAGCCTCTCACCACCTTCGTTGCCCTTCTCTAGACAGGTTCCATCACCTCAACATCTCTCTTGAATTGAGGAGCTCAAAACTGGACACAGCACTCAAGGTGTGGCCTGAGCAGTGCTGAGTACAGGGGCAGAAGAACCTCCCTTGTCCTACTGGCCACACTCTTCCTCAGCCAGCCCAGGATGCCATTAGCTCTGCTGCCCACCTGGGCACTCTGCTGCCTCATCTTCAGTTACTCTCTACCAGCACCCCCAGGTCCCTTTCTGCCTGGCTGCTCTCAGCCACTCTGTCCCCAGCCTGTAGTGCTGCTTGGGGTTGTTGTGGCCAAAGTGTAGAACCCTGCACTTGGCCTTGTTCAATCTCATCCCATTGGCCTCTGCCCACCCATCCAGCCTGTCCAGGTCCCTCTGCAGGGCTCTCCTACCCTCCAACAGCTCCACACCTGCTCCTAGCTTGGTGTCATCTGCAAACTTACTGATGCTGGACGCAATCCCCTGGTCCAGACCATCAGTACAGATATTCAGCTGAGCTGCTGAGCACTTCCCAGTTCCCCTGGACCTCGCTCTTCCCTTCAGCCAATGGTTATAGTTCTGGCATGACCCCGGCAAGCCTGCAAGCACTTTAAAGTCAGGCCCATTGAGCCCCAGCTCCTCTTTCAGCACTTTCAGCTTGAGTTGGCAAGAATTAATTTTTCATTTGTGTAGGGCCTGAAGGACCTCGAGGTGATAGAGGGATGGTAAAAAAAATAAAAAAAATCAACAAGAAAAGAAAGAAGTTCAAAGCCCAGATGGTTTGTTTGTTATCCTTGCAATATTCAAGCAGTCACATCTGCGAGAGAGAGAAGAAAGTCATTTCAAGCCTGGGGGGCCACAGTTTGCTTATGCTTTTGGTTGGACTTGATCATCTTGATGGCTGCACCCAAAGAGTGGCTGTCAAAGGCTCCATGGCCAAGGAGAGGCCAGGGACAAGCAGAGTCCCTCATGGATCAGTTCTGGCACCAGTCTTTTTCAACATCTACGTCAGTGCCATGGACAGAGGCATTGAGTGCAGCCTCAGCAAGTTTGCTGACCACACCAAGCTGTGTGGTGCAGCAGACAGGCTGGAGGGAAGGGATGCACTCAGAGGGACCTGGACAGGCTGCAGAGGTGGGCACAAGCCAACCTCAGGAGCTTCAACAAGACCAAGGGCAAGGTCCTGCAGCTGGGTGGAGGCAATGCCAAGCACAAATGCAGGCTGGGCAGTGAGTGGCTGGAGAGCAGCCCTGAGGACAGGGATTTGAGGGTGCTGCTGGACCAGAAGCTCAACAGGAGCCAGCAGTATGCACTTGCAGCCCAGAAAGCCAAGCAGAGCCTGGGCTGCATCAGGAGAAGTGTGGCCAGCAGGGCCAGGGAGGTGATTCTCGTCCTCTACTGCACTCTGCTGAGACCCCACCTGGAGTACTGCATCCAGTTCTGGAGCCCCTGTTACAAGAGGGATGTGGAGATGCTGGAGTGTGTCCAGAGAAGGGCCAGGAGGATGCTGAGAGGGCTGGAGCAGCTCTGCTGTGAGGACAGACTGAAAGAGTTGGGGCTGTTCAGTCTGCAGAAGAGGAGGTTGTGAGGTGACCTTCTTGTGGCTTTCCAGTATCTGAAGGGGGATTCTGTGATCTTAGAGGTCTTCTCCAATCATAACGATTCTGTGATCCTAAGAAGAAAAGATGCTTTGCATGCCACATGAGACCTGACAGTGCTGGGAGGGCAAGAATCAGGGGGTGTGGGGGAAAGAAAGATTTATGGTGCTTGGAGGTCTGGTATTGAGCCTATATGCCTTTTATTTTTAGTTTTCCAAGCCCTTGGCTCTGCAAAAGCATCTTAATTACTGTTCTTCAGCTCTAAAATGAAACACAGATGCTCTCTCTTTGCAGAGGTCCAACCATTTCCTCAGCAAGGGGGGTTCTGCTCAAGAGGTACATCATAGAAAGAAAAACATGGAAATAAAAATAATAATAGTTATTATTGTTATTATTATAATTAAGAGCCATTAAGTGAGAGCTATTTGTGGTGGCCCCCTACCAGCACATGCCTCCCCAGCACTGCTTTCACCCCAAGCTCAGTTTCCTCCCATGCACCTTCTCCTGCTTATAGAATCATAGAATCAGTCAGGGTTGGAAGGGACCACCAGGATCATCTAGTTCCAACCCTCCTGCCATGCCCAGGGACACCCTACCCTAGAGCAGGCTGCCCACAGCCTCATCCAGACTGGCCTTAAACACCTCCAGCCATGGGACGTCAACCACCTTCCTGGGAAACCCATTCCAGCCTCTCACCACTCTCATGCTCAACAACTTCCTCCTCTCCACCAGTCTGACTCTCCCCACCTCCAGCTTTGCTCCATTCCCCCTAGTCCTGGCACTCCCTGACAGCCTGAAAAGTCCCTCCCCAGCTTTTTTGGAGGCCCCCTTCAGATACTGGAAGGCCACAAGAAGGTCACCTGGGAGCCTCCTCTTCTCCAGACTGAACAGCCCCAACTCTTTCAGTCTGTCCTCACAGCAGAGCTGCTGCAGCCCTCTCAGCATCCTCATGGCCCTTCTCTGGACACACNCTGCTGGCTCCTGTTGAGCTTCTTGTCCAGCAGCACCCTCAAGTCCCTGTCCTCAGGGCTGCTCTCCAGCCACTCACTGCCCAGTCTGGATTTGTGCTTGGCATTGCTTCACCAAATAGAAATCCTCTCATTCCCCCCAGCCCCAAAACACTCTTTTCACTGACAGTTAGGGGGATATTCCTGAGCCAGTGCTTGAAAAACTGATGTCTGTAGGGCTTGGGTACATCTGACATTTTCTATTTAGCAGAGCTGGCACAGCTGGGTGGAGAAAATAAGGGAGAAAAATGGGGCTTTAAGTAAAACAGAGCACTGAAGCGTCCTGATGGTCTGGGGCTGCGGCAGGTCCCATCTGCCAGCGGAATATTGGCTCCTCGGCATATTTTCCCCTTATCCCGTGTGTGAAAAGCCATCAAGACACGTGAATTTCAGCTTCCAAGGATTTCTGCTCACCCAGAAGAGGAGGGAGGGGGGAAAATAAACCCTTGGCAAGGTAAGAGGAGCCTTGTTCGCTTTCCCTCTGCGCAGCCCAAAGAGGGGTCCCTTTGCCGGGGCCTCCCTCTGATGGAAAGAGGCAGAAATGGAGAATCTGGCTGGGAACAGTTGTAATTGTTGCACATTTTGGAGTCAAAGCTCCAAATCTATCAATAATCTTCACAAGACCATAAAATCACCTGGTTGGAAAAGACCCTGAGATCATCAAGTCCAACCATTAACCTAACATGAGGAAGAAATTCTTTGCAGTGAGGGGGTGGTGAGATAGTGGAACAGATTACCCAGGGAGGCCATGGATGCCCCCTCCTTTAGAGGTCATAGAGTCATAGAATCACCCCAGTTGGAGGAGAACCCCCAGGCTCATCCAGCTCAACCTATCATCACAGAACCAACCAGATTCGAAGAGACCCCCAAGATCATCAAATCCAATCTATCATCGTAGAATCAACCAGGTTGGAAGAGAACCCCCAGGCTCATCCAACCCAACCTATCATCATAGAATCAACCAGGTTCAAAGAGACCTCCAAGCTCAGCCAGCCCAATCTATCATCATAGAATCAACCAGGTTCAAAGAGACCCCCAAGAGCATCAAATCTAATCTATCATCATAGAATCAACCAGGTTCAAAGAGACCCCCAAGAGCATCAAATCCAATCTATCATCATAGAATCAACCAGGTTCAAAGAGACCCCCAAGAGCATCAAATCCAATCTATCATCATAGAATCAACCAGGTTCAAAGAGACCCCCAAGATGATCAAATGCAATCTATCATCATAGAATCAACCAGGTTGGAAGAGAACCCCCAGGGCTCATCCAGCTCAACCTATCATCATAGAATCAACCAGGTTGGAAGAGACCTCCAAGTTCATCCAGCCCAACCTATCATCATAGGATCAACCAGGTTGGAAGAGACCTCCAAGCTCAGCCAGTCTAACCTAGCACCCAGCCCTATCCAGTCAACCAGACCATGTCACTAAGTGCCTCAGCCAGGCTTTGCTTCAACACCTCCAGGGAGGGAGACTCCACCACCTCCCTGGGCAGCCCATTCCAATGCCAATCACTCTCTCTGCCAACAACTTCCTCCTAACAGCCAGCCTAGACCTCCCCTGGCAGAACTTGAGATAGATGTTCAAGGCCAGGCTTGATGAGCCCTTAAGCAACCTGATATAGTGGAAGATATCTCTGCCCATGGCAGTGGGGTTGGAACCAGCTGATCTTTGAGGTCCCTTCCAACCTAGACTATTCTGTGAATCTATGAACCTCCCTGTACACAGGCCATGAAATAAAGGGGTCTCACCAGTTGGCTTATTCAGAGGGAGCTCCCCAAGGGGATTGTGGAGATGGGATGTGGTCCTTGACCACTTTTTCACACCCACTAAGCAGTGAATTAGCGATTTGTTTCTCAGATATATTTATATTACTGTTCTGAAAGGAGCTAGTTTGGCTTTCTCTGGAGGGAAGCAACAGCTTTAAGGGTCCCTGTGGATGAACATGGTGCAGTTCTCTACCAAAATACTGCTCATGACAGGGAAGCTCCATCCCAAAGCAAAGGCTGATCAATGGAATCACAGAATGGTTTGGGTTGGAAGATACCTTTAAAGGTTGTATAAAACACAGAATCAATGTTAAGGGTTGGAAGGGACCTTGAAAGATCATCCAGTCCAGCCCCCAAGATGACAAGGTCATCTTGTCCAACCTCCCTTGAAGCATGCAGGGACATCCTCGACTGGATCAGGTTGCTCAGAACTTCATCAAGCCTGACCTTTAATGTCTCCAAAGACAGGGCCTCTGCTACCTTCCTGAGCAACCTTTTCCAGTGTTTAAAAGAGAGGTGTCAGGGCCAGGAGGATGCTCAGAGGGCTGGAGCAGCTCTGCTGTGAGGACAGACTGAAAGAGTTGGGGCTGTTGAGTCTGGAGAAGAGGAGACTGCGAGGTGACCTCCTTGTGCCCTTTCAGGATCTGAAGGGACCTCCAAAAAAGCTGGGGAGGGACTTTTCAGGCTGACAGGGAGTGCCAGGACTAGGGGGAATGGAGCAAAGCTGGAGGTGGGTTGGTTCAGGCTGGTGGTGAGGAGGAAGTTGTTGAGCATGAGAGTGGTGAGAGGCTGGAATGGGTTGCCCAGGGAGGGGGTTGAGGCCCCATGGCTGGAGGTGTTTAAGGCCAGTCTGGATGAGGCTGTGGGCAGGCTGCTCTAGGGTAGGGTGTCCCTGGGCATGGCAGGGGGGTTGGAACTGGATGATGCTTGTGGTCCCTTCCAACCCTGACTGATTCTATGATTGTAACTTCTGTCCTTGTATGAATGGCATCATTTATTACTGCAAACCATCACAGGTTAATCACATCTCATGTCTTACCTCTCCTACCAGGACAGGCTGAAGGAGCTGGGGTTGTGCAGCCTGGAGAAGCAAAAGCTCCACAGAGACCTACCAGTGGCCTACCAGTACTTGAAGGGGACCTACAAGAAGGCTGTAGGGAGTCTGTTTACAAAGGCCTGCAGTGATAGCATGAAGAACAACAGTTTGAACCTAGAGGAGATTTAGATTGGATGTTAGGAACAAGTTCTGCACCACAAGGGTAGAGGAACTCTGCAACAGGTCACCCAAGGAGGTGGTGGCTGAGCACAGAACTCCCATGCAGCACAGCCACTGCAGAGAAAAACCTGAGAAAGGGGACAAGCAGCATCTACCAAACCCTCAGGGATGGGCAGGCAAATAGGAGCACTTAAACCCTCCCCTCCAAGCTCATCCACTGAAAAAATAAATCTCCTTAGCCAGTAGCAGAGCACAGCTACAAAAATGGCCATTGCCACGTTACCCTCTCCCTGCAGCCAAAAGAGAGGGGAGGGGGGGAGGAGAAAAGCCATAAAATCACTCACTTACTTTTACAACCATGGAGCTGGACTCCCAAACTGCCAAAAAAAAAACAAAACCCAAACTTCTTTGATGAGAATCCAGGGTATTTTGGCACACAGGAGCAAGTGGCTCTCCTTTGCTCTGTGCTCAAGGCTTCCTGAGCAGCACAGAAAGAAACAGGAGCAGAGCTGCAAGCAAGAAAGCAAGAGGTGCTCCCAAGGTTGGATTTTTGACTCCCAGGGAGTGGGGAGGGGGAAGGCAAACACCACCTGGGAACAATTTGCCTTCAGTCAGCACTGATGCCCTTAAAGCTACAGGTCCCAGTGAGAAGGGAATAACTGGGGTGGGGGAGGGTGGAGTAGCCTGATTTCCCTGGGAAGATGATGTGGCCCAGCCTGGTGCAGCCTTTAAATTCACTCCTACAGGAATACAGCTATAAAATATAGATGTATTTGCCTTGGCACAGATGAGAGACCTGTAAGGACTGGGTGTTGAGGCAGCTGTGGGCACCTTTCCACAGAATCAGACAATCTCAGCATGGATCACAGGATGTCAGGGGTTGGAAAGGACCCAAAGTGATCACCGAGTCCAACCCCCCTGCCAGAGCAGGACCATACAGGATCACAGGATCACAGGATGTTAGGGGTTGGAAGGGACCTAAGGAGATCATCGAGTCCAACCCCCCTGACAGAGCAGGACCATAATCTAGTTCAGGTCACAGAGGAACACATCCAGAAAGGCCTTGAAAGTCTCCAGACTCCACAAGCTCTCTGGGGAGGCTGTTCCAGTGCTCTGTGACCCTTACAGTAAAGAAGTTCCCCCTTGTGCTGAGGTGGAACCTCCTGTGCAGCAGAGGATCGGAAGGGATCTCTGTAGATCATCTAGTCCAACTGCCCTGCTAAAGCAGGGGCACCCACAGCAGGGTGTGACCAGGGTCACAATGTCCAAATGGATTGGGGCTCTCTCCAGGCAAGTAGAATCCACAGTCTCTCAGGGTAACATGCTCCAGGGCTCCAGCACCCTCAAGAGCAAACAATGTTTTCCTTCTGTTCAGGTGGAACCTCCTAGGCTCCACTTTGTGCCCATCACTCATTGTCCTGTTTCTGGGCACTACTGAAAAGAGCCTAACCCCTTCCTATTGCCCTCACCCTTTAGCTCTTAGAATCATTGAATCAAGCAGGTTGGAAAAGACCTCCAAGCTCAACCAGTCCAACCTAGCACCCAGCCCTGTCCAGTCAACCAGACCATGGCACTAAGTGCCTCAGCCAGGCTTTGCTTCAACACCTCCAGGGACAGCGACTCCACCACCTCCCTGGGCAGCCCATTCCAATGCCAATCACTCTCTCTGACAACAACTTCCTCCTAACATCCAGCCTAGACCTCCCCTGGCACAACTTGAGACTGTGTCCCCTTGTTCTGTTGCTGGTTGCCTGGCAGAAGAGCCCAACCCCACCTGGCTACAGCCTCCCTTCAGGTAGTTGTAGACAGCAATGAGGTCTGCCCTGAGCCTCCTCTTCTGCAGGCTGCACACCCCCAGCTCCCTCAGCCTCTCCTCATAGGGTTTGTGTTCCAGGCCCCTCCCCAGCCTTGTTGCCCTTCTCTGGACACCTTCCAGCACCTCAACATCTCTCTTGAATGGAGGAGCCCAGAACTGGACACAGCACTCAAGGTGTGGCCTGAGCAGTGCTGAGTACAGGGGCAGAAGAACCTCCCTTGTCCTACTGGCCACACTCTTCCTGAGCCAGGCCAGGATGCCATTGGCTCTCCTGCCCACCTGGGCACACTGCTGCCTCAGCTTCAGCTACTCTCTACCAGCACCCCCAGGTCCCTCTCTGCCTGGCTGCTCTCAGCCACTCTGTCCCCAGCCTGTAGTGCTGCTTGGGGTTGTTGTGGCCAAAGTGCAGAACCCTGCACTTGGCCTTGTTCAGTCTCATCCCATTGGCCTCTGCCCACCCATCCAGCCTGGCCAGGTCCCTCTGCAGGGCTCTCCTACCCTCCAACAGCTCCACACCTGCTTCTAGCTTGGTGTCATCTGCAAACTGACTGATGCTGGACTCAATCTCCTGCTCCAGATCATCAATAAAGATATTGGACAGGGCTGGGTGCTAGGTTGGACTGGATGAGCTTGGAGGTCTCTACCATCCTGGTTTATTCTATGGGTCTATGATTATGATTCTATTCCTGTGCTTGAAGCCCTGAATAAGAACAAGATCAGAGAAACTGAAGTCTAAGACTGTTAACAAAGGGGTCAGAAACCTGCAGAAAATGAGTTTTCAGGAAAATCACTGAAATCCATCAAGGAAGGTTCCTTGCTTGGACTTTCCTCAGCCAACCAAAGCTGGGCTAAATAGAAGCAATCAAGAGGTGAAAATAATGAAGTCTTGTTTCACTCCCTGAACCTCACACTTAGAAATTTCCAGGGGAAAGGGTCAACTAGCAAACCCAGGCAATGGAAAATAGGACATATATATACATATATATGTATAAAAACAGCTTTCAGTTTCTTTTTCCATCAGCATTTGTGTCCATAGACCCCCTTGTTGATCCCTCCCCTGCTGCTCCTGGCAGAGAACATACCCCAGTGAGGCTGGAGGGTAGCTCATTAACCCTAGCTTAACTAATAGCTACTTCTAAAATATATCTTTATATGTATACTTTATATAGTCTGTGTATTCTATAAGTATACTGCACCCAGTTCTGGAGCCCCCATTACAAGAGGGATGTGGAGATGCTGGAGTGTGTCCAGAGAAGGGCCAGGAGGATGCTCAGAGGGCTGCAGCAGCTCTGCTGTGAGGACAGACTGAAAGAGTTGGGGCTGTTTAGTGTGCCGAAGAGGAGGCTTCCAGGTGACCTTCTTGTGGCCTTCCAGGGTCTGAAGGGGGCCTACAAAAAAGCTGGGGAGGGACTTTTTAGGCTGTCAGGGAGTGCCAGGGCTAGGGGGAATGGAGCAAAGCTGGAGGTGGGGAGATTGAGACTGGTGGTGAGGAGGAAGTTGTTGAGCATGAGAGTGGTGAGAGGCTGGAATGGGTTGTCCAGGGAGGTGTTTGAGGCCCCATGGCTGGAGGTGTTTAAGGCCAGGCTGTGGGCAGCCTGCTCTAGGGTGGGGTGTCCCTGGCCATGGCAGGAGGGTTGAAACTAACTGAGCCTTGTGGTCTCTTCCAACCCTGACTGATTCTCTGATTCTATGATTGTGACTTTTGTCCTTGTATGGATGGCATCAATTGTTTCTGCAAACAACCACAGGTGAATTACATCTCATGTCATCCCTGATTCTGTGATTCTAATATATATGTATATGTCTATATACTCTACTTGATATACTCTGTGTAATACACTTGTCATGCCCCATGAACTTGGTGGCTTTCTTTAATGCAGTTACAGCATCAGTGGACAAAGGAAGAGCAACTGATGTCATCTACCTGGATTGTGTGAAGGTTTGACACTGTCCTGCATGACATCCTGGTCCCCAGATTGCAAAAGTATGGCCTTGAGGGGTGGACCACTCACTGGAAAAGGAACCACCCTCAGAGAGTTGTGATCAACAGGCCAATGTCCAAGTGGAGACCAGTGGCAAGTGGCACCCCTCAAGAGTTGGTACTGGGACCAGTGCTGTTTAACATCTTTGTGGACAGTGGGATGGAGGCACCCTCAGCAAGTTTGGTGATGACACCAAGCTGTGTGGTTTGCTTGACACACAGGAGGGAAGGAATCCATCCAAAGGGACTTGAACAGCCTGCAAAGGTGGTCTCAAGCCAACTTCATGAAGTTGCCCTTGGGGGCAAGGTCCTGCACCTGGATCTGGGAAATCTCAAGCACAAATACAGGCTGTGAGAGGAGTGGTTCAAGAGCAGTTGGAAGAGAACAATTTGGGGGTGTTCAGTTGATGATGCACTCACCATGAGCCAGCAGTGGTCCCTGACAGCCCAAAAGGCAGCTGTGTGTTGGGCTGCATCCAAAGCAATGAGAGCAGCAGGACAGGGAGGCAATTCTGCCCCTCTGCTCTGCTGAGATCCCACCTGGAGCACTGAATTCAGTTCTGGTGCCCCCAGCGTAAGAAGGACATGGAACTGGTGGAGTAGATCCAGAGGAGGACCACAAAGATGAAGAAAGGGTTGGAACACCTCTGCTATGGCAACAGGGTGAGAAAGTTGGGACTGTTCAGCTTGGAGAAGAGAAGGTTCCAGGGAGACCTTAGAGCAGCCTTCCAGTACCTGAAGTGGCCTCCAAGAAAGCTGTGGAGGGACTTTTTACAAGGAGTTGTAGCAACAGGATGAGAGGGAATGGATTGAAGCTTGAGAAGGGCAGACTTTGACTGGGGCTGAGGAAGAAATTCTTTCCAGTGAGGGTGGTGAGACATTGGAACAGGTTGCCCAGAGAGGTTGTGGATGCCCCCTCCTTGAAGGTGTTCAGTGCTAGACTGGAAGAGGCCTTGAGCAGCTTGGTCTAGCCCATTCCAATGCCAATCACTCTCTCTGACAACAACTTCCTCCTAACATCCAGCCGAGACTTCCCCTGCCACAACTTGAGACTGTGTCCCCTTGTTCTGTTGCTGCTTGCCTGGCAGAAGAGACCAACCCCACCTGGCTACAGCCTCCCTTCAGGTAGTTGTAGACAGCAATGAGGTCACCCCTGACAGGTTTCATTTCTTGTGTGTCAGAGAGAATGAAGTTTCTACCTTCTTGTGCCCCATGTCCCAGATGTTCCCCTCACATTGGGACCCACCCTGGGCTCTCTCCTGCCTTGCCTGAGAACTCTATCTGGAGGAAACGCCTCCCAGAGCCACTCAGAGGAAGGTTTCAGTTCTTGTGTGTGAGAGGGAGTGAAGTTTCTGCCTTCCCAGCCTGGAGAAACAAAGAAATAAATACAGCTTGGTTGATTTTTCTCATGTTCAAAGACATTCCCATCTCCAGGGCTTCCTTTTTTATATCTCCAGGCAATTGCTTTAGCCCTGTGCTGCAAATCACTTGTTAGGATGGTGGGAAAGTGGAAAGAAGTCTTTGAGCCCCTCGGTCCAAGGGATGCAAAGCTCCAGCCTTCATTACAAGGATTAAAGGAGCTGGGATTGCCTAAGCAATTAAAATCCCTGCCTAATTAAATTGGAGCTATTAGAGAGGGCTTCCGAGGGCTGCTGCTGGAGGCAGGAGAAGGGGATGGGACAGAAAGCAAAGGAACCTGAAGGCTGCAACAAAAGAGTGGTCAAGACCTGGAAGAAGTTGCCCGGGGCAGTGCTGGAGCCTTCATAGAATCAATTGTCAGGGTTGGAAGGGACTTCAAGGATCACCCAGTTCCAGCCCCCCCTGCCATGGGCAGGGGCACCTCACACTACATCAGGTTGCTCAGAGCCCCATCCAGCCTGGCCTTAAATACATCCAGGGATGGAGCTTCCACCACCTCCCTGGGCAACCTGTTCCAGTGTCTCACCACCCTTTGGTGAAGAACTTCTTCCTAACATCCAATCTGGATCTACCCACTTCTGGTTTTGCTCCACTCATCATTGCAGGGAGTTAGAAGCTGTATAGATGTGGTGCTGGACCTGGCAGTGTTTGGCTAACCTGATGGTCTGAAAGGTCTTTTTTTCCAACCAAAAGAAGACTCTTTGATGTCTTCAGTAAGGCAGGAGAAATGGAGAGGTACTGATGGGAAGAAACAGGTGCTCCTTTCAAAAAGGAGAGGTAAAAACACCATCCACAGGCTCTTGCAGTGTGCTGGTTTGGCTTAGTTGTTGACAATAACATGGCAGGCAGCCAAAACACAGGTCCAGCTGTTCAAGTCTCTGCTGTTTCTTCACCTAGTTCAAACCCAGCAGCCTCTAATCTTAAACCAGATTCAGCCTCACAGGCATCAGGTCAGACCCTCAATGATTCAGACCCACTAGAAGGTACTTCCAAAGCCTTTTTGGCCCCAGCAAAGGCACAAGCTAGGATGAAGTATTTGGTAAAGGATGATCCAAAAGAGGATTTAGGGGAGGAGGCCTCTGGTACACACAAGGAAGAGGAGAAATACAGCCTGAAAGACTTAGCCAACATACTCAGATCTCAATACTCTCATGAGAAAAGCTTTGTGAGGTTGGCTGCCAAGAAGGAGGATGGCTCCAAGGAGTTTAAGAGTGCTCTTAGGAAAGTTCTGTTTCTAGGCCAGGGACAACCAGGACAACCAGAGGAAGAGGAGGAGGATGATATCCAGGATTCCAGTGATCCCCTCAAAGAGGTCAGGGAAGTTAGAAAGGACTACTCAAGAGAATCAGGAAAGCCAATCCTAAGCTGGCTGGTGAGATGCCATACTATTGTTGCAAATGCCCTGCAGGTAGGAGACAAGTCTGCAAGGCAGTTAGGGCCACTCACAAAGGAGAGTGGAGTGGACAAATACCTAGCAAGTCCTCTTGGTAAGGTTAGCTTGTGGACACACCTCCTGTTGGCTGTGGCTATGAGATATCCTTCCCGAGATCTCTCTTTAAGAGAGATGTTGAGGTGCTGGAAGGTGTCCAGAGAAGGGCAAAGAAGCTGGTGAGGGGCCTGGAGCACAGCCCTGTGAGGAGAGGCTGAGGGAGCTGGAGGTGTTTGGCCTGGAGAAGAGGAGGCTCAGGGCTGACCTCATTGCTGTCTACAACTACCTGAACGAAGGCTGTAGACAGGTGGGAGTTGGTCTCTTCTGCCAAGCAACCAGCAAAAGAAGAAGGGGACACAGTCTCAGGTTGTGCCAGGGGAGGTCTAGGCTGGATGTTAGGAGGAAGTTGTTGTCAGAGAGAGTGATTGGCATTGGAATGGGCTGCCCAGGGAGGTGGTGGAGTCGCTGTCCCTGGAGGTGTTGAAGCAAAGCCTGGCTGAGGCACTTAGTGCCATGGTCTGGTTGATTGGCCAGGGCTGGATGCTAGGTTGGAGTGGCTGAGCTTGGAGGTCTCTTCCAACCTGGCTGATTCTATGAATCTGTTCTACGAAGCACAGCAAGCCTCACATAAATAGGAGATGATCTGCTGTGGGCAGCTAAGAAGTGGAACACAACAGAGCAGGGAATTAAGTTTCTGAAGGAGTTTGCTGTGAAAGAAGTGCTTCATGGAGATCATGGCACACATGAGCCTGATGACATTGCTCTTGGAACAGGCCTCACAGAAGAAGCTTATTAAACTTGCTCCTTCATTCTGTGCCACCATCTTGGCCAGCAGGTCTCTATCAAGGAGTGATAATGGAAGGGCTCTCAGCGCTGGTGAATTCACTGCCCAGCTGAGGCAGATAGAGGACAGCTTGTCACATTCTGCCCTGGTCGCTGCTGTGAAAACGGGGACTTAGAGATTGCCAAGTCAACCATCCTACTGCAGCAGCAGCAGCAGCAGCAGACTATCCCAACACTGAAATACTCAAGGCAGGGACAAAACATTTGGGCAGGTATTTCTGCAGTCAAAACACCACACCAAAATCCGTGGGCAAGTGAGAAGAAAAATGAGCGAGGGGCAACCCTTGGGAACCTGCCATCTGCTGCAGGAACCCCCCCAACGTTGAAGGAAAAGCAAGCTTGGCTACTTAAAAAGGAGGAAGGGGGGGAAGAGCTTTTTGAGCTTTCTGAGCTTTTCTTGCCTTTTATTTTTTCTCCTTTCCACCCTCCAGAGCTGAATTCCTGCCCGCCTGTGCCTCTGACTGCTGGCAGCGGATGAAAGCAGCGGCTGGGACAGACAGAATGTGCGCTCCCGCTTTTGTGCTTCCCATCCCAGCTTATCCAGCTGGCTTACCAGCCAGCCTAGGATTGGCTCTCCAATCCACACCAGCCAGGCCCCCTCACCCCCTGTCCATCCCCCCTACACACCACTAGGGAAGGAGGGCACAGGAGCCCTCGTTTGCATCTTGCTTGCATCATGACTTTATTTTTCACTTTTCCTCCCTCCCCTTAAAAATAAAAACAAACAACATTAAACAAATCACAGAACCCCAGCAGGGTGGGGGTTGGAAGGGGATCTCTGGAGATCACAGAATCACAGAATCAGTCAGGGTTGGAAGGGAACACAAGGATCAGCCAGTGCCAACCTCCCTGCTATGGGCAGGGACACCCTACCCTATGTCAGCTTGGCCACAGCCTCATCCAGCCTGGCCTTAAACGCCTCCAGCCATGGGGCCTCAACCACCTCCCTGGGCAACCCATTCCAGCCTCTCACCACTCTCATGCTCAACAACTTCCTCCTCATAGCCAGGCTGAATCTCCCCACCTCCAGCTTTGCTCCATTCTCCCTAGTCCTGGCACTCCCTGACAGCCTGAAAAGTCCCTCCCCAGCTTTTTTGGAGGCCCCCTTCAGACCCTGGAAGGCCACAAGAAGGTCACCTGGGAGCCTCCTCTTCTGCAGACTGCACAGCCCCAACTCTTTCAGTCTGTCCTCACAGCAGAGCTGCTCNTTATGGAGTGGTTGGTGCTTGGAGAGATGGAGGGGTGAAGGCAAGGAAGGAAAAGGTACTCTGGTGCTTCCTCAGGGTGGTTCCCACTCTGCCTACCCTTAACTAGGAGGCAAAAGAGGAGAACATAAGAAAGCAATAAAGAAGAGAAAAATTACAGGAGTATGGAATGATGAAGAAGAGGCTGCCCAGGGAGGTGGTGGAGTGCCCACCCCTGGAGGTGCTCACAGAACGTGTGGCCGTGGCACTTGGGGGCATGGTTTAATGGCCATGGTGCTGTTAGGTCGACGGCTGGAGTCAGTGGCCTTGGAGGTCTGCTCCAGCTGAAACAATGCTGGGGTTCTCTGACTAGGCAGAGAACTGAAACAATGCTAGGCAGCTCTCTGACAGGAGCTGCCTGTAGGACGTTCTCCTGAAGCAGAAGCCACAGGCATCTCCTCTGCTTTCTTGCTCTCTCCAGGGGAAGTCGGGCAGGGATGAGAAGCAGAGGCAGATGCTGCATCTGAGGAGCCTGCAGTACCTGGAGCGCTACATCTACCTGATCCTCTTCAATGCCTACCTGCATCTGGAGAAGAAGGACGCCTGGCAGCGGCCCTTCAGCCTCTGGATGCGTGAGGTAAGGCTCTCCCTGCAGCTGCTCCCTCCCCCTCGTGTTTGCAGGGTGCTGGAGAGCACACAGCTGTAGAACGGCAGCGCTTGAAAGGCACCTCTGGAGATCATCCAGTCCAAGCCTGCCAGCTAAAGCAGGGGCACCCACAGCACAATGTCCAGGTGCAGTTGGAATCTCTGCAGAGAAGGACACTCCACAACCTCTCTGAGCAGCCTGCTCCAGGCCTCTTGCACCTGCACACCAAAGTTTTCCCTCCCGTTCAGGTGGAACCTCCTGGGTTCCAGTTTGTGCTCACTGTGCCTTGTCCTCTCACTGGGCACCACTGAAAAGGGTCTGGCCCCATCCTCTTGCCCCCCACACTTCAGCTGTTGATCAGCATTGATCAGATCCCCTCTGGAGCTGCTCTTCCTCAGGCTAAACAGCCCCAGGTTGCTCAGGATTTCCTTCTCACAGAGACACTCCAGGCCCCTCAGCATCTTTGTAGCCTCCACTGGGCTCTCTCCAGTAGTTCCCTGAGGAGTCTAGAACTGGACCCAGCGCTCCAGCTGTGGCCTCTCCAGGGCACAGGAGAGGGACAGAAGAACCTCCCTCGACCTGCTGGCCACACTCTTTCAAACGCACTCCAGGATCTCATTGGCCTTCTTGGCCATGAGGGCATATTGCTGGCTCATGGGGAACTTGTCCACCAGCACTCCAAGGTCCTTTTCTGTGAAGCTGCTCTCATAGGAATCCAGGTGGCTTTCCACTGGAGATGAGTGCTCCCCCCCAACCTCAAACCTGTTATTTTTTCCTCTCTTAAGTTCCCCAGGGGTTTACTTTAGTCTGCTGGTTGTGTTTGCAGCATCAGGGCTTAGGAGGCCACCATCCAACCTCAATAGACCCCTCTGCCTGGACTGGTGAGCTTGGCTAGCTGTTTAGCCTAGAGAAGAAGAGGCTCAGGGGTGATCTCATTGCTGTCTGCAATGAACTTGCTGTTCACCAACGATTCCAGGTCCTTCTCTGCAGAGCTGCTTTCCAGCAGGTGCCCCCCTCCTCTGTACTGGTGCAGGAGGCTGTTCCTCCCCAGGAACAGGACTAGAGCGTGACTGCCCTTGTTGAACTTCACAAGGTTCCCCCCTCCCCAGCTCTCCATCTTGTCCAGGTCTCCCTGAGTGGCAGCAGAGCCTGACAGGTTGTCGTCTGCTCCTCCCAGCAAACTGGTTGAGGAAGATACAGAGATCTGAGTCCAGCTGTGCAGAGAGCAGCAGACACTGAGCCCTGTGTGTGCACAGGGCCTGCTGGGGTAACAGCCATGCACTGGATGATCGGTCTGGGGGTGTATCCGCTCTAGGTTCAGGGAGAGAGTGAGGAAGGCCTCGAGAAATCCATCCCAATAATTCCATGCACCCACCAAACCCAGGCATTGGCATCCCAGCATTCCAGAGCAGCTTCCCACATCCCAAATCCCCCCCTTCACGGTTCTGCACCTGCCTCGAAGGATCCACTTTGTAATTTACAAGACTTTTATTGCATCCCAAAGATCCCCAGACATTCCCAGGCTCCGAGGCAGTTCCAGGGCTTGCCCCTCCCTCCCCACACCCTCCCCTCCCCCCAAACATTTTTGGGAAAACAGTCTTTGTCCTCTCTCCCCTCCCCACCCCCACTCCAGCAGGAGAAGGCATCAGGGAGGCTCTCAGCACCCCAACCCTACCCAAAGTCCCCGCGGAATGGGCGGGAGGTGCCAGCCTGTGCTTGCCAGCGGCCCCGCAGCGTGCTCAACACCTTGCCCTCCAGGCTCTCCAGTTCTGGGAAGCCCAACTGGTTGAGGACTTCATAGATGCCAGCCACTGCAGCCACCTGAAAAGAGAGGGACAAGATTTAATTTCCCCCCCACCAGGCTCCATCATTCTCCTGGGTAAAGATCCTGGAATCATAGAGTTGTATCGGTGGGAAGAGACCTTTAGGATCATCTGGTCCAGCTGTTAACCCAGCACTGTCAGGTCACCACCAAACATGGAATGAAGGGCTCAGGTTGGGAGGGACCTTCAGACATCAACCCACCCCAACTCTCCTGCCACGGGCAGGGACACCTCTCGCTAGACTTGGTTGCCCAAGACCTCATCTGATCTGGCCTTGAAGATCTCCAGGGAAGGGGCATCCACAAGCACTCTGGGCAACCTACTCCAGAGTGTCACCACTAAAGAACTTCTTCATGAGATTCAGTCTAAACCTACTCTCCCTCAGCACATCTACACAGCTTCTAAATCCAGGGCTGGGGACTTCACCACTGTCCTGGGCAGCCTGGTCCAGTACCTGGCCACTCTTTCAGTAAAGAAAGTTTTCCTCCCATTCAACCTAAACCTCCCCTGGTGCAACTTAAAGCCATTTCCTCTTGCCCTATCACTTGCTCACTGGGAGAAGAGACCAACCCACCTGGCTGCAACCTTCTTTCAGGTAGCTGTGGAGAGTCAGGTGGTCTTCTTTCAGCCTCCTTTTCTCCAGGCTAAACAGTCCCAGCTCCCTTAGCTGCTCCTCACCAGCCCTGTTCTCCAGACTCTTCATCAGCTTCTCTGCCCTTCTCTGAACATGCTCCAGGACCTCAGTGTCCTTGGGGTGAGGAGCCCAAAACTGAACCCAGTATTTGAGGTGTAGCCCTACCAGTGCAAAGTACAGGGCCAATCACTGCCCTATTCCTTCTGGCCACACTATTGCTGATCCAGGCCAGGATGCTGTTGGCCTTCTTGGCCACCTGGGCACAGTCTGGCTAAGCTTCAGCTGCTGGTGACCAACACCTCCACATCCATTTCTGCCAGACATTTTCCAGCCACTCTGCCCCAAGCCCGGGGTGCTCATGGGGTTGTTGTGACCCAAGTCTGCACTCACTTGGCCTTGTTGAACCTCATCCAGTTCCCTGTGTAAAGCCTCCCTACAGTCAAGCAGAGTGATGCTTCCACCCAACTTGGTGTCACCTGCAAGTTTACCTCGTGGGTGCCACAATCCCCTCATCCAGATCATTGATAAAGACATTAAAGAGAACATGACACAGCAGGAATCATAGAATCATGGGATCAGTCAGGGTTGGAAGGGACCACAAGGATCAGCCAGTTCCAACCCCCCTGCCATGCCCAGGGACACCCTACCCTAGAGCAGGCTGCACATAGCCTCATCCAGCCTGGCCTTAAACACCTCCAGCCATGGGGCCTCAACCACCTCCCTGGGCAACCCATTCCAGCCTCTCACCACTCTCAGGCTCAACAACTTCCTCCTCACAGCCAGGCTGAATCTCCCCACCTCCAGCTTTACTCCATTCCCCCTAGTCCTGCCACTCCCTGACAGCCTAAAAAGTCCCTCCCCAGCTTTTTTGGAGGCCCCCTTCAGATCCTGGAAGGCCACAAGAAGGTCACCTGGGAGCCTCCTCTTCTGCACACTCAACAGCCCCAACTCCTTCAGTCTGTCCTCAAAACGGACCTGCTGCAGCCCTCTGAGCATCCTCCTGGCCCTTCTCTGGACACACTCCAGCATCTCCACATCCCTCTTGGAATAGGAGCTCCAGAACTGGATGCAGTACTCCAGGTGGGGTCTCAGCAGAGCACAGCAGAGGGGGAGAATCACCTCCCTCAACCTGCTGGCCACACTTCTCCTGATGCAGCCCAGGCTCTGCTTGGCTTTCTGGGCTGCAAGTGCACACTGCTGGCTCCTGTTGAGCTTCTGGTCCAGCAGCACCCCCAAGTCCCTCTCCTCAGGGCTGCTCTCCAGCCACTCACTGCCCAGCCTGCATTTGTGCTTGGCATTGCCTCAACTCAGATGCAGGTCCTTAGCTTCTCCCTACACCCAGGTACCCACCGGCAGCACCCCCAGCTCCCCTCCAGCCAGGGTTTATTCATGTTCTAAGCTGCTTCCTCACTCCTGGGGTCAGCCGGCGCAGGGTTTGTTGGCTTTGGCACCCTCCTGCCAAAAAGCTACAATGGTGCCTTGTTTGAGCTGAAAACGCCAGGATTATGCGTCGGGAAGGGGCGCTTCGGGGGTCAAAGGCTCCTTGTATCCGTGGGCTGGGCACGCTTCCCCCAGCTCCAGCCAGCAGGGAGGAGGGGTCAGGGGCTGGACGTAAACCGAGCTGCAAAGATGCAGGAGTGAGGGAGCTCCATCTAAAGATGCTCTGTCAAATGCAACTGCATTTAGGGGCTTGCATCTGTGGGGGCTCCACCTGCAGGGGCTCGCATCTAGGGGGCTCCATCTGCGGGAGCTCACATCTAAGGGGGCTCCATCTGAAGGGGCTCACGTCTAAGGGGGCTCCATCTGCGGGAGCTCACATCTAAGGGGGCTCCATCTGAAGGGGCTCACATCTAAGTGGGCTCCATCTGTGGGAGCTCCATCTGCAGGAGCTCACATCTGCAGGGGCTTCCATCTGCAGGGGCTCACGTCTAAGGGGGCTCCATCTGCGGGGGCTCCATCTGCAGGGGCTGGCCTCTAAGGGGGCTCCATCTGCGGGGGCTCACATCTAGGGGGGCCCCATCTGCGGGGGCTCCATCGGCAGGGGCTGGCCTCTAAGGGGGCTCCATCTGCGGGGGCTCACATCTAGGGGGGCCCCATCTGCGGGGGCTCCATCGGCAGGGGCTGGCCTCTAAGGGGGCTCCATCTGCGGGGGCTCACATCTAGGGGGGCCCCATCTGCGGGGGCTCCATCGGCAGGGGCTGGCCTCTAAGGGGGCTCCATCTGCGGGGGCTCACATCTAGGGGGGCCCCATCTGCGGGGGCTCCATCGGCAGGGGCTGGCCTCTAAGGGGGCTCCATCTGCGGGGGCTCACATCTAGGGGGGCCCCATCTGCGGGGGCTCCATCGGCAGGGGCTGGCCTCTAAGGGGGCTCCATCTGCGGGGGCTCACATCTAGGGGGGCCCCATCTGCGGGGGCTCCATCGGCAGGGGCTGGCCTCTAAGGGGGCTCCATCTGCGGGGGCTCACATCTAGGGGGGCCCCATCTGCGGGGGCTCCATCGGCAGGGGCTGGCCTCTAAGGGGGCTCCATCTGCGGGGGCTCACATCTAGGGGGGCCCCATCTGCGGGGGCTCCATCGGCAGGGGCTGGCCTCTAAGGGGGCTCCATCTGCGGGGGCTCACATCTAGGGGGGCCCCATCTGCGGGGGCTCCATCGGCAGGGGCTGGCCTCTAAGGGGGCTCCATCTGCGGGGGCTCACATCTAGGGGGGCCCCATCTGCGGGGGCTCCATCGGCAGGGGCTGGCCTCTAAGGGGGCTCCATCTGCGGGGGCTCACATCTAGGGGGGCCCCATCTGCGGGGGCTCCATCGGCAGGGGCTGGCCTCTAAGGGGGCTCCATCTGCGGGGGCTCACATCTAGGGGGGCCCCATCTGCGGGGGCTCCATCGGCAGGGGCTGGCCTCTAAGGGGGCTCCATCTGCGGGGGCTCACATCTAGGGGGGCCCCATCTGCGGGGGCTCCATCGGCAGGGGCTGGCCTCTAAGGGGGCTCCATCTGCGGGGGCTCACATCTAGGGGGGCCCCATCTGCGGGGGCTCCATCGGCAGGGGCTGGCCTCTAAGGGGGCTCCATCTGCGGGGGCTCACATCTAGGGGGGCCCCATCTGCGGGGGCTCCATCGGCAGGGGCTGGCCTCTAAGGGGGCTCCATCTGCGGGGGCTCACATCTAGGGGGGCCCCATCTGCGGGGGCTCCATCGGCAGGGGCTGGCCTCTAAGGGGGCTCCATCTGCGGGGGCTCCATCTGCAGGGGCTGGCCTCTAAGGGGGCTCCATCTGCGGGGGCTCACATCTAAGGGGGCCCACATCTAAGGGGGCTTACATCTACACAAGCTCCATCTAAGGTCCCAAGCACCTATGAGGGCTTCATCTACAGGGCTTGCATTTAAGGGGGCTCACATCTAAGGGGGTTCCACCTATAGTGCTTGCACCTATGGGGGTGCTCCATCTACAGGGCTCCAATCTAGGGGGTTGCATCTAAGGGATTTCCTTCTAAGTGGTTTGCATCTAAGAGGTCACCTTCTAAGGGGGCTTGCATCTGTAGGGGCTTCACCTACAGGTTTGCATCTAAAGGAGTTCCTTCCAAGGGACTTGCATCTAAGGAGGCTCCATCTCAGACACAACATTTAAACCCATGCTCCTCACATCCAGCCACCAGCAAGCACCACACATCTCCACCAACTCCCTGCCCGTGCTGCTGGGCAATGTAAACACTGACATAACTGGGATGCCAGGACGGGACAGGCACTGGCCACCCCCTTGCCCTCACTGCAGCCCCTCCCCAGGGAGATGGGGCAGAGGGAATGGGGAGCAGAGCTGGTGGCCACCACTTTCATCTCCTGCCCAGCAGCTCAAACACGCCAGTATGAATTAGTGGCGCTGGTGGAGGCGGGTGAAGGGATGAATATTTTCCCACACAGACAAAATCCAGGGAGAGAAAAACTCATCTCTGCATAATAACAACTACAAAAACAATAGAAAGCAGGAAACTGGGGGAAATTTGGGATCTGACATCAACCCCCAATTCCATTTTTCAGCTGGTGCCTAATTGTTTCAGATGCCCAGCATCAGCATTTTTATCCCCCTGCGTACCCCAGCCCCTGTGCCACCCACCCCAGCAAGATAAGGCAAAGCAGAGTTGCTTTTAATTCTTCCTTTCTTTCCCTGCCCTGTTTGCCCATGATATTGTATTTCTGTTCTGCTGCCAGGAGACCAAAGATGGATGGGGTTGGGTGGAAGCCATCATAGGATCATAGAATCAACCGGCTTGGAAGAGACCTCCAAGATCTCAGAGAGGTTGTGGAGTGTCCTTCTCTGCAGAGATTCCAACTCCACCTGGACATTGTGCTGTGGGTGCCCCTGCTTTAGCTGGCAGGCTTGGACTGGATGATCTCCAGAGGTGCCTTTCAAGCGCTGCCGTTCTACAGCTGTGTGCTCTCCAGCACCCTGCAAACACGAGGGGGAGGGAGCAGCTGCAGGGAGAGCCTTACCTCACGCATCCAGAGGCTGAAGGGCCGCTGCCAGGCGTCCTTCTTCTCCAGATGCAGGTAGGCATTGAAGAGGATCAGGTAGATGTAGCGCTCCAGGTACTGCAGGCTCCTCAGATGCAGCATCTGCCTCTGCTTCTCATCCCTGCCCGACTTCCCCTGGAGAGAGCAAGAAAGCAGAGGAGATGCCTGTGGCTTCTGCTTCAGGAGAACGTCCTACAGGCAGCTCCTGTCAGAGAGCTGCCTAGCATTGTTTCAGTTCTCTGCCTAGTCAGAGAACCCCAGCATTGTTTCAGCTGGAGCAGACCTCCAAGGCCACTGACTCCAGCCGTCGACCTAACAGCACCATGGCCATTAAACCATGCCCCCAAGTGCCACGGCCACACGTTCTGTGAGCACCTCCAGGGGTGGGCACTCCACCACCTCCCTGGGCAGCCTCTTCTTCATCATTCCATACTCCTGTAATTTTTCTCTTCTTTATTGCTTTCTTACGTTCTCCTCTTTTGCCTCCTAGTTAAGGGTAGGCAGAGTGGGAACCACCCTGAGGAAGCACCAGAGTACCTTTTCCTTCCTTGCCTTCACCCCTCCATCTCTCCAAGCACCAACCACTCCATAATTAAAAGTCCATTCAGGCAATGCCCAGGCTACACAATTTTTCTTCTCCCAGCTTCTCATCACTGGGAGAAGCATGCACTTACATCAAATTCACCCAGCCCAATGGAATGGATGGAGCAGGCAAGAGGGAAATGGGAACAGCTGACAGCGACCAGAGACTCCTCTTCAGGCAGGAGGTGTGGGGAGAGCAGAGAATTCCCTCCTTATCCTGCCAGGGTGAGGTGGATAGACCCAGCCATTAAACAGGATATGGCCCAGGAATACCCCTGGGCTGGTCCTGAGCACCGAGCACCAGGAAGAGGGATGAGGAGGTCATGGGAATTGTACTCCAATGCAAACCACAGCAGGAGCAGCTGCTGAGACTCCTTGGTCAGGGTCATCCTTCTGGGACCCGCAAGGCTGAGCATCACTAGGGTGGGAGAGTCACCAGGGAGCAGAATTAAATCTATGAGCAGGCAGCAAGAGAGGTTTTAACACCAGAGTACCAAAGGATGCAACCAAGGAGGTGAAACTTTCCACCAACCACGTGGCCACCTCCCAGCAATGCACAACAAAGGTGAGGAGGAATAAAATAACAAGATTTATCCCAAATAATGTCAGTTCCCAGCACCTCATCCCATGGATTTCAGTTCCAAAAGCCCTCTGAGGATCCCATAAATTACGAGGGAAAGTCCAGGGAGCTGTGGATGCTACCAGGTGATTAAATGATTTTAGGCTATCAGGTAGTGCCAGGCCTAGGGGGAATGGAGCAAAGCTGGAGGTGGGGAGATTGAGGCTGGATGTGAGGAGAAAGTTGTTCAGCCTGAGAGTGGTGAGAAGCTGGAATGGGTAGCCCAGGGAGGTGGTTGAGGCCCCATGGCTGGTTTAAAGCCAGGCTGGATGGGGCTATGGCCAGGCTGCTCTAGGGTAGGGTGTCCCTGGGCATGGCAGGGGGGTTGGAACTGGATGATCCTTGTGGTGCCTTCCAACCCTGACTAATTCTATGATTCTACATGCTTTGGGTTTCCTTCTCCCAGTCAATTATTCATGACCATTAACTGAAAACAGGGCTTGGTGACAGCTGTGGGCAAGACTATCACTGGTGGAGATGTGAGGGGATGCCAGCCTGGGCATGGAAGATGCCAAGCCCCAAGCTCAGCCCTTCCAGGACCCAAATCAAAAAGCTGCACAGCTTCAAAAAACCCAAATTGGGTAAGAATTTTCCTTGCTTCCCTGCATTGACTCCGCAGAAGCTGTCACAGAAAATACAGCTGAAGCCCACAGGCTCAGCTGGCTTTGGGGATGTCTCCTGCATGGGCACGGGTGAGTGTCCCTGCGAGGACAGATCCCTTTCCCAACCTCAGAGGAGCTGGAGAAGTCTTTAGGGCTTCAAGTGCAGCGGCATGGACCACGACTGCCCTCTGCTGGCTGAGCACGGCTGGATGGGTAGGATATGAGATGGTATTTGATAGTATAGGAATGGTGTGGCCAGCAGGAGCAGGGAGGTCATTCTGCCCCTGTACTCTGCACTGGTTAGACCACACCTTGAGTACTGTGTTCAGTTCTGGGCCCCCCAGCTTAAGAGGGACATTGAGATGCTTGAACGTGTCCAGAGAAGGGCAACGAGGCTGGTGAGAGGCCTCGAGCACAGCCCTACGAGGAGAGGCTGAGGGAGCTGGGATTGTTTAGCCTGGAGAAGAGGAGGCTCAGGGGAGACCTTATTGCTGTCTACAACTACCTGAGGGGTGGTTGTGGCCAGGAGGAGGTTGCTCTCTTCTCTCAGGCGGCCAGCACCAGAGCAAGAGGACACAGCCTCAAGCTACACCAGGGGAAATTTAGGCTTGAGGTGAGGAGAAAGTTCTTCACTGAGAGAGTCATTGGCTACTGGAATGGGCTGCCCAGGGAGGTGGTGGAGTTGCCGTCCCTGGAGCTGTTCAAGGCAGGACTGGACGTGGCACTTGGTGCCATGGTTTAGCCTTGAGCTCTGTGGTAGTGGGTTGGACTTGATGATCTCTTCCAACCTTGGTGATACTGTGATGCTGTGAATCTGTGATACTGTGATGCTGTGATTTGGGATGGGATTTGGGATGCCAAATGGCGCCAGATGGGCATGATGCTGGGTAGGATGCAGGATGGCGGAGTGAGATGCAGGATGGTACCAGACAGGTGGGGTGCTGGGCAGGAAGCAGGACGATAGCAGGTGGGCAGGATGCTGGGTGGGATACAGGATGGTTACCAGATGAGGAGGATGCTTGGTAGGATGCAGGACAGTGTGGGATACTAGGTGGGATGCAGGACAGCGCCAGACAGCAAGATCCAGGATGGCACCAGGAAGCTGGGGTGTTGGGTGGGATGCAGGATGCCAGCAGATGAGCAGGATGGTTGGTGGGATGCAGGATGGTGTGGGATAGTGGGTGGGATGCAAGACAGTGCCAGATGGGCAAGATTCAGGATGGCACTAAACGAGCAGGATGCTGGGTGAGATCCGGGATGGCATCAAACAGGCAAGATGGTGGATGGCATCAGGCAGCTGGGACACAGGATGCTATGTGGGATGTGCGATGGCACCAGACAGGCAGGATGGTGGTTGGGATGCAGGATGGCACAGGATGCAAGGCAGCAATGGATGACCACAACCCAAAGAGGCCTGGTAGCTCTGTGGTAGCATGCCAGAACCCACCCAGCTTCAGCAGGGCTTGTCCTGGCTGCCAGCTGCCTGCCTGGTGGCCCCAGGGCAGTGAGGGAAAGGCCCTGCTCACCTGGCGGTAGGTGCAGATGATGATTTCTCGGAGGTGGTAGTGCATGGGTGTCATGGTCTCACTGACCGTGTCCAGGGCCATGTCTACCTCCTTCTTCATCCGGTGACCGTCAGGCAGGAGCTGGACCACCTTCATCACCACCTACAGCACAGGCAGAAGCAGCAGGGGCTTTACCCGGTGCCTTCACATCTCGACTCCATTGCTCTGTCATTGCTCAGCGGAGGACTCAGCCCCACCAAACAAGCATCTGTGGCTGAGGTATCGAAGAGCAGGCTTGGAGGGGGACCCAACAGAACTGAATCAGGCCCGTGGACTCACCTCAAACTCCCCTTTGGTGTACTTGGCATCAGGCACGCTCACAATTTCCTCCTCGCTCATCTCGGGGAAGCCCTGGGATGGTCAGAGAGGATAATGATGTGAGGGGCTGGACAACCCTGTCCCCACCACCTTATAGCTGAGCTGAAATGCAGAGCCCAACCCCAACCCACCAGGACACAAAGCATCCTCCAACCTTCTCCCTGCAAGGGCAGAGAAGGCCAAAATGTTACGCCCATCTGCTCTGCATGGAGGTTCATCCCTTTAACCTCTTGGTCCTAGGGTAGGACTTCGTGAGGACAAGGTAAAGACCCACCAGGGATGCACCCACAGTGCTCCTGGAGCTCGTTGAGGGCTAGGCACAGCAAGAAGCCAACAAAGAGATGTCCACAGCCCACTGTGCTCCTCCCCACACTCCTTCTAGCTCTCCCACAAATCCTCAGGCAGAGCTGCAGACCCTGGTACCCACATTGAAGTGCCAGAGGCTGAGGACAGCGATGACCATGGCCGTGGTGGTCCTGCCCCGACCGCTGGAGCAGTTGAAGACGAAGGCAGCCCTTGAGTCCTCGGCCAAGGCACTCTTCATCGCCTCCAGCAGCCGGTCAAAGTCCTGCCAAGAGGGAAGCCAGTGAGTCCTTATGGGTGCAGCCCACCATGGGTCAGCACAGGCTGCTCACCTCCCTTCCCCAGCCTACAGCCTCCTGGCTAAACTCCCCAGTTCCTTGTCACTGGATCCAAGCCAGCAGCTTCCTCTCCACTCCTACCAGGCTGGAGGTACCCAGGATCTGCAAGCAGCAGACCTTCTTTGCTCCAGCAAGCACCAATCCTGGACACACCACCACAGTCCCAGGGCGGGGTGGCACCCCAAGCACCCAAGTGACATTGGAGGGATGGCTTGGGAAGGAGGCAGCAGCATCATCCCATCCCCAGGGTACCTGCTCCTTGGGAGCACAGAAGTCAGGGATAGGGATGCGGCGATAGGTCAGCCCCTGGTAGGAGTTCTTCTGCTGGCTGAAGATCTCCTGCGTGGTCAGGCAGCTCTTGAACATCTTCATCTGCTTCTCTGATTCCAGGTACACCTCCAGCCACTTCTGGCACTTCAGCAGGTCACCCTTCAGGGTGGCCTCTAGTTTCTGCAGAGGATGGAGAAACCCTCACCATAAGACCATGTTCCTCAGCACCATGTCTACAAGGCTCTGGAATTCCTCAAGGAATGGGGAACTCCACCACAGCCTGGTCCAGAGCTTGATAACACTTTGGGGGAACATTTCTTTCCTCAAGCACCCCTAGTGCAACCTGAGGCCATTTTCTCTTGCCCTATATCACTTGTTATTTGGGAGAAGAGGCTGAGGCCCATCTGGTTCTATCCTCCTCTCAGAGACTTGTAGAGACCAGAATGTCTCCCCTCAGCCTTCTTTTCTCCAGACTAAACAGCTGTCCCTCACAACTTTTGTGCTGTAGAACTTGGCCAGCTTCACTGTCCTTCTTTGGACATGCTCCAAGCACCTGAGTGTCCCTCTCAAACACTTTGCAGCACACTCAAAAGTCTACCTTAGGTCTTGGCCACCACTTCTGCCTAGCACCCCAGTCCCCAGTGTGCTTGATGGGAGCCTGAAGAGCACCATCTCCTACCACACCAGGCAGCTCCTTCATGCACTTATTGGCAAGCTCCTCCACCACTTACATCCTCTGGAAACCCAGCTGGGAACATCTGCTCTCCTTTCCCCGGGTGCCTTTTCCCCTCCCTTTGAAGCTATCAGTTCTCCAGGGGACAATGTCCCCTTTGGTCTGCTTTTGCAACCTCTCACACAGTGACAGCCAAGTCAGGAGGACTCCTGGATGTTTGCAGTGTGAGAAGAAGAGCAGGTCAGCCATTTGGGTTTGCAGCAGCTGGGCTGCCTCCAGCAGACAAGGAGAGCATGAGCCAAGCACAGTATCTGAGACAACCATGGTGCCCCACTGACCAAAGAGAATAAAACCACCCAAAGCAGCTCCAGGGCACAAGTGACTACCAAAGCCTGTGGACGCCACTCATGCAGGTTCGAGCAGGGAAGACCTTGCTGGGCAGGAACTCACCTCCAGCTGCTGGGGTGAGGCAGCAGGCACAGGGATCAGCTCCTCCAGGTGCCCAGGCTCTCTCAGGGTATAGATCTGCTCGTTGGCTTCCAGGACAGCTTCTTCCCTCAGGTTGATCCAGACGATGCGGGCGTGCTTCCTCTTGGCATCCGTCAGGTACCGCAGCACGCTCCCCAGGCTCTAGGGGAAGGGGTGGGCCAGCATGATGGGAGAGCACAAGGAGCCCACTGCAGGTGACCTTGCCCACCACGGGGTGCCTGCCCCTCACCTTGGAGCTGGGCTGCGCCGTCCCATAGACGGGCATCTTGGGCACGCGTCGGAAGTTGGCCACGCTCATCTCCTTGGCGGTGCTCAGCACGTCTGGGCAGAAGCGCTCGTCCGCCACCTGCAGCGGGGCAAAGTCTGGGCAGGGCTGCACCCCACAGCCTGGCACCTGCCCCCTCCCACCCACTCTGGGTTTGCAAGAGGGTTCCCAGCATGCCGCAACCTCTCAACCACAGTTCCCACAGAAGAGACCCTTACAACATAGGACCATAGAACTGTTCTCATAGAATCAACCAGGTTGGAAGAGATTCCAATGATCATCCAGTCCAACCTATCATAGAATCAACCAGGTTGGAAGAGACCCCCAAGATCATCCAGTCCAACCTATCATAGAATCAACCAGGTTGGAAGAGACCCCCAAGATCATCCAGTCCAACCTATCATAGAATCAACCAGGTTGGAAGAGACCCCCAAGATCATCCAGTCCAACCTATCATAGAATCAACCAGGTTGGAAGAGACCCCCAAGATCATCCAGTCCAACCTATCATAGAATCAACCAGGTTGGAAGAGACCCCCAAGATCATCCAGTCCAACCTATCATAGAATCAACCAGGTTGGAAGAGACCCCCAAGATCATCCAGTCCAACCTATCATAGAATCAACCAGGTTGGAAGAGACCCCCAAGATCATCCAGTCCAACCTATCATAGAATCAACCAGGTTGGAAGAGACCCCCAAGATCATCCAGTCCAACCTATCATAGAATCAACCAGGTTGGAAGAGACCCCCAAGATCATCCAGTCCAACCTATCATAGAATCAACCAGGTTGGAAGAGACCCCCAAGATCATCCAGTCCAACCTATCATAGAATCAACCAGGTTGGAAGAGACCCCCAAGATCATCCAGTCCAACCTATCATAGAATCAACCAGGTTGGAAGAGACCCCCAAGATCATCCAGTCCAACCTATCATAGAATCAACCAGGTTGGAAGAGACCCCCAAGATCATCCAGTCCAACCTATCATAGAATCAACCAGGTTGGAAGAGACCCCCAAGATCATCCAGTCCAACCTATCATAGAATCAACCAGGTTGGAAGAGACCCCCAAGATCATCCAGTCCAACCTATCATAGAATCAACCAGGTTGGAAGAGACCCCCAAGATCATCCAGTCCAACCTATCATAGAATCAACCAGGTTGGAAGAGACCCCCAAGATCATCCAGTCCAACCTATCATAGAATCAACCAGGTTGGAAGAGACCCCCAAGATCATCCAGTCCAACCTATCATAGAATCAACCAGGTTGGAAGAGACCCCCAAGATCATCCAGTCCAACCTATCATANGACATGGTCCCCATCTTTCTTAGTGTCCACTATAGAACCCCACAAGACATGGTCCCCATCTTTCTTAGTGTCCACTATAGAACCCCACAAGACATGGTCCCCACCTTTCTTAGTGTCCACCATAGAACCCCACAAGACATGGTCCCCACCTTTCTTAGTGTCCACTATAGAACCCCACAAGACATGGTCCCCACCTTTCTTAGTGTCCACTATAGAACCCCGCATGTCCATCCTTGCAGAGGATGCCTGCAAGACACAAACCTGAGACCCCAGCAGGATCCTGCAGACCACAAGACTCAGCATCTGTCCTACAACAAGGAAACTTCTCAGTCCTCCCACCCCACCAAACTATTTTGAGGGTGAGCATCCCAGGAAGGTACCGTTCTCAGCCCTTGTCAAAAGTCCCTCTCCAGCTCTCCTGGAGCCCCTCTAGCTACTGGAAGGCTGCTCTGAGGTCTCCCTGGAGCCTTCTCTTCTCCAGGCTGAGCAGCCCCAACTCTCCCAGCCTGTCTCCAAGGAGCCACCGGCCCTATCCCTGCACGCAGGACGGGTACTCACCAGCACCCGCATCCCCTTGGCGATGAGGTCCCCGGTGACGGTGAGCTCTGAGGAGTTCATCTCCGCCTGCAGCCGGTAGAGCTCCGGGTGCCGGCACATCCACCTGCTGAAGCTGAGGGCAAAGCCCAGGGGGTACTGCCGGCGGGGGGCCGGGGTGGGGGGACGTGCCGTCAGCTTGGGCTCACACCCCCTGCCTGGACACAAGCCATCACCCCACCAAAAAACACCTTTGGAAACACAAGAGATGGAACCCCCCTCCCCTCCCACTACCTGAGGAAAGGCCAAATGCCAGAGCCGAGGAGGAGGCTGGGGTCGGTGGGGCTGGTTTTTACCTGCTCGTGAAGGTAGTAGTTAAAAGCAATCAAGTAGAAGTAGCGCTGGAGGCTCTGCAAAGTCCTCTGCAGGAAGTACTCTTTGGTGCTGCTCCCCTGAAAGCAGAAGTAGGTGAGATGTCTGACAACAGAATCACAGATTGCATCAGGTTGGAAGGGACCCTTGAAGTTCATCTTGTCCTGCCATCAGCAGGCACAGGACCCTTGAAGTTCATCTTGTCCTGCCATCAGCAGGCACAGGACCCTTGAAGTTCATCTTGTCCTGCCATCAGCAGGGACAGAACCCTTGAAGTTCATCTTGTCCTGCCATCAGCAGGCACAGGACCCTTGAAGTTAGAATCATAGAATCAGCCAGGGTTGGAAGGGACCACAAGGATCATCTAGTTCCAATTCCCCTGCCATGGGCAGGGACACCCTACCCTAGATCAGGTTCATCTTGTCCTGCAATCAGCAGGGACATCTCCAACTAGATCAGGTTGCTCAAGGCCCCATCAAGTGTGACCTTGAATGTATCCAGGGATGAGGCCTCCACCATCTCCCTGAGCAACCTGTTCCAGTATTTTACCACTCCCATTGTAAAGAGCTTCCTCCTGATGTCCAATCTAAATCTGCCTTGATCCAGTTTCAAACCATTGTCCCTCATCCTATCACTCTGAGCCCTTCTAAACAGTCCCTCCCCAACCTTCCTGTAGGTCTCCTTCATATATGGAATTGTAGCTCTAAGGTCTCCCTGGAACCTTCTCTTCTCCAGGCTGAACAGCCCCAGCTCTCTCAGCCTGTCATCACTGCAGAGGTGCTCCACCTCTATGATCATCTTTGCAGCCCTCCTCTGGACCCAGTCGAGCAGGTCCATGTCACTGTTGTGTTGGGGGCCCTAAGGCTGGACACAGTACTGCAGGTGAGGTCTCATCAGAGCAGAGCAGAGTGGCAGAATCACCTCCATCAACCCGCTGGCCACACTTCTTTGGATGCAGCCCAGGATGCCACTGGTCTGCTTGGCTGCAAGTGCCCATTGCTGGCTCAAGTTCAGCTTCTCATCCACCAGCACCCCTGAGTCCTTCTCTGCAAGGGCTGCTCTCAACCTCCTCATTCCCCAGCCTGGATTGATACTGAGAGTTGCCTAGACCTAGGTGCAGGATCTTGTTGAACCTCATGAGGTTCTCCTTAGCCCACTTCTCCAGCCTGTCCAGGTCCTTCTGGATGGCATCCAGCCTCTCAGCCTTGCCAACCACACCTCTCAGCTTGGTACCATCAGCCAACTTGCTGGAAGGTGCCCTCAATCTCACTGTTTCTATCATTAGTGAAGGTATGACCAACACCAACTGGCCCTGCAGCCCCCAACAGCCCAGGATGCTGGAGGACAGCCCTGCACATACTTGTTTGGGGCTGGCTTAGAACAGACAGTCTTTTTTTCTTCTTTTATGGAGCAATTTCTGGGGAGAAAGAGGCTCAGAAAGGCCATTTCAGTCCCTCAAAAGCTTTTTGCTAACTTCACCAACTTGTTTGACTGAGAAGAAACCACTTCAGAAGAGAAGTAGAGAAAAGCCTCCAAATTCCAAGCTGGAATAAAGGTTTTTGGATGCTTTTGGGTTGTTTTGTGGTTGTTTTAATGAAACATTGCAAGTTTTCTATATTAAATGATGCTTCAAAACATAGATTTGCCTTTCAGCTCAAACAAAACCTTCCCTTTAGCCCAAGGACACACTGGGAGCAGTTCCAACCAGACCCAAGGAGCATTGGAGGGTTTATCTTGCTGTCCCCTGGAGATACAACATCCAGATGCTTCCGGCAGACTCAAGCCCAAGGGGACAGAGTTGGTTAACTCCAGGGCCTGCCCTCACTCCAGCCATCTTCAAGATGCTGGTGTGGTGGCATCCCTGGGGAGAGAAGCTCCTGTGGCAGCAGTGCAAGGAGCTGGCTGGATACATGACCTCTCAGCCCCACGCTCTGGGTGACACAAGGAGTGGCCGAGAACCTCTCAGAAACTTCCTCATCTGCCTTCAAAGTTTAGTGGGACCCTCAGGACCCACTCCAGTGTCAGCATCTCAAGGAGGATGGCAGACCCTGCAATGATGGCTGATCAGATAAGATCAAGATGAGCTTATTGAACAGAGACATAAGGCACAAGCCCTGTAACAGTCTGCATTTCCAAATGTCTCCACTTTTCCTTCATCCCCAGAGGCATCATTTACATTAGATGCTAGGAAAAGGTTTGAGGACAGTGAGACACTGAAACAGTTGCTCAGAGAGGTGGCAGAAGCCTCACCCCTGGAAATATCCTAGGTCAGGTTGGGTAGGCTTCTGAGCAACCTCCTCTAGTTGCAGATGAACCTGCCGACTGCTGTAGGGGTTCAGAATGTGCCTGGATGACATCCTGGGCAACTTGGTCTAGGTAAACATGCTCTAGCAAGAGGTCTGTGCTAGATGATCCCCAGAAGTCCCTTCCAGACTCTATAATCTTATGATTCTGTGGGTAGATCACTTTGAAACAGTCCCATCCAACCCAAACCACTCTGATTCCGTGATCATGATCCCTGTGTACTGGCTTCAAGATCATAGAATCAGAGAATCAGTCAGGGTTGGAAGGGACCACAAGGATCATTCAATTCCAACTCCTCTGCCATGGCCAGGCACACCCTACCCTAGATCAGCCTGGCCACAGCCTCATCCAGACTGGCCTTAAACACCTCCAGCCATGGGGCCTCCACCCCCTCCCTGGGCAACCCATTCCAGCCTCTCACCACTCTCATGCTCAACAACTTCCTCCTCACAGCCAGTCTGAAAACCTACCCATCTCCAGCTTTGCTCCATTTTCCCTAGTCCTGGCACTCCCTGACAGCCTGAAAAGTCCCTCCCCAGCTTTTTTGGAGCTCCCTTTCAGATCCTGGAAGGCCACAAGAAGGTCACCTCACAGCCTCCTCTTCTCCAGACTGAACAGCCCCAACTCTTTCAGTCTGTCCTCACAGCAGAGCTGCTGCAGCCCTCTCAGCATCCTCATGGCCCTTCTCTGGACACACTCCAGCATCTCCACATCTCTCTTGGAATGGGGGCTCCAGAACTGGATGCAGTACTCCAGGTGGGGTCTCAGCAGAGCATAGCAGAGGGGGAGAATCACCTCCCTGGCCCTGCTGGCCACACTTCTCCTGATGCAGCCCAGGCTCTGCTTGGCTTTCTGGGCTGCAAGTGCACACTGCTGGCTCCTGTTGAGCTTCTGGTCCAACAGCACCCTCAAGTCCCTCTCCTCAGGGCTGCTCTCCAGCCACTCACTGCCCAGCCTGCATTTGTGCTTGGCATTGCCTCCACCCAGATGCAGGACCTTGCACTTGGTCTTGTTGAAGCTCCTGAGGTTGGCTTGTGCCCACCTCTGCAGCCTGTCCAGGTCCCTCTGGATGGATCCCTTCCCTCCAGCCTGTCTGCTGCACCACACAGCTTGGTGTGGTCAGTAAACTTGCTGAGGCTGCACTCAATGCTTCTGTCCCTGGCACTCACAAAGATGTTGAACAAGACTGGTCTCAGGACTGATCCCTGAGGGACTCTCCTTGTCCCTGGCCTCCACTTGACCATGGAGCCACTGACAGCCACTCTTTGGGTGCAGCCATCAAGCCAGTTCTTTATCCATCTAGTGGCCCACCCATCAAACCCATGTGTCACCAGCTTGGAGACCAGGATGTGGTGTGGGACAGTGATGAGTGATCTGCTGGCATTTGAGCCATGGAGAGCTGGGGACTGTTGGGCTCCAGCTCAGCATCCCATGCCAGGATGCACGTACCCCACATCACCATCACTCAGGAACTTCCACGTCCAATTTTCCTCCCCATCACAGGGCAGAAGCCCATACTACACCATGCATTCATTCCTCCATGCCCAGAAAAGTTCATCCTTCCCCTCTAAAAGAGTCACACAGGGACAGCTCCACCAGCTCACCCAGCAAAGCCCCCTCAGCACCACCTGCAGCCTCTCCAGCCCTAAACAAGTCAAGGTTAGTTTTGTAACCAAGGCTAAGCATCAGCCTCTCTCCCCTCCTCATCCTCTCCTCCTCCAGCAGATTTTCCTGGCCCCTGTCCATTGTTTAAACCTGCTCTTGCTCCACAAAGACTTCAAATAAACTCTTCCCATTGCTAAGTTACCTCAGCCATTTGTTTCCCCCCCATCCTGGATGACACACAGCAGCTTTCCTCAGCCAGGAAAAATCAGGGAGAGGCTTCAAGGCAGTGGGATAATTGCCTACCCCATAATCAAACTTTCCCCTCTCTGTGCAAAAAAAATACCTGCCAGGGTATGAGCTGCACCAAATATACCCCAATTCACCCTAAAATGGGACAGAGGGTGAAATGTGGGATCAAACACCCAAAAAAGTGACAGTAAACACTTTCTTTGCCCATCACTGAATCATTTTCATGGTGCTTTCCTGTTCCAGTTCATTTGCTTTGGCCCCGCAGCACCTGGTACCATTATCGCCATCCCAGCATCTCCACTCCACACATTCAGCAGTTAACTGGGAAAATGAACCCTCAAAGAGGTTGGGAATTATAGAATCATAGAATTGTCAGGGCTGGAAGGGACTTCGAGGATCAGCCAGTTCCAACCCCTCTGCCATGGGCATGAACACCTCACACTAGACCAGGTTGCTCAGAGACCACATCCAGCCTGGCCTTAAACACCTCCAGGAATGAGGCTTCCACCACCTCCCTGGGCAACCTGCTCCAGTGTCTCACCACCCTCATGGTGAAGAACTTCTTCCTAACAGCCAACCTGAGTCTACCCCCTTCTAGTTTTGCTCCATTCCCCCAATCCTATCACTACTCGAACCAGGTGCAGGGTTAGTACTTCCACCTGAGCATCCACACCTCTGTCTGAGTGTCCGGACCTCCATCTGAGCATCCAGACCTCCATCTGAGCTTCCACACCTCCATCCCTCCATCCACTCACCCACACATCATCTGGTAAGAAGCTGCTCAGCTGGGACAGAAGAAACTGTATCTTTCCAGCATGGAAAACCACCCTGATGGCTTCTCAAATCAAAGAGGGGTGGGTAAAAATAGACCTACAGTCAGAAAAACCTGACCTCGAGTGACTGTATTTGCAGGAAAGCCTCCCAAGGACTGGTATGGATTTTCCAGTTGTAGAGCCGACAAAACCAAGGCATGGGATATTTTTTGCCCCTAAGGTCAGCCACCAGAACCATAGAATCAACTAGGTCAGAAGAGACCTCCAAGCTCAGCCAGTCCAACCTAGCACCCAGCCCTGGCCAATCAACCAGACCATGGCACTAAGTGCCTCAGCCAGGCACCTGCAGGGACGGCAATTCCACCACCTCCCTGGGCAGCCCATTCCAATGCCAATCACTCTCTCTGACAACAACTTCCTCCTAACATCCAGCCTAGACCTCCCCTGGCACAACTTGAGACTCTGTTCCCTTCTTCTCTTGCTGCTTGCCTGGCAGAAGAGACCAACCCCACCTGGCTACAGCCTCCCTTCAGGGAGTTGTAGACAGCAATGAGGTCAGCCCTGAGCCTCTTCCCCAGGCTGCACACTCCCAGCTCCCTCAGCCTCTCCTCACAGGGCTGTGCTCCAGGCCCCTCACCAGCTTCGTTGCTCTTCTCTGGACACCTTCCAGTACCTCAACATCTCTCTTGAATGGAGGAGCCCAGAAGTGGACACAGCACTCAAGGTGTGGCCTGAGCAGTGCTGAGTACAGGGGCAGAATAACCTTCACAGAAGTAGTGGTGAAGCCCAAAGCAGACAGTTTCCCCCCTGCAAACCTCAGCCTGCTCAATGTTAAGGCTCTTCAAGGGGAAAACAAAAAGCTCCACAAGCTTCTAGGTGTCAGGTCTCTGGGAAATTTCCAGTTCTCAGGAAGCTTTGGATTTGCAGAATTTACATTCCTCTCATACCCGTGAGAAAACAGCTCAAGAAATTAACTCACCACAGAGGGGGTGGACGAGATGACCTTTAAAGGTCTCTTCCAACCCAACCCATTCCATGATTCTGTGACCCCAGGCAGGCAACTTGCATCCAAATTGATCCTCCAGTTAACCTACCTGGATCTGATAGTCCTCCCCGATCCCTTCCAGCTTCTTCTTATACTCGTAGATGGCTTCCTTCATGTCGTGCATCTCCGAGCAGGAGGCGATGGCGCTGTCCACCTTGGGAGGACCAAGCAGAAAGCCACTCAGCAAACCCCAAACCAAGCAGGGGACCAACTTCATCTCATTTCACTCACCCCATTAGCATCCCCCCTCACCTCTTCAACTATCTGCTGGCCTTTGGGGACCACCTCAGTGAAGGTCTGGATGACCCGAAGTCTGTCCCTGGGAGATGATTTGGGCAGGTGGGAGAGGCTAGGATGGGAGAAGAAGAAGATCAAAATGGCCACTGAGGTACAGACATCTCACCCCAGCTCAGAGGATGCTTCACGTACTCAGGCTTCTGGGTGGCTCCTCGGTGGTGGTGAAGGACAAGTGTGCCCATGGCCATGGCTAGATTGGTCCTCCCCACACCAGTCTGGCAGCCAAAGAGCAGCGCTGGCGGAGGTCTGTTGAGATCCCGCAGCAGCAGGCTGGGGCTCTCCTAGGAGGAAGAGACAGAGGGATGAGCATCCTAGGAGAGACAGGTCTGCCACTGGGTCAGGGTGGAGATAGTAGCCTTGCCAAGGTGCCATGTGGGAGGGTGACATCTCCCTTTTTCTCAGGGGACAGGGTGGATGAAGCAGGACAGCACAAGTGGCAGTCCATCCATTGCATCCTCCTGTTCCTCGCACACTCCAGCTGCCAGCAGCTGCCCACCCTAGCAGAGGGCCCAGGACTTCAGGAGAGGGGAGAGCTTGGCTTATTGTATTCAAGATGTTCCCACCAGCAGCCTTCCAGCTGCTAAGATTTCATCTCCCAGGCTAAAAAAAAGAGGCCCTTCCATCAAAAGCCTTTGTGCCAAGTCCAGATGATTTCAGGATCCTAAGCAATCCAATCTAGTTGCAGATGTTCCTGCTCGCTGCAAGGGGTTGGACAAGATGACCTTTAAAGGTCCTTTCCAACCTAAACCACTCTGTGATTTCTCTCAAAACCATTTAGGGAAGTGAAACTTCCACAGGGATGCTGGGAAGTGGGGAGTGATGGTCACCTCCAACCAGGAGCAGGGACAAGTCATTGGACAACTCTCAGGGAGGTGGTGGAAGCCTCATCCCTGGATGTTTTTAAGGCCAGGCTGGATGTGGCTCGGGACAACCTGATCTAGTGGAGGGTGTCCCGGCCCACAGCAGGGGGATTGGGACTAGATGATGCTTGGGGTCCTTTCCAAGCCTGACAATTCTGTGATCCTGTGACTTCTCCAGCAGGGTCTATAGAGGATGGGAACAGGATGCATCCAGAGGCACAGGCATGCTCTAAGTAGCAGCATGAAGCCAAAGCAGGATCATAGAATCATGGCNACCTCTGAGCCTCCTCTTCTGCAGGCTGCACACTCCCAGCTCCCTCAGCCTCTCCTCACAGGGCTGTGCTCCAGGCCCCTCACCACCTTTGTTGCCCTCCTATGGATACCTTCCAGTACCTCAACATCTCTCTTGAACTGGGGAGCCCAGAACTGGACACAGCACTCAAGGTGTGGCCTGAGCAGTGCTGAGCACAGGGGCAGAATAATCTCCCTTGTCCTACTGGCCACACTCTTCTTGAGCCAGGCCAGGATGCCATTGTCTCTCCTGCCCACCTGGGCACACTGCTGCCTCATCTTCAGCTACTCTCTACCAGCACCCTCAGGTCCCTTTCTGCAAGGGGGACAGTGGCTGCACTCTGTCCCCAGCCTGTAGTGCTGCTTAGCTTGTTGTGGCCAAAGTGTAGAACCCTGCCCTTGGCCTTGTTCAATCTCATCCCTTTGGCCTCTGCCCACCAATCCAGCCTGGCAAGATCCCTGTCAAGTCTCCCTCAGGAGATGCTGCTGGAAAAGTCACACTCCCCAGCATGACAGACTCAGGCAGAGGAGCAAATCCCAACCCAATGTGGCCTCACAGATTGGGTGCTTTTCCTCCTCTCACCCTGAGGAAGTGGATGAAGGCATCAAACTGCTCCTCCAGCGGCGCTCCCTCGGCGGGCAGGGGCAGCCGGTGGTACCTGGCGGGCACAGGGACAGCCCATGTGAGGAGGACAGGACCACGGCAGGGGCTTTGTCCTCACCACAGCAGAGGTCACAGGGCTTAAGAGCATATCAAGAGCCCAGCTTGCAAAAGCAAAGCCACTTGAGGAGGAGGAAGAGGCAGCACCTGTAGGCGGGCAGGAGGAAGATGGGTCTGCGGTAGACCTCCTCCGTCACCTGGATGTCCTCCTCACACTGCACCCGCATGGTGTGGGGCTCGTCCCGCAGGCGCTCGATGTCGTTGTAGATGTAGTAGATGCTCTCGCTCAGCTGGGCAAAGTCGTGGATCTAAGTGGGGATGGGGAACTCCCATCAACACCCGTGGAATGCCCACCACCTCCCAACAAACCCTCCACCCACCTTTGACCCAGAGGGACGCCTGCGCCTCGGGTGGCGCTGGGGTGATGACCGTCCCCCATCCCACCTCACCTCTTTACGGATGGCCAGCTCCAGGCTCTCTGCCCGCACTCCCTGCTGCAGGCACTGCAGGTTCTCATGAAGGTTCTCCTTGCCCCGAGGGGTGTAGGACACAAAGTCCCCCTCCAGCCGCAGGAAGACCACAGGCTCCTCGCGGACGCAGAAGAAAACGCATTCCTGCCAAGACAGGGGGAGGCTGTCCCAAAGCTCTTCTACCTTTTTCCACCCCAATTACCACCTCCCCACCGACCTTGTGGCCTTCCCTCTGCAGCTTCTGCAGCACAAGCTTGAAGCCATTGAGGCTGGGTTGTCCCATTCCGAACACAGCGTAACCTCCTTTGGCTTGTCGGAAGTTGGGAGCCCCGCAGCTGCCAGTAGTGTTCAGCACATCCAACTTGCCATACACGTCCCTGACCATGAAATATTTCCCCTGCAAAGCAGAACAAGAAGAGACAAGATAAGAAAGAAGTGGACTCAGGCAAGTAGGTTTGGATGCAGCCATGAAGAAGAAGTGGCTTTGTCTTAGCTCCAAAGAAACAGAAGGTACCCAAAGCCCAGGGTGAAATGTGTTCAGCGTGGAGTGGCAGCGGCAATCACAGAACCACTGCATGATGGAGGTTGAAAGGGACCTCTGGAGAACAGCCACTCTCATTCCTTCTGCTAAAGCAGGGTCACCCACAGAAGGATCACAATGTGCAGGTGGGTCTGGAATCTTTCCAGAGAAGGAGACACCACAACCTCTTTAGGCAGCCTGCTCCAAGGCTGCAGCACCCTCGTAGCAAAACATTTTCTCCTTCTGGTCAGATGTAACCTCTTGGGTTCCACTTTGTGCCCACTGCCCCTTGTCCTGTCACTGGGGTCACCACTGAAAAGAGTTTGGCCCCATCCTCTTGCCCCCCATACTTTAGCTATTGATCAGCATTGATCAGATCCCCTCTCAGGCTGCTCTTCTCCCAGCTAAACAGCCTCAAGGCTTTCATCCGTTGCTCCCCACAGAGATGCTCCAGGCCCCTCAGCATCTTTGTAGCCTCCATTGGCCTCTCTCCAGTAGTTCCCTGACTCTCTTTAACTGGAGAGCCCAGAACTGGTCCCACTACTCTAGATGTGGCCTGAGTGGTGCTGCTCACCTGCACAAGGTAGTGTTCCAGCGTGGCCTCAGAAATGCGTCCCACCGTGTAGTTGGCCTTCAGCAGGTCATCGTGGATCTGAAACTCCTCTCTGCAGTTGTACCTGCCCAAGGACAAAATAACAACTTGGGTAAGGAAGAAAACAGAAACTTGGGTAAGGAAGAAAACAAAACTTAGGTAAGGATTAAAACCTCCCCAATATTTAGGGAAGAGGGTGCAGAAAAGCAGAGGTCTGGAGCCACAAGTGCTCACCGAGGACTTACGTGATGACCACAGGCGCCACTTTGTTGGTGATGATGGACTTGGCCTTGCTGTTGTGAAGCCCCAGGGTCTGGAAGGAGTGGATGCTGAGAGAGTGCTGATCCTCCATGCTGCTGTCTGCTGGTGCCCCACTCTCTGGAGGGGATGCTGAGACTGCCTGCTGTGCCGCGCTGGCCGTCGTACCCATCATCTGCGGGCGGCTGCGGCACGACGGGCAGGTCGGCGACGAGCAAGGGGGACAAAACAAGGAGAGAAAGAGAGGGTTGAGGGGTTGGTTTTGCAGCCACTCCTGTTTTAGGAAGGAAAAAGCCCAGGCAGGCCCCACCACTGGCAGCTAGGGAAGAGACAGAGAGGTTTGAACTAGATGATCTCTGAGGTCCCTTCCAACCCAAACCATTCTATGGTTCCAAACTCTCTGCACTTCCCCTCCTGGCTCCTGCAAAGGGTTTTCTTCCTGCCTGCCTGTCATGTGGCTCACTCCATTCAGGAGGGAGCAGCCAAAAATGGAAGTGAGAAAAAGGAGGGGGGGTGGGAAAAGGCAGAAATTTGGATCCAGCCCCTTCGAATCTGCTGAGTCAGCAGGTGGCACTGTGGAGGGACACTGTTGGCCTCACCCTCTGCTTTCCCAGTGCCCATAAACCACTCCAGCGGCCCTCCCTGTGTGGAACACACTTTAACGATGAGTAAATATTACTAAATATTTACTAATTTAGTAATTCAGGAGCTGCCCAGTGTGCCTGGGGAAGCCAGAGAGGCTCCAGGAGGTTGCTCCCAGGTCCAGGCTGCACACACATGCCAAGCAGGAACAACTGGGGGAGAGGTGAAGCAGCCACACATGATTTTGTGGCTTCGGAGGTTCAAGGAGGGAAAGTGTCCCCCAGGCAGCAATAAATAACCCTGCAGAGCCCAGGAACCCCCTTAGATGCAGATCGGGAGCTTGAAAGCAGCAGGATGGGGAATCTCCTCCAGCTATTAATGAGCAAATTCAGAAAGTGATTTAAAGCAACCACCTATTCCCATACTGGAATTCCCCTCGACCTTACTGCAGGTGGAGGATCCCAAAAGCAAACCCACCCTCTTCAACCCCCCACGGAGCTCCTCTCTAAACAAGGATGAAAAGCTGAAGGGTCAGCTCAGGGCAGGGAGGGGATGGCAGCAGCCAGGAGCACCCCACCACACTCCATTGGTCCAGGACAATGTGATGACTGTCTGCTGGATCCTGGTAACCTAACAAAGCAAGAGATGGCAAAGGGGCAAGGGGAAAAAAAAAAAACCCTCAGCCTAACCCCCCTGCTGAGACAGTCCCCAGACAAATCTCCTTTGTGTTGGTGCTGGATGGGGAATAACCCTGGCAGCACACAAAGGCAGACGGTACCTGCTCGGCGGCGATGCCCAGCGCTGGGAAACACAGGGTGGCTTGAGCCCAGCCCTCCAAATTTCTTTCTGCTGCCTCACAAACAGCCCAGGAGTGCAATCCCAGGGAATGCCATGCCCCCAGCAGCTGCAAATGCTTCCAGCCAGGGGGAAAAGCCTCTGGAAAATGTGCTATTTCGAGACGGCCATGCCCAGGCACAGATTTTTCTTTCCCCTCCTCCCCATCTCCCTTCCCTGCTCTGCAGAGGACTTGTTGCTCTGGCGTGAATTTTCTGCACCATTAGGCAGCCTGGTTTCTTTTAGAGGCAAGAAAAGGGGCAGTGATAGGGGGGGAGGGAAGTAAAACTGACTCAGCTGTCTCATGGCAGTGCCATTTCTTCCAAGTCCTTTTAGGCTTTTCTTGCACATAAACACTGTCGGGGCAAAAATAAAGCAGAGGAAAAAATAGAGAGAGAGAGAAACACAGAATGGTTTGGGTTGGAAGGAATCTTGAAGCTCACCTAGTTTCAACTCCCCTGTTGTGGGCAGGGACATCTCCATCTAGACCAGGTTGCTCCAAGGCTTCATCCAACCTGGCCTTGAACACCTCCTCCAGGGAGGGGGCATCCACACCCTCTCTAGGCAACCTGTTACAGTGTCTCACCACAGGCTCACAGGATGTTGGGGGTTGGAAGGGACTCAAGGAGATCATCCAGACCAAACCCCTGCCAGAGCAGAACCATACAGGCTCACAGGATGTTAGAGGTTGGAAGGGACCCAAGGAGATCATCCAGTCCAAACCCCTGCCAGAGCAGGACCATACAGGACCACAGGATGTTAGGGGTTGGAAGAGACCCAAGGAGATCATCGAGTTCAACCCTCCTGCCAGAGCAACTATCTAACACAGAGCACAGAGGAACACATCCAGACAGGCCCTGAAAGGCTCCAGAGAAGGAGACCTCAAAACCTCTCTGAGGAGCCTGTTCCAGTGCTCTGGGACCCTTACAGTCAAGAAGTTCCCCCTTGTGTTGAGTCTCTAAAGAATTTCCTCCTAATCTCCAGCCTAAGTCTGCCCTCTTCCAGCTCAAAGCCTTTGCCCCTCATCCCACCACTACAAGCCCTTGTAAGTAGTCCCTCCTCAGCTTTCTTGTGTTTCAGAGCAGACACTCTTGGCTTTGGAGAGCTCAACCTGTGAACAGGAGCCAGGAGGCTTATTTTTCCCCCCTCTCCTTTATTTTGCTCAGAATTGGTGCATCTGTTCCAAAGCAGCCATGTCAGCTGTACTGATCCCACTGGCTCCGCTCCAGCAGCCCCATGCTGGGGGTGGGTGGGGATGGAGGCTCACGCAGACACCCCAGATTTTTAGACAGCCTTCTGTATTTCTTTCATCCTTGTCCCCACCATCAGCAATCTTCACCCTAAATCCCCCAGGGATTATTTTCTCTGCCCCAAAACCGCATCAGAAACGACAAGGCATAAAAGAGGCCAGATAGATTTGGAAAGGGGCCTTTCAAAACCACAAAATGAATGGAGAGAGGAAATGGCCTTTCAGCTTCTTTCCCTGTCTCTGGGCTGGGCAGCAAAAGCAAGAAAAGTCCCCAAATTCCCCCAAAGGAGTGCTCTGGGCAACCATGGTAACTGCTCTGAAAAGCCATGGGTAAAAGAGGGAGCTTCAGTGTTACCAAGATGGGGGAGCAGCTGTTTACTGCTACTGCTGTGTCTGAAGGGGACTTGGGGGCTTGAACCTGTGAGCTGGCACAGAAAATGGGATGAGTGGGGAAGCAAAACCCTATCCCAAGAAGCAGTCAAAATTATCTTGCCTGAAAACTCCTGAGAGCCCTGCAGAGGGACCTGGACAGGCTGGATGGGTGGGCAGAGGCCAATGGGATGAGATTGAACAAGGCCAAGTGCAGGGTTCTACACTTTGGCCACAACAACCCCAAGCAGCACTACAGGCTGGGGACAGAGTGGCTGAGAGCAGCCAGGCAGAGAGGGACCTGGGGGTGCTGGTAGAGAGTAGCTGAAGCTGAGGCAGCAGTGTGCCCAGGTGGGCAGGAGAGCCAATGGCATCCTGGCTTGGCTCAGGAAGAGTGTGGCCAGTAGGACAAGGGAGGTTCTTCTGCCCCTGTGCTCAGCACTGCTCAGGCCACACCTTGAGTGCTGTGTCCAGTTCTGGGCTCCTCAATTCAAGAGAGATGTTGAGGTACTGGAACGTGTCCAGAGAAGGGCAACAAAGGTGGTGAGGGTCCTGGAGCACAGCCCTGTGAGGAGAGGCTGAGGGAGCTGGGGGTGTGCAGCCTGGAGAAGAGGAGGCTCAGGGCTGACCTCATTGCTGTCTACAACTCCCTGAAGGGAGGCTGTAGCCAGGTGGGGTTGGTCTCTTCTGCCAGGCAAGCAGCAACGGAACAAGGGGACAGAGTCTCAAGCTGTGCCAGGGGAGGTCTAGGCTGGATGTTAGGAGGAAGTTGTTGTCAGAGAGAGTCATTGGCATTGGAATGGGCTGCCCAGGGAGGTGGGGGAGTTGCCATCCCTGGAGGTGTTGAAGCAAAGCCTGACTGAGGCACTTAGTGCCATGGTCTGGTTGATTGGGCAGGGTTGGGTGCTAGGTTGGACTGGCTGAGCTTGGAGGTCTCTTCCAACCTGGTTGATTCTATGATTCTATGATTCCAATCAACTAGACCATGGCACTAAGTGTCTCATCCATCCAGAATCATTTCCTTAGGAGAAGAGACCTTTATGAGCATTGTCTCCAGCCATTCTGTCCCTTTACCAAGGCTGGAGCTAAATGATGTCCCTCAGCACCACATCTCTGCAGCACTGAAACACTTCCAGGGATGGAGATCCAAACACTTCCCTGGGAAGCTTCTCCTCGTGCTTGAGAACCTTTTCAGGGAAGAAGTTTCTGCTAGCAGCCAACCTAAACCTGCCCTGGTGCAACTGAAGCCATTTCTTGCCCTATCAATTGTAGCTAAGAGGAGCCTGACCTCCACCTCACTCCCACTTCATTTCAAGGAGTTGCAGGGAGCCATAAGGTCTCCCCTAAGCTTCCTTTTCTCCATACTAAACAACCCCAGGCTCCTGAGACACAGGACTTGTGCTCTAGACCCTTGGCCCTTCAGCAGCTTCATTGACCTTCTCTGCGTCCACTTCAGCACCTCAATGCCTCTCAAGGAGGACCCCAAAACTACAGCCACTACTCAAGGTGTGGCCTCCCCAGTGCTGAATACAGAAGGACAATCCCTGGTCCTTCTGGGCACACTCCAGCTGAGGGGATCTGAGTTTATCTGAGGGCAGACAAGGCAATGCTGAAATCCAGCCAGCAGTCCCAAGGGATTGATTTTCAGGCTGGAAATGCACATCCCTGGCTGGTTTCCCACGACACTACTCCGATGGTACAGCAGCCACCCACCGAGCTGATGGTGCAACATCTCCCTGCTCATCCTGGCTCTACACAGGGGATCCCTGTGGAAATGAGGTTCAGGGAGGCTCTCCTCCTCTACTCTGCCCTAGTGAGACCACACTTGAACCACACTGTGTCCACTTTTGGGCTCCTCAGTTCAAGAGACCTGCTGGAGAAAGTCCACCAGAGAGCTACAAGGATGACTGGGAGGCTTGAACATTTCTCCTGTGAAGAAAGACTGAGAGACCTGGGGCTGCTTAGCCTTGAGAAGAGAAGACTAAGAGGTGATCTATTGATGTCAGGATATCAGGGAGTGACAGGACTGGGGAGAATGGAGCAAAGCTGGAGGTGGGTTGGTTCAGGCTGGCTGTGAGGAGGAAGCTGTTCAGCATGAGAGTGGTGAGAGGCTGGAATGGGTTGCCCAAGGAGGTGGTTGAGGCCCCATGGCTGGAGGTGTTTAAGGCCAGGCTGGATGAGGCTGTGGCCAGGCTGATCTAGGGTAGGGTGTCCCTGCCCATGGCAGTGGGGTTGGAACTGGCTCATGCTTTTGGACCCTTCCAACCCTGATCTGTGATCCTATGATTCTACCTGAGGAGTGGGTGCCAAGAGGAAGATGCCAGGCTCTGTTCAGTGGTGCCCTGTCACAATACAACAGGCACAAGCTGGAACACAGCAGGTTCCACCATCCCCTGACATCACACTGCTTCACTCATGTTTGCACACACAGGCTGAGGTGGGTGATGGAAACTCTTAGCATAATGTGGAAAACAATTCTGCCTGTGGAAAAGTTGTTTGTGGTGTTGAAAATGGTCTTTGTGGCAGCAGCCTTGATGGAACTCGAAGGGGATGAGATGTGAGGCTGGAGCATCTCTCTTAAGTGGAGAGGCTGAGAGCCCTGGGGCTTTTTAGCCTGGAGAAGAGCAGACTGAGAGGTAGTCAGATCAATGCTTAGCAAGAGGAACTTTTAGGAGGAAGTTCTTGCCATAGAGAGTGATTGGCATTGGAATGGGCTGCCCAGAGAGGTGGTGGAGTTGTCATCCCTGGAGGTGTTCAAGAAAAGCCTGGATGAGGAACTTCGTGCCATGCTCTAGGCTGGGTGCTAGGTTGGACTGGATGAGCTTGGAGGTCTCTGCCAACCTGCTTGATTCTATGACTGTCTCCCAGATAGAGACACAACAGAGTGTTCAGCTCCAAGAATTGACCAGCCACATGAGACAGGAGCCCCAGCAATCAGTCTGACAGGGTCCAGCCCGTCGAGGGGCTCGGGATTAGCCCATAAAATCATGTTTCTTCCCCAACAGTTGAACACAGCTAGGAAAGACTCAGCAAATGCTTGGGCAGGCAGCTTACCCTCACAAAGACAACCAGCAATTTTCTCATTTGACTTAAAAGAACTTTGCTGCGTCCAATGTCTGCCTGGAATGTTAAAATTGGAGTCATTCCCCCAAAAAAATCAGCGAGGCTGCTGGGGTTTGGCTTTGTTTCGCTGCCACTACGAGAAGTCAGGAGGCTCAGATTCAATCCACGTGGATTTTATGATGGAGTGAGCTGGGACAGCTTTACTATGAGGGTGGTGAAGCACTGGAACATGTTGACCAGGGAAGTTTTGGATGCCCCAAGCCTGCGAGTGTTTAGATCAGGCTGGATGAGGCTTTGAGCAACCTGGGCTAGTGGGAAGTGTCCCTGTCCATGGCAGGAAGGCTGGAACCAGATAACATTTATGTTCCTTTCCATCTCGAGCCAATCTAGGATTCTGTGATTCCACAAGAAGCCAGTTCTCATGGAGTTTCATAGAACATTTCATAGCATTGACCAGTTGGAAGAGACCTCCAAGCTCATCCAGACCAACCTAGCACCCAGCCCTGCCCAATCAACCAGACCATGGCACTAAGTGCCTCAGCCAGGCTTTGCTTCAACACCTCCAGGCACAGCGACTCCACCACCTCCCTGGGCAGCCCATTCCAATGCCAATCACTCTCTCTGACAACAACTTCCTCCTAACATCCAGCATAGACCTCCCCTGCCACAACTTCAGACTCTGTCCCCTTGTTCTGTTGCTGCTTGCCTGGCAGAAGAGACCAACCCCACCTGGCTACAGCCTCCCCTCAGGGAGTTGTAGACAGCAATGAGGTCAGGCCTGAGCCTCCTCTTCTCCAGGCTGCACACCCCCAGCTCCCTCAGCCTCTCCTCACAGGGCTGTGCTCCAGGCCCCTCACCACCTTCCTTGCCCTTCTCTGGACACCTTCCAGTACCTCAACATCTCTCTTGAACGGAGGAGCCCAGAACTGGACACAGCACTCAAGGTGTGGCCTGAGCAGTGCTGAGTACAGGGGCAGAAGAACCTCCCTTGTCCTACTGGCCACACTCTTCCTGATCCAGGCCAGGATGCCATTGGCTCTCCTGCCCACCTGGGCACACTGCTGCCTCAGCTTCAGCTACTCTCTACCAGCACCCCCAGGTCCCTCTCTGCCTGGCTGCTCTCAGCCACTCTGTCCCCAGCCTGTAGTGCTGCTTGGGGTTGTTGTGGCCAAAGTGTAGAACCCTGCACTTGGCCTTGTTCAATCTCACCCCATTGGCCTCAACGATATTGAACAGGACTGGGCCCAGCACTGATCCCTGGGGCACACCACTAACAGCCCTTCCCTTGCAATATGTTCCATTTAGGAGTTTCCTTGCCTGGATGCAGAGACAACCCCCCCTGCACAGCACAGAATCACAGAATGGTTTGAGTTGGCAACATCCCCAAACAGGTCAGGTTGCTCAGAACCCCAACAAACCTGAATTTGAATGTCTCCAGGGAATGAGGCTTCCATCATCTCCTTGGGCAACCTGTTCCAGTGTGTTCCATCCCTGCCCCCTGCCTGCATCTTCTCCCCAGGGCAAGAAGCCACCCCCACAGAGATACTCACCAAGCCAGCTCATCCCCTTGCCATCACTCATAGCCCTAAGCTCAGGGACTTAAAAATCAAGCCTGGAATAAACGTGGCTTGCTAACAAAGAGCCCATTTTCTCCCAAGCCACAAACACCAGAGACACCCAGCAAGGGCATATCCCACCAGAACAAGGCACCACTGTTCTTCTCCAGGTGTTTTGCCTAAATTCAAAGCTCCAGTAACCAGTTGGTTAATTATTCCTAACGAGGAAGCAGAGTCTATGGGTATGCAAAGGATAAATTCTTCCCTTGCCATGCCCATCCCCTTGGTCAGGCACTGGAATGCTCTGCCACAGGAGGTGGTGGCGTTATGGTCCCTGAAGGTGTCCAAGAAGCTTGTGGACATGGCTCTTTGGATATGGTTTAATGGCCACAATGGTCTTAGGCTGAGAGTTGGACTTAGAATCATAGAATCAACCAGGGTGGAAGAGACCTCCAAGCTCAGCCAGTCCAACCTAGCACCCGGCCCTGTTCAGTCAACCAGACCATGGCACTAAGTGCCTCACGCAGGCTTTTCTTGAACACCTGATGTTGACTTGATGATCTTAGTGGTATCTTCCAACCAAAGCCATTATTCTATGTCCCACCAAGCCCAAGGGTGGATGGGGAACTCCAGACTGCACCAGGGTGCTGCTCAAGCATCCCAAGAGACAACATGCAAGCTCTGTGGCCTCTCCCACATAAATCACAGCAACATCCAGTGCTCAGCCCCCACCCCACCTCCTCGCCTCCCAGAGCTGCTCCTCTCCCTCGCCATCCAGCACAAGGGTTATTCCTGTGGCCAAGGACCTGGCAAGGACTCAAAGCCAGAGCAAACAATGGACTAAATATAGAGGGAAGCAGCCGGGCTGCAGCTGCAGGATGCATCTGCCCCAGCTGCTGTGATGAGGAGGAAGCCTGCACTTGCCCAGCCGCCTCATTGTCAGCAGGAAATCAATCCAAGAAATCTCCCTCTGTGCATCCCCAGGTTATTTTATCTGGGGTTTTCTTCTATGTCTTTATATGTTTGGCTGCATTTTATAAGAATCACAGAATCACCTGCTTGGGAAAGACCTCCATGTCCAACCATAAGCTAACATCTCCCAGTACACGAGGGTCAGACCACGTCCTTCAGCACCTCATCCAGATATCTTTTTAACACTTTCAGGAACTCCACCACTTCCCTGGGCAGCCTGTTCCAGTGCCTGCTCCCAGGACGAGGGGGAATGGAGCAAAGCTGGAGGTGGGTAGGTTCAGACTAGATGCGAGAGGAAAGTTGTTCAGCATGACAGTGGTGAGAGGCTGGAATGGGTTGCCCAGGGAGGTGGTTGAGGCCCCATGGCTGGAGGTGTTTAAGGCCAGGCTGGATGAGGCTGTGTGCAGCCTGCTCTAGGGTAAGGTGTCCTTGCCCATGGCAGGGGGTTGGAACTAGATGATCCTTGTGGTCCCTTCCAACCCTGACTGATTCTATGATTCTATGACCCTTTGGGTGAAGAAATCTTTCCTGATATCCAGCCTAAACCTCCCCTGGTGCAACGTGAGGCCATTTCCTCTCATCCTGTTGCTCATTACTCGGGAGGAGAGACCAACCCATCTAAGCTACAACCTCCTTTCAGGTAGTTGTAAAGAGATACAAGTGGCAGAGAGCTGTAATGCAAAGCCCTTTGGGGAGCAGCAGCAGCAGCAGTCACAACACCCTCCAAACGCATCCACCCCTCCCCCAGCTGCAGGGCAGCTTTTGGCGCCCAGCCAGCACGGATGCATCCATGAGGATCCAAGGGAGGCAGGAAACACCAGAGCAAGCCGGCAGGAAGCCTCAGCGCTGCCAGAGGGGCATCAGGGAAGCCTGGAGGAAGCGCTGGAGCTGAGCTCCCCTGCTCCAGCATGCTCTTTAACCTTCTGTTTCCAAACCCAGTGAGAATACAAATCAGACAAAACCAACAGCAGAGCTGCAGTGCACCAGGAGATATCCCAGAGCTGAGGCTATGTGGGAACCAGGCTCCTGCTGTTCCAGGTGATGCTGGAAGGAAGCAGCTCAACCTATCAAAAAACAAAACCCCAACTCTCCATACTAAAACAAAAAGGAAAGATGAGAAGAAATGTGTAGAAGGGTTTGGAACACATCCTTCACCCACCAAGGGTGAAAGAAGGCCAGGGAACGATGCCACCCAAAATCATAGAATCACAGGATGCTTCAGGTTGGAAGGGACCCTCAAAGGTCACCTTGTCCAACTCACCTCCAGTGAGCAGGGACATCTCCAACTACATGAAGCTGTTCTGGGCCCCATCAAGTGTGACCTTCAATGTATGGGACCTCTACCTCGTCCCCGGGCAACCTATTCCAGTATTTAACTACCCTCATTGCAAAGAGACGACTCCTGATGTCCAACCTAAATCTGCCTTGCTCCAGTTTCAAAGCACTGTCCCTCATCCTATCACTACAAGACCTTCAAAATAGTCCCTCCCCAGCCTTCCTGTAGGTCCCCTTCAGATACTGAAGGCCACAACAAGGTCTCTCTGGAGAGCCTTCTCTTCTCCAGGCTGAACAACCCCAACGCTCCCAGCCTGTCTTCATGATACTTTAAAACATACCTTAAAAAACAGAATTGTTTTGGTTTGAAAAGACCTCTAAGATCATCAAGTCCAACCATCAACCTCACACCACCATGGCCATTAAGCCATGTCCCAAAGGGCCACGCATGCACATTTCTTGAATACCTCCAGGGACAGTGACTCCACTACCTCCCTGGGCAGCCTGTTCCAATGCCTGACCATCCTTTCAGCAAAGAAATTATTTTCTGATCTCCAACCTACCCCTCCCCTGGCACAATTTCAGGTCATTTCCTCTCATTCTATCACTTGGAGTATACTAGGGAGAAGAAACCAAGCCCCATCTCACTGCAACCTCCCATCAGGGAGCTATAGAGAGCTATGAGGTCTCCTCACAGCCTCCTTAAAACCAACTCTAAAGCACTTTGCCACAGGGAGGAAAAAGGCTCTGGAAAAGGCATTGGGAAGCCTACTTTGATTCTCCAAGCCTTGACTGGTTTATTATGACTTTTAAAGGCACAAAAAAAAAAATCCTCAGTGTTGATGGCCAAAACTACAACTAACCACACAGCATTTCCTAAAGAGGTATTTCCCAATGGGATCGAGATCCCTGCTGGCCAGCCTCTGTGCTTCACACACCATAGAATCAAGCTTCTGGTTGTTAACCACAGAATGATAGAATCAACCAGGCTGAAAGAGACCTCCAAGCTCATCCAGTCCAATCTAGCACCCAGCCCTATCCAATCAACTAGACCATGGCACAGAATCACAGTATCAACCAGGCTGCAAGAGACCTCCAAGCTCATCAAGTCCAACCTATCACCCAGCCCTGTCCAATCAACTAGACCATGGCACAGAATCACAGAATCAACCAGGTTGGAAGAGACCTCCAAGCTCATCCAGTCCAATCTATGTCAACTAGACCATCCAGTCAACTAGATCAGGGCACAGAATCATAGAATCACAGAATCAACCAGGTTGGAAGAGACCTTCAAGATCATCCAGTCACACCTATGACTTTTAGCCACTTGATTCAAGAGTCCTCAAACCCAGGGAAAGCTGCTGGAGACATGGAATGGGGGAGAGAAATCCAACATCCAGGCATCTGGCTGCAAGCTGGAAGAGCAGAGATTTAGACTGGAGACAAGGAAGAAATTCTTTAGAGTGAGGGTGGTGAGACACTGGAACAGGTTGCCCAGGGCAGGTGTGGATGCCTCCTCCCTGGAGGTGTTCAAGACCAAGCTGGATGGGACCTTGAGCAATCCAGTCTAGTGGAAGGTGCCCCTGCCCATGGCAGTGGGGCTGGAACCAGAAGATCTTCGAGGTCACTTCCGAGCCAAGCCACTCTATGTCACCCCAAAAAGGTGAGTGTGACTCTACACCCCAACACAAAGGTGGCCACCAACAGGGAGTATGCTAGTGCTGGGTGGGAGGTACCAGAGTGGCACCAGGGCTGCCACCACACCTAGTTTCTAGTGCATTAATCAGCAGTGCTAATTTTTCCTCATTAGGCAAAGCCTGGGGGATGCACTGCAAGAATTCACAGAGTCATAGAGTCAGTCAGGGTTGGAAGGGACCACAAGGATCACCTAGTTCCAACCCCCCTGCCATGGTGCCATGGGCAGGGACACCCTACCCTAGATCAGCCTGGCCACAGCCTCATCCAGCCTGGCCTTAAACACCTCCAGCCATGGGGCCTCAACCACCTCCCTGGGCAACCCATTCCAGCCTCTCACCACTCTCATGCTGAACAATTTCCTCCTCACCTCCAGGCTGAATTAAGATACAAAGTCAATCATCTCACTAGCAGGATACAAACCAGACCACCTGCAGCTGCTAACAAGAGCCCAGGTGCAGTTTGACCTTTGTATGAGCATCTACCACACCCACCTTCCGCCCCACCCCCCCAAAAAACCCAAAACCTAACCTGCCCCTTTACTGCATATTTAAAGACAGAGAGAGAGACTGACTTGCTAGTCACAGGCTTACAGGGTGTTAGGGGTTGGAAGGGACCCAAGGGGATCATCAAGTCCACCCCCCCTGCCAGAGCAGGACAATCCTATCTAACACAGAGCACACAGGAACACATCCAGACAGGCCTTGAAAGGCTCCAGAGAAGGAGACCTCACAACCTCTCTGGGGAGCCTGTGCCAGTGCTCTGGGACCCTTACAGTGAAGAAGTTCCCCCTTGTGTTGAGCTGGAACCTCTTTTGCTGCAGCTTACACCCATTGCTTTGTCCTATCCCAGGGAGCAGTGAGCAGAGCCTGTCCCCCCTCTCCTGGCCAGCCCTCAGATACTTACAAACATTTATCAAATCCTCTCTCAGTCTTCTCTTTTCCAGACTAAGCAGCCCCAGGGCCCTCAGCCTCTCCTCATCAGGCAGTGCCCTCCATTCCCCTCATCATCCTTGTAGCCCTCTGCTGGACCCTCTCCAGCAGATCCCTGTCCCTCTTAAACTGGGGAGCCCAAAACTGAACACAGTACTCAAGATGGGGTCTACACCAGTGCAGAGTAGAGGGGGAGGAGAACCTCCCTTGATCTGCTGGACACACTCTTCCTAACACACCCCAGGATCCCATTGGCCTTCTTGGCCCCAAGGGCACATTGCTGTGCCATGGATGTTTTCCACCAGGACCCCCAGGTCCCTCTCCGCAGGGCTGCTCTCCAGCAGATCACCTCCCAGCCTGTACTGATGCAGTTTATTATTCCTTCCCAGTCCCCTGGGTGCTGCTTGGCAAGGCCAAGAAGTGGCTGAGGGACAGGCAGGAGATGCTCAGGCTGGCCAAGCAAGGGATTTTATGGGTGGCATTCAGCAGGAAGAGGAACAAAGCCCTAATTTGCAAGCTCCAGCGCTGCGGGTTGTGCCGTCAGCCTGCTGCCAGCGGTTTCAAGGTCTGCGAGCATGCTTACTGAGGAGTTTCCTTTCAGGCGTGCAAAGAGACAAACAAAAAGCCATAAAGGATGGAGATAAAGGCCGGGGTCATCTCCAAAGAGACGCCCATCCTGTAGAGGAACCTTCCTGCAACACCAGATCCTCCCCGCCTCATTGCGGCCCCACGCCCAAACCCTCTCCGCCAAATCTTCCCCTCCACACACACATCACTTTCACCTCCTCATCGCAGGTTTCGTGCTCTGATGCCACCAAATTTCACACACACACCCCCCACGCCACTTCCACCTCCTCCTCACAGGAGGTTTTGTGGTGTGACCCCCACCGAATTCCCCCACACACCCATACCACTTCCATCTCCTCCTGATAGAAGGTTTTGTGGTGTGACCCCAACAAATTCCTTCCCCTCCACGCCACTTCCATCTCCTCCTGATAGAGAAGGTTTCGTGGTGTGACCCCAACAAATTCCTCCCCCTCCACGCCACTTCCATCTCCTCCTGATAGAAGGCTTCATGGTGTGACCCCAACAAATTCCACACCATCCCCATGCCACTTCCATCTCCTCCTCACAGAAGGCTTCATGGTGTGACCCTAACAAATTCCTCCCCTGCCACGCCACTTCCATCTCCTCCTCACAGAAGGCTTCATGGTGTGACCCCCACCAAATTTCACGCCCGTGCTACTCCCACCCCTGACGGCCTGACCTCACAGTAAGCAGCAGCAAGGGGTGTCCCCCAGGGTGGGGACGCTGGGGTGGCAGCCACGCCACAGCTTCCCTGCTCGCAAGCCGGGGAGGCTGAGTGCCACGAGGAGCCGGCGCAGGGCGTTTCGGGGGAAGGCGAAGGCTATGATTTTGCGCTATTCATAGCTAACCACCAGCTCGCTTCCCGACGGGAACGCCGGTGGAGCAGCGGGACGGCTCCATTCACAAGGGTGGGGGCTGATCCTCAAAGCCCAGCTTCTGCAGACCACACCTTCTCGGCGACACAAGCAGCACCTTACTGCTCACCAAGCTCCCACCGGGCACGCTTCGCCCCTGGCACGCTTGGGTGGTTATGCTCCTGGTAGCCCCAAGCTCGCTCTGCCGGGGCTCTCCTTCTTCCCCCCCCCCCGCCCCCCAACTTTAAATCAAAGCCAAATGAAGCAAATCCCAGGAGGGGATCTGCTCACAACCAGAGACCTGCCGGATATTTTTAGGCTCGGTGTCATTCGTGCAAAGACATAATCACTTCCTGCCTTTCAGGAAGGAAATGTCCCACCGCCGCTGCCTGCACGCCTGCCTGCCCGCTCCCTCCTCGGGCAATGCCTGCCTGCCCCCTGCTCAGCACCCCACCACCACCCCACCCCCTCCCATGTTGGCAAGGAAAGGGTAAAAAACAGGACATAGCCTGGAATGTCCACAGTGCCAGAGAGAAGAGGTGTTCGTGCCAGAGAACTGATGCACCAGGGAAAGGGTTAGAGGAAGAGGTCCGGAAAAGTCCGGCAGCCATAGGAAATGCAGCCTGGGTGCAGCTTCTGGAAGTTTTCAGCTCCAGCAGGGCAGGAGCTCAGCAAGAGCAGGCAGCCTTTCCAACTAGGGCATGCTTTTCATCCCAGGTGGCCTGGCACTGAGAATGACCATGTCCTACACAGGGCATGGATGTGCCAGTGCATGTTTCCTTCTCCTTCTGGGCTCCCCAGACTGGAGACTAGAGCTAAACTCCAAACCCCAGGATGCAATCCAAGCATGGGTAGCTCCTCATCCTCTTCTACCTTCATCCTCCAGCAGGAAGCCTTCATCTCCCTTTTGCAGAACCAGCTTCCCAAATTACTTCTGGGGGTGTAAGGGAGGTAGCCAAGGGATGCAAACCTCAAAACTCACTTTGAGGCATTCAAGCCACAGCAGACATTCTGGCTCAGACCCTGCGGGGCTAGCTTCCAGGCAGCAAGAGAAACAGAAAAGTTCCTTTCGATAGGAAATGGGACTGCAAAGGCACAAAAGTTGGGGGGGGGGGGGGGGGGGG
>WAAF01013018.1:114629-125570 GCA_013400475.1 Tricholaema leucomelas | reverse complement strand
GAGGGGGGCGGGGTAGGGGGGGGGGGGGGGGGGGGGGGGGAGGGGGGCGAGGATGCTGGGCCTCAAAACTAGTTCTTTTCTAGAGGTCTGAAGTGCAGCATTGGCTGCCACACACACACCTCATGGCCATGCTGTGAACAGGGTTTGTGTTCCTGGGGCAAAATAAAGCTTCATTCCCATCACTTTCCTCCACTATGGCTTAGGGTAAGAGGATCTCTGCCCAAAAAAAGCACCCCATGGGAGGAAAGCTGCTTCCAGCAGCAGCACCTTTCCCCCCCGGGAAGGGAAGGGCACCCCCGAGGTACCACCCAGCTCCATCCCCTTCTTCACACATCCACCTGAGAAATGAACTCTCCCCACACCCCGGGAGGGGAAGAGCAAGGCATAGTTTGTCCCGGGATAGGAGGAGAGGAGTGCTTGGTCCCAGAGGTTCGAAATTCCCGTTCCGCGGTCGAGGGGGAATGCTCGGGCAGGGGTGGAGCATGCTTGGTCCTAATGAGGGTGAAATGCCCGGGGCGGAGGGGATGCCGGGCCGTGGGGGAGGGTGATGCTCGGTGCCAGGGGGTGGGGTCGCCCGATGCGGGGGGTGCCCGGGCCCGGAGGAGGGGATGCTTGCTTTCGAGGAGGCAAGATACCCGGTCCCGAGAGGGGGGAAGGGGAGGGGAAGCTCCGTCTCAGGGTGGGGGTGCTTGGCTCCGGGGAGCTGGGATGCCCGGTCCCCGGGGGTGTTGGTAAGGATGGAGAGAAGTCGGTACCTTGCGTGGGCTCCAGGCTTAGCTCCCACGCCGGGCTGGCCGTGTCGTGGGTCGGTCCATGGGGGCGGCGGGAGCAAAGCCCCGCGGCCGCCCCGACCGCCGGAGCTTCGGCGGGTGAAGAGGCGGAGGTGGAGCCGGAGGAGGGGCAGCGCTGCCGCCCGGCCCCACCACGCCGTGCCCGCCCCGCACCGCCCCTCGCACCGTCCAGCCCCCTGGGCAATGCCCTGGCCCCCGCTGGGACCCTCTGGCCCGCAGCAGCCACCACCCACAGCACCCCTCCCGTTGAAGCCCACCCTCAGCTACAGCACCCATCCGCCTGGGGACCCTCTGGCACGTAGCATCCCTCAGCCACAGCGCTCATCCCCTTCGGGACCCTCTGGCACGTAGCGGCCCCCACCCCGTTGAAGCCCACCGCCAATCACAGCACCTTCCCCACAGGACCACCATGGACCTCTCAGAGGAGGGAGAGATGTCTGTGGTAGGAGCCAGGATGAAGGATGCTGCTGGGTCTGGTGTGAAATGGTCTGTGGGGAGCCCCTGCTTCCCTTCTTTGTGATGGCAAGGCTGATCGTTCCCCAAAACTCATACAAGGAGAGCTAAGGTCCAAGACTTGCTTCTGCGAGAGCTCAGCGTGACTTTGAAAAGCAGACAAAGATGAAGCTCACAGAGCTCACTGCACTTTCTGCAGTCTTGGTGGGCATGGTGGAGAGAGTATAGATAGACCTGGCATCTGAAACATCAGCGTAGCTCCAGCCCTCCAGGTCTCTGCAGGCCCCCCTAGCTTGGGCCACTCAGAAACTGCTGCCCACTCATGTAAGATCACAGAACCACAGAATTGTTAGGGTTGCAAGGGACCTCAAAGGCCATCCAGTTCTAACCCCTCTGCCATGGGCACTTTCCACTAGATCAGGTTGTCCAAAGCCACATCTATCCTGGCTTTAAAAACTTCCACAGATGGAGCTTCCACCACCTCTTGGGGTGACCTGCTCCAGTGTTTCACCACCCTTATGGTGAAGAGCCATGGTGGGTTCCTGTGATGGCTCTTCCTGTACCAGCATCAAGGTCTGCTCATCTTCTGCTGGTTTCCATCACAGCACAGAGCAAAGCCATGAGATGACTTTAGGCTTCCCTCACTGCCAACAGGCATTGCACTTACTCTGCTGACATGGAAAGATGCTGGGTTAGCTAAAAATCCATAACCCCCCAAATCCTTCAGCTCCTAACTACATTTGCCCATTCCATTTGAGTTGACCTCTGCACCCTCAGAGGGTTCTGTCTAGGAGGACCCACATCTGAGACCTCCAACTCCCCAGCACTACAACCTTGCTCATACCCAGCACTATCCCAGGGAGGCACCACTAAGGAAAGGTTTATGAGACCCCACCAGATGGAGAAAAAAAGTGGATGAGGGTGTTGAGACATTCACCAGAGCCAGGAAGGAGAGCCAGGAATGTAAACGGAGCCCGGAGGCTGTCCGAAAATGGTAAGGGCTGGAAAGCAGTGCTGTAAAGTTTGTTCAGTGGGATCCTAGATACTAGCCAGGCTCCCAGCCTTCAGCTCAGCCAAAATATCCTTTCCTGCACTGTGCTGCTGGGTCCTGCAGCCCAACATCCCAAGGCAGAGCCCAGCAGCTTCTGGTGTTTAAACTCCACCGTGAAACTCAAAATCGAGACCTAAAAATCCACCCAAGGCTTCACTCATTCCACTGCACATGAAATTCTCCTCGGTTAGCTCTTTTGCCTCTGGCCAAAGGGACATCTAGAAACTCCTCCTGCCTGAAGGAACACACCAAAATTCAAGGTTCTTCATGCACCCACACCTTGCTCCACAAGCTTCAGAAGCCAGGATTAAGAAAACCAAAGGCAGCACAAAAATTCAGGAGGAAAACAGTTGCTGCTGCCTGAAACTCAGCATCATGGCTGCACTTGGACTTGATGGCTGGACACCAATGATCTTGGAGGTCTTTTCCACCTGAAACGATGCTGTGATTCTATGATCTCATGGGCAAAGAAGAGAGGACCTCCCAAATGCCCCAGCAGCATTCTTTTCTCTATCATGCACCTCTCCTCTGTTCATACACTTCAGAATCCACTAACATTTCAGAGTGAAACCAGAGAAACTCATCACACACTGCACTGAGACAGAAATACGAAGAAATCCTTCTCCTCTCCCTTTCCTTCTCCTCTCTTCTCCTCTCCTCTCTTCTCTCTCTCCTGCTCAATTTTCTTTTTAACTCCACAGGCTTTCAGGTGCTCCTGAATAGAGTTTTTGGGTAAGGAATAAGTCAGAATTTGATGAGAAAATCCAGGACAGAGCAGCCATGCAACATGTTCAATATTGTTATTGATGATCCAGACCAGGAGATTGAGTCCAGCATCAGCAAGTTTGCAGATGACACCAAGCAGCAGGTGTGGAGCTGTTGGAGGGTAGGAGAGCTCTGCAGAGGGTCCTGGGCAGGCTGGATGGGTGGGCAGAGGCCAATGGGATGAGATTGAACAAGGCCAAGTGCAGGGTTCTGCACTTTGGCCACAACAACCCCAAGCAGCACTACAGGCTGGGGACAGAGTGGCTGAAGAGCAGCCAGGCAGAGAGGGACCTGGGGGTGCTGGTAGAGAGTAGCTGAAGATGAGGCAGCANTGGTCTCTTCTGCCAGGCAAGCAGCAACAGAAGAAGAGGACAGAGTCTCAAATTGTGTCAGGGGAGGTCTAGGCTGGATGTTAGGAGGAAGTTGTTGTCAGAGAGAGTGATTTGCATTGGAATGGGCTGCCCAGGGAGGTGGTGGAGTCGCCATGCCTGGAGGTGTTGAAGCAAAGCCTGGATGGAGCATTTATTGTCATGGTCTGGTTGATTGGATGGGGCTGGGTGCTAGGTTGGACTGGCTGAGCTTGGAGGTCTCTTCCAACCTAGTTGATTCTAGGATTCTATGTCCGCCTAGTCCAAAGGAGATGGCTCCCTCACTGCCTTCTGCATCCCTCCTCCTAAATCCCACTTTTTCACTTAGGATCGTCCTGGAGAGGAACATAAGGAGCATGAGAAGAGTTATCATCATCATCATCAGGTTAACCTCATGATGTGACAGCAGAGATGATGCTGCTGCAGTATGCACCCATATCCATGGATGGTGACGGCAGGACCATGCCAAGTACAGCCAAACTGGGAGCATGTAAAGGGCCCCCCAAAGCTCAGATCTCAGCTTCACCCATAGGACTTGATATGAATATGGATGGTTTGGGAATGTGGAGTGCTGCTGTGGTATTTCACAGCTGGAGCCTGCATCCTGTAGTTCTGAGCACATCAGGGGTGGGTTTATAGAATCACACTGGTTTGAGCTGGAAGGGACCTCTAAAGGTCATCTAGTCCAACCCCCCTGCAGTCAGCAGGAACATCTGCAACAGCCTCAAACAACCTGACCTGGCATGGGTCCAGGGATGGCACATCTACCACCTCTCTGGGCAACGTGGGACAAGGTCTCACCACCCCACCCTCAGTGTAAAACATTTCTTCCCTCTCTCCTGTCTCAATCTCTTTCTTTCAGTTTAAACCCATCTCCCCTTGTCCTATCTCAACAGCCCCTGCTAAAAAGTCTGTCACCAGCTTTCTGACTAGCTCCTTTAAGCACTGAAAGGCCAGAAGGTCTCCTTGGAGCCTTAGCATCCTCACAGCAGCAGGCTTCCAGCACTTGCATCACTGCTGTGACCTCCTCTGACCCTGTTCCAACAGGTCCATATCTCTCTCGTGCTAAGGATTCCAGAGCTGACCACAGCACTGCAAGTGGGTCTCAGCAGAGCAGAGAAGCAGAATCCTTTCCCTCCACCTGCTGCCCACACAGCTGGATATCAGCCCAGGACACAGCTGGCTCTGGGCTCCAGACACCCAGTGCCAGCTCATGTCCAGATCTCCCCCCACCAGCATCCCCAAGTCCTTCTTCTCGGGGGGCTGCTCTCCAGCTGTTCATCCCCCAGCCTGTGCTGATGTGGTGGAAGGTCAGTTGATAGCAGGGATTGCTCAACCCAGGTGCAGAATGTTGCCTTGTTGAACTTCATGAGGGTCACACAAAACCAACTTCTCCACTTTTTCCAAATGCTGGCATTTTGCTGAGACACCCACCAAAACTGGGCCTCTGCAGGCAGGTGGAGGGGACACCCTGCTCCCCCTCAACTTCCTCCTATGGTGGAAAAGGCTTTTGAGGCTCAGCCCCTTCCCATAGAGTGGAGAGTGTAAAACTTGGGGAGGTAGGTCTAGGCTGGATGTTAGGAGGAAGTCGTTGGCAGAGAAAGTGATTGGCATTGGAATGGGCTGCCCAGGGAGGTGGTGGAGTTGCCATCCCTGGAGGTGTTGAAGCAAAGCCTGGATGAGGCACTTAGTGCCATGGTCTGGTTGATTGGACAGGGCTGGGTACTAGGTTGGACTGGATAAGCTTAGAGGTCTCTTCCAACCTGGTGAATTCTATGATTCTACCAGGCTGAACTTGCTATTTGGTTTAAAATTCAAGTGACAGCTGCCCTGGACCAAGACAATTTGTGACAACTCACACGGGAAACCGTTGGGAAGGTTGTAAATTAACCTCAGCTTAACTTCAGGGGTTTCTTTGGAGTCTGGCATGGACATGGGCCATGGTCTAGTTGATTGGATAGGGCTGATAGGTTGGACTGGATGAGCTTGGAGGTCTCTTCCAACCTGGTTGATTCTATGATTCTATGTCTGAAGCAGAACCTTCTTTAGCACCTCTCCACTTTGATGCCCAGGCCTATAAAACAGATCCTCCTGCCCGGGAAATTTTGCAATAGAGTCAGCCCCTTAACCCAGGGTGGTTGGTTCTGATTCTGTCCATTCTCTGGGCTTTGTAACACCAAGTTCTGCCAGGCAAGAGGTGAGGGCTTGCTCCCAATTTACAGTCCTTGCTTTGGAGTTGTTTTTTTACCAGCTTGGAAATTTGGAATGCAACTAACCTAAAGAATTTAGGAAAGGAAAAAGTGGAAAATAGCTAAAAGAGAAAGGAGAGTTGGCCATGACAGGGGGTGAAGCCCAGAAAAAGATGGGATTGGAGAATGCAGCGCCAGAACGAGAGGACACAGCCTCAGGCTTCGCCGGGGGAAGTTTAGGCTTGAGGTGAGGAGAAAGTTCTTCACTGAGAGAGTCATTGGACACTGGAATGGGCTGCCCAGGGAGGTGGTGGAGTCGCCGTCCCTGGGGCTGTTAAAGGCAAGGTTGGACGTGGCACTTGGTGCCATAGTCTAGCCTTGAGCTCTGTGGTAAAGGGTTGGACTTGATGATCTGTGAGGTCTCTTCCAACCCTGGTGATACTGTGATACTGTGATACTGTGAATGCAGTTTGTACCCCAAAGTCAGTCAGAAGAAACCTCCAGCAACTTAATAGAACCAAGATCTTTATTATCTCACTGTAACAGCAACCACCGGCGAGAGCTTTTCTCCTCCCAAACACCTGCTTGAAGACGGTGAAACAAACCCAAATCTGTACTCTGACTAGCAGAGGAGCTGCCCCAGCAAGGCCAGGCACTCCCTCCCTGCTCTTCAACCCCGAGCCCTGTTAGAAAACCAGGAGAAAGTGGCTGGGATGGGGAACGGAGACAAAAGATCAGGAAAGGGGGCACTGAGGGAAAAAACCAACAAAACCACAAAAACCAAACAGGTGGTTTCCTTCCAGCTCCTGTCCCTAAATTACATTGTCCTTAGGTATCTTCTTCACTTTCTGGCTTGCAGAGCAGGTTTCCCACAAACCAAGCTGGCCACCTCCAAAGGTCTCCTGCACCTGCGGTGGTCATCCCTGCTCCACAAAGGATATCCTCACCCCCTCGCCCTCCATCTGAGGGCCTGGCAGACCTCCTAGGATCTTTTCAGCTTTAAAGGCAAATATATTTATTTCTATATAAGATATATCTCTGTGTACCACCCACCCACCCACGCACGCACACACACGCTTCGACTGGCACTCACTCGTGCGCCTAGGACAGCCGGCTATGTCTTCACCTCGCATCCCACCCAGCGCTGCTCGTCCCAGGGGAAAAGCTGGGAGAAACATCCCCCTCTCTCGGTTGTTTTCTGGGTTGTTGGGGTTTTTTTTGCCTTTTCCTCCTAGAACGAGCAGCAACCACCTAGCACCACTTCTTGTAGTTGGCAGATGGGTGCTCATACCCAGCTGACCTGCGCCTAACGCACCTAGAGAAATAAATTACCGGACAGAAAGTGCACAAAGCCTGCGGTACGGATGCTGATGTGGGGTGGCTCCATCCCTGGCATGCAGAGCCATCACCCCAGCATGCAACGGGTCCCTGGGGCTGGGTACCAACACCAGTGAGGGGGAGCAGGCACTCAGGTGGGAGCTTGATAAAATGGCACTTGAGAAGGTCATAAAAGGTGTTGATGGCACTCAATAGGTAGTAAAAAAGCTATAAGGTGGGGGAGGTGGTGGGTTTGAGGTGCACAGCGTGGCACCGCTGTGGTGTCCCCAGCCAGGCACTCCCTCACCAGATGCTGCTCTTTATGGAGAGTCACACTAAAAGGAGGGGGGAGTGGGGGGGGCGGGGTTGAGATACAGGATGGCAGTGACATGCCAGGCTGGCAAAACTGCCAGCAGCAGGCAATTTATCCACAGCAGCATAACCCAGCACAGAAAGCTGGTGGATGATGGCACTGATACCAGCATCCTGCAAGCAGAGAGACCCAAAGAGCAAGCAGGCACTGGCACCCTGCAACCGGAGCATCTTGGAAAGCAAGTGGATGATGGCACCAATGCTGGCACCCATGCTGGCACCCTGCAACTGGAGCACTCCAAAAAGCACATGGATGACGGTACCAGTGCTGGGACCCTGCAACTAGAGTGCCCTGAAAAGCACGTGGAAGATGGCACTGGCACCCTGCAACTGAAGCACCTTGAAAAGGAAGTGACTGACAGCACCAGTGCTGGTACCCTGCAAGGGGAGCAACCCAAAGAGCAAGTGGCACCTACACTGGGAACCCACAAGCAGAGCACCCTGAACAGCAAGCTCACAATGACACTGATGGCAGCACCCTGAAACCAGAGCACCCTGAAGAGCAAGTGGACTATGGCACCAACGCTGAGACCTTGCAGCCAAAGCACCCTGAAGAGCAGGTGGATGATGGATGCTGACGGCAGCACCCTGAAACCAGAGCACCCTGAAGAGCAAGTGGACTATGGCACCAACGCTGAGACCTTGCAGCCAAAGCACCCTGAAGAGCAGGTGGATGATGGGCACCGACAGCAGCATCCTGCAACCAGAGCACCCTGAAGAGAAAGTGGACAATGGCACCAACACCAGGATCCTGCAAGTGGAGCACACCAGGAGATGCTCCCACCTGCAGCACCACATCCCTGCAGCATCCTGCATTCCCCCCTGGGCTATTCCTGAGACATCTGATGGTGCCAAGGGATTCTGCTCCTCTATTATTCACATTTTAAAAGGCGAGGGGGTGGGAGAAGGTTTAAAAAAACAAAGCACTTTCCCAGAGATGCTTGTCCCCAGCCCCAGAAAAATAAAGAAGCATTGTGGGTAAAATGCTCCTTTTTAGTACCAAAACCAAAATAAAAACAAGGTTGGTTTTTTTTTTGTAACGTATGGCTCCAAGTCCTGGCTGGTGGGTCAGGGATACATCCCCTGGTTGAAAGGCCACAACGGAATAAATCCGGGTAGGAGAGACGCAGAAGCACTGCCCGACGCTGTTAGGGACCAACACAGAGCCCCAGAGCACCTATGGGAAGGGGCTGCCAAATCATCCTTCACCAAATGCCAGCAGGTTCTGGAGGATCTGAAAAAACCCTCCCCAGGGTGCAAATGGGCACTTGGAGTTTAGAAGTGACCCTTTCTCCCTCCTCCCAAGAGGCTGCCTGAATTTTCCAGGAGAAGGGGTAAACAGGGGGGATGCGGCTCTGGATTGCCAAGCTGCCAGCTAGAGGAGGTTTGGGGGAATGGGAGGGGCTTTTGTGGAGCTCGGAGGGAGCATGAGGCATCAAAAGAGGCAAAGGGATGTTTTAAGAAGCCTGGTGGAAATCAGGCTGCTGGCGTGTGGAGGAGGAGGAATAGGGCTGGATCTGGAAGGGGCTCCTATGGTCAGCACACGCTGGGACCAGTCACCCATTAGAGTGAAGCCAGAGCCACACTCCCCAGAAAAAGTCGGGGGGGGGGATGCAGGTAGGGAAGGGGATGTGGTGGGGACTGCTGCCACCTCCGCCTCGCCAGGACGGCTCCTGCTAAGCCGAATGGGGGGTGCACAGGTCTGGGGAGTCGCCACTGCCGCTCCGTGGTTCCCGCTCAGATGTCCATCTCGAACTGAGCATCGTCCCCTAGCAAGGAGGAAAGAAGAGAAGCGTTAGGAGGAGAGGATCAGCCCCCCCACCCTAATTCCCTGCCCCCAGCCCAACTCCGGCAAAGGGCCCTTACCCATGGACGGCTTCCCCTCCTGGTGGTTCAAGCTGTTGGAGTCTGCTTTGGGCTCATCACCAGCCGAGCTGGGGCTGGTGACGCCAGGTATATCGGGGAGGTGACAAGGCGGTGTCTGAGCCATGGGCGAGTTGCGACGGTCCAGCAGGAACTTGCGGTCGTAGATGATCCGGGTGCCTGGAAGCAGGGTACAGAGGAGAGAAGGATGCAGCCTGGCAGCACGTGTTTTCCCAAGAGAGTCTCCCAGTCACCCTGGCCAAGGACCCATGCTGCAGCCCCAAGGATAAGCGGCCGGGGTGGGGAGGGTTGTGTGAACCGCCACCGCCACGCTGCCTGCTCTTATCTGGGCACAGCGGGCGATAATTCGGCGCTGGATAAACACCCCCAGTGACACCTGGCTACCAGCTGCCCACAGGCTGGGCAAAACTCATGGTAGGGATGGGGACGCATCCCGGAGGTGCCACCCTGAAGTGTTCCCCATGTCCCTGCTCCCCCGGCCACGAGTGAGCAATGCTCCGACCCGGGGTGGGGGTCAAAGCAGGACGGTGTAGAGTCCCCCTGCCCTTCGTTACCAACATCTCGAGAGGCATCCAGCCACGGCGGTGTCACCCCGCTGCCACCCCGTACCGAGGGCTATCTCTTGCCCTCCCCGGGACTCGCTGTACCCCCCGTTATAGCCCGGGAAACCCCTAAACCCTTCCCCAAACGTCCACTTTGAGGACAACAAACAGGAGGCGCTTTCTGTACGCCATAGATAGACACGATCTAGTCGCGATAGAGACAGGAGCGATACCCCCGCGACAGGCGGAGTTTAACGACTCGTACGGGCGGCGGGAGAGTTTCCTCAGCGCGGCCCCGCGGCCACCGCCCCGCCAAGGCCTCGGTTCCGGCCCCGAGCTCTTACCTCCCGGTGTGGTGGAGAAGAGGGTGCCGCCGGGGGTGGTGCAGTAGTCCGAGGGGAGCTGCGCCGCGTCGCTGAGGGTGACGGTGCGGGTGGGGATGGCCCGGCTCTGGCTGGGCTGGCGACCGCCGGCAGACGACATGGCCCCGCGCTATTGTCCCCGCGGAGGCGGTGCAGAGCAGGCACCGCCCCCGTCCCGTCCCCGCCGTGGTTCCGCCACCTCCCACCGGCCACCCCCCGCAACCCCCGACGGGGCGGCCGCCAGCAGGGGGCGGGCGAGAGATGTCGTACTCGCGGCTTTCCCACGTGGTCTAGGGGTGAGGATTCCTGGCTTTCACCCAGGCGGCCCGGGTTCGAGTCCCGGCGTGGGAAGAGTTGTTTTGGGAAGCGGCGGGACGTGCAGTGAGAAGAGTAATTTTGGGAGGAGGAGGAGGAGGAAGACGGGATACACACACACACACACACACACACAGAAGCAGTGCAGGAAGTGGGCTGTGTTAAATGATCTCTCCACCAAAATGCTTTGCCTGAGTGGGCAGGAAAGGAATGTAGATGTATCCCCATGTTCCAAATGTACAAACCCCCAAAACCTGGGGAATCACAAACCCCCAAGGCTACACGATCCTCGGGGAATTAGGTTTATCCTCTTACGATAGAGTATCAATTAAGAAGGCTGGGGATCCTGTGCACTGAGGGCCATCAGGGAAAGGGCATGTATAGATGATCTGGATGAGGGCATCGAGTCAGTCATCAGCAAGTTTGCAGATGACACTAAGCTGGGGGCAGATGTGACTGAGTTGGAGGGCAGAAGGGCTCTGCAGCAGGACCTTGACCGCCTGGACAGATGGGCAGAGTCCAATGGGATGGC
>WAAF01013018.1:40322-114192 GCA_013400475.1 Tricholaema leucomelas | reverse complement strand
GAGCTCTGTGGTGAAGGGTTGGACTTGATGATCTGTGAGGTCTCTTCCAACCTTGGTGATACTGTGATACTGTATACTCCTATTCCAAACAAATCATCGTGGAAAGATGGGAAACTTATCCTAAGGGCCGTGCCAGAAAGAGGATCACTGGAAAGAGGATGTATCCCCATATCCCACATCAGGAAAGGGGATGCATCTCCATATTCCAAATATACCATCCTGGAAAGCTGGGAATCCAGTGCCCCGAGGACCACACTAATGAAAGGGAAAGTGTGAAATCAAAGCAAAGTGGTGAAGGACCCCTTAAGTTGCACAAACACAGAGCCCAAAAGACCAGATGTGCATTCTTGATTAAGGAGCAAGATATGTCTGTCATAAGCAGCTCCTGGCCAAGCTGGCAGCTCGTGGCTTGGACAGACACTCTGATATGGGTCAAGAACTGGCTGGAGAGCTGGGCCCAGAGAGTGGTGGTGAATGGTGCCACATGCAGTGGGCAGCTGTCACAAGTGCTGTGCCCCAGAGATCAGTGCTGGGCACAGTCCTCTTCAGTATCTTCACTGATGATCTGGAGCAGGAGATTAAGTCCAGCATCAGTCAGTTTGCAGATGACACCAAGCTAGGAGCAGGTGTGGAGCTGTTGGAGGGTAGGAGAGCCCTGCAGAGGGACCTTGCCAGGCTGGATGGGTGGGCAGAGGCCAATGGGATGAGCCTGAACAAGGCCAAGTGCAGGGTTCTACACTTTGGCCACAACAACCACAAGCAGCACTACAGGGTGGGGACAGAGTGCCTGAGAGCAGCCAGGCAGAGAGGGACCTGAGGGTGCCAGTAGAGAGTAGCTAAAGATGAGGCAGCAGAGTGCCCAGGTGGGCAGAAGAGCCAATGGCATCCTGGCCTGGCTCAGGAAGAGTGTGGCCAGTAGGACAGGGGAGGTTATTCTGCCCCTGTACTCAGCACTGGTCAGGCCACACCTTGAGTGCTGTGTCCAGTTGTGGGCTCCTCAATTCAAGAGAGATGTTGAGGTGCTGGAAGGTGTCCAGAGAAGGGCAACGAAGCTGGTGAGAGGCCTGGAGCACAGCCTTGTGAGGAGAGGCTGAGGGAGCTGGGGGTGTGCAACCTGCAGAAGAGGAGGCTCAGGGCTGACCTCATTGCTGCCTACAACTCCCTGAAGGGAGGCTGTAGCCAGGTGGGGTTGGGCTCTGCTGCCAGGCAAGCAGCAACAGAACAAGGGGACAGAGTCTGAAGTTGTGGCAGGGGAGGTCTAGGCTGGATGTTAGGAGGAAGTTGTTGGCAGAGAGAGTGATTGGCATTGGAATGGGCTGCCCAGGGAGGTGGTGGAGTTGCTGTCCCTGGAGGTGTTAAAGCTAAGCCTGGCTGAGGCACTTAGTGCCATGGTCTGGTTGATTGGGCAGGGCTGGGTGCTAGGTTGGACTGGCTGAGCTTGGAGGTCTCTTCCAACCTGGCTGATTTTGATTCTATCATCCTTTAGGTCCCTTCCAACTCCAACAATTCTATGATTCTACAATTCCCCATATCCTAAGTGAAAAGCTGGGAGTCACACACCCTAAGAGCCACTGCAGCCCTGGCACAGCCTCCCTCCGTCCCTCCCTGGGGAATGCTGATGGCTATTTTTAGCATCCCTCTCCAGAGAGGCCAGAGCAGACAGACGGTTTCTCCTCGCAGCCGTGGATCCCCCTGGCCCGAGCGTGCCCCCGGTGGGGCCGGCTGCCCGCATGCAGAAGAGGATGGGTGAGGCAGTGGCCCGGGTGGCCAGGAAGGTGAACGAGACAGTGGAGAACAAAACGGATTCCCTGGGTAAGCTCGGCGCTCCGGCTTGGCTCCCGCTTGGGGCCTGGAGAAGGATCAGGTATCTGGGAGCAGGCTCGGAGTTTCAATGCTCTGGCTCTTACCAAAACAGACCACCAGCTGTTGGTTACCTCTCTGGGTACTGCACCCAAGGCTCCTGCGCCCCTGGGGATGGCTCTCAGCTCCACAAAGGTGTCTCAGCCAGTGGGCTCCCAGCAATAATCCTGTGGGATACACCCTAGGCAGAAAGTCCTTCTTTGCAAGTAACCATAGGAGCTTGACTTCTCAGCTTGCCTGGTCAGATCTCTGGTTTTCTGCAGTTTCCTTGTTTCTAGCTAACATCCAAGATCCATCAACAGCAGGAGGTGAAAGTGGCTCATTTCCATCCCAGTCCTTGGGTATGAACCAGCTCAGGCTGAGGCAGAGCTTCAGTACTCAGCTGCCCAGTGTCCTCCTGAGTGAGCTCTGGGCAGGTTGGAGAGCTGAGTGGAAGGGAACCTCATGAAGTTCAGCAAGGACTAGTCTAAGGTCTTGCACCTAGGGATGAATAGATCCCTGCACCAGTACAGGTGAGGGGCTGATCTGCTGGAAAGTAGCATCAGATAAATCATTAAGGGGTGGAAACCAAGATGGAAAGCACTGCTCCATCCCAGCCTGGATGCATTCTGTGGTGCTTTGGTCTCTTTGGGAGCAGATCTGGCCAACTGCAAGCTGATGACCTTCCCTGTTGGTATCTACAAAGCCATGAGGAGCGTCACCGAGGGGATCCACCGCATCTCCCTGGCAAACAACGAGCTGAAGTCTATCACTAGCAGATTCATCACCACCTTCAGCCAGCTGAGAGGTAAGAGACAGCCCCACAGCTTCACAACCACCACTCCCAAACCCTTTGGGGCCCAGCAAAGGCCCCTCCAGGTTACTGCAGAGGAGACAGCACCAAAGAACCTCCTCATCACAATTCTGGCTCCTCTGTGCACGTACTTCACTCCAAGCACTAGGTTCAGCCCCCCACAAATTCATTTTTCTTTACCCTTGCTGAAAGAGGACACTGGTTTGGCACTCCCCCACCAACCAAAGCCATATCACCTTTCAGCAGTGCCAGGATCTCTCATCATTCTTCAGCTCCCTCCTAGGACAGAGCTGGGGATGAAAGGGGACTGGAGAGGCAGCAGTAGTGTTTAAGGCACACTGGCTCACTGCTGGCTAATTAGCTCCACATCATAGGGCCATCAGTGAGAGCTGCTCATCACTTCCCATTCACTGCAGATGGGGACAGATTCCTTTTCATAGCCTATCATCTAATTCTTCTCACCAAAATATTCCAGCTAGCTTCAAATTAGCACAGCAACAAAGCTAGTGAAGGATCTGGAGCACAAGTCTTATGAGGAAGTGGGGTTGTTCACCCTGGAGAAAAGGGGACTGAGGAGAGACCTTCTGGCTCTCTAACTCCCTGACAGGAGACTGAAGCCAGGTTGGTTCCAGTCTTCTCCTAAAGAATAAGCAACAGGACAAGAAGAATCAGTGTCAAGTAGCATTGAGGGAGGTTTAGGTTGCACATCAAAAGAAACTTCTTCACTGAAAGGGTTCTCAAACACTGCAACAAGTTGCCCAGGGAGGTGGTTGAATCACCAAACCTGATGTGGTGCTGAGGGATATGGTTTAGCACCGGCCTTGGCAGAGAGAGATAACTGTTGGACTGGATGAACTCAAAAGGTCTTGTCCCATCAAAATGATTGTGATTCTTCACTGAAAGGGTGTCTGGGGAGGCTTTTGGTGTTGTGCTGAAGCTGGAACATCATCCTTAAAACTCCCTCGGGCTGGAGAAAAGAAACATGTGGAGCAAAAGAAGCTCTGAGGGTTAAAAGGTCTCTTTTCCCAGCCAGGGCTTTGTTGCAGCAGTGAGAAAAACCACTCTGGTGATGAACTTGATGAGCCTCAGTAGGGCTGCCCAAGAGGAAGAGATGTCCCAGGGCTGGGGACAGCCTTGCACCAGCCTGAAAGAGGCGAGACCTATAAATACCAGGTATTAGCAGGGACAGGTCAGCTTGCAAGAGTATTTATAGAGCAGAAAGCCCTGTGTCACTGGAGAAGGACACTGGGAGAGCTGGATTTGGGTTCCTGTTCCCAAGGCTAACAGCCATTTGTGCAGGAATGCAGCTCCAGGCCCCACAGGAGCTGGGAGAAAAAAAAAAAACCAACATTCTAGAGGTATTTTTTTTTTGGCTATGCCTCAGAAGGGGTTCAGGCAGGTGAAGATAGAACTTTAAGCCACAACAAATATCCACAGCACCAATTTCACTAAGAAATACTGCTTCTTTCCACAGCTTGCAAAATGCTGCCCAGGTTCCTGTAGGAAATCCCAAGGAAACATCTTGCTCCAAAAAGCCACATACACAGCAGACAAAAGACCAAGGGAGATAAGCAAAACCACCAAAAATCCCCATTTTGGGAGCTGAAATCCTATTGCTGGACCTATCAACTCATGGGGGGAGGCAGACTGTAAGCTAAGCTGTGTGTTTGTTTTATACATAGCACACAACTAAATCGTTATTAATTCTTTTCCCACCAGAGCTCAATTTGTCAGGCAACTACCTGCACCGCCTGCCTGAGGAAGTCACCTCCCTGCTGCACCTCCAGGCCATCAACCTCTCCCGCAACAGATTCCGACGTTTCCCTGAGCCCCTGGCTGCTGTCACCACCCTGGAGACCATCGACCTGGAAGAGAATGAGATCACAGGTGAGAAGGATCTTTGTCAGTGAAGGGAAGAACCTCTTTGTGGGTGCCATGGACAGTGGCACTGAGTGCACCTTCAGCAAGTTTGCTGACCACACCAAGCTGTGTGGTGCAGCAGACAGGCTGGGGGGAAGGGATCCATGCAGGGGGACCTGGACAGGCTGCAGAGGTGGGCACAAGCCAACCTCAGGAGCTTCAACAAGACCAAGGGCAAGGTCCTGCAGCTGAGTGGAGGCAATGCCAAGCACAAATGCAGGTTGGGCAGTGAGTGGCTGGAGAGCAGCCCTGAGGAGAGGGACTTGGGGGTGCTGCTGGATGAGAAGCTCAACAGGAGCCAGCAGTGTGCACTTGCAGCCCAGAAAGCCAAGCAGAGCCTGGGCTGCAGCAGGAGAAGTGTGGCCAGCAGGGCCAGGGAGGTGATTCTCCCCCTCTACTGTGCTCTGCTGAGACCCCACCTGGAGTACTGCATCCAGTTCTGGAGCCCCTGGGACAAGAGGGCTGTGGAGATGCTGGAGTGTGTCCAGAGCAGGGCCAGGAGGATGCTGAGAGGGCTGCAGCAGCTCTGCTGTGAGCACAGACTGAAAGAGTTGGGGCTGTGCAGGCTGGAGAAGAGGAGGCTCCCAGGTGACCTTCTTGTGGCCTTCCAGGATCTGAAGGGGGCTACAAAAAAGCTGGGGAGGGACTTTTGAGGCTGTCAGGGAGTGCCAGGACTAGGGGGAATGGAGCAAAGCTGGAGGTGGGGAGATTCAGACTGGCTGTGAGGAGGAAGTTGTTGAGCTTGAGAGTGATGAGAGGCTGGAATGGGTTGCCCAGGGAGGTGGTTGAGGCCCCATGGCTGGAGGTGTTTAAGGCCAGTCTGGATGAGGCTGTGGCCAGGCTGATCTAGGGTAGGGTGTCCCTGCCCATGGCAGGGGGGTTGGAACTAGATGATCCTTGTGGTCCCTTCCAACCTTGACTGATCTAGGATTCTAAGGACCTTTTCCCACTGGACATGAAGCTGAACATCACCATCCATGCAGTACATCCCAGAGGTGATGCTGGTCCACATCCCTGGGTAGGGAGGGATGCACATGATCCACCATCCCCATCACCAAGCTGAGGGATGGCTTCATGATCTAGCATAAAGAGGGTGAATTTGACTTGGGGAAGGGCATAAGATGCTAAACAGACAGAACATGGTTAGTCACTTGCTTGTGCTAATTCCTGAAGTGCCTCCTGGAGCAAAGCTGCTGCAGACATAGGAGAAATCAAGCCCCATTCAAGCTGCCCTCAATTCACTGTGCTGGGACCTGGCTCTCAAAGGCAGCTCCATCTGTGACTCAAAATCACTAGATTCAGACCTGACTGCAGGTATGAGGCGCAAGGATGCTGGGCTGGGATATCTGCTGCCTACCTGAACATTTCCCAGAGCAAATAGGAGCCATAACACTAAGACATCCCCTAAAAAGAATGAGATTAAAGGAACGATAGAAGCTGCTCATCCCTCAACCCAGCAGCAGGAGGAAAATCTCTGAGGCACAAAGCTGAAGCCTTTGGAGTCTCCCAAAAGCTGGGCTAAAAGGACAGCTGTTGCAAGTAGATAAAAGGGGACTTGTTTAAAAGCAAGCTTTCAAGAAGGCCAGGCTGGAGCATCCCACAGCCCACACAGATCCCCGGGGAAGCCAACAGCAAGTCCACACAATTTTGTCTTTTTCATCTGGGATAGCTTCAGCTGCTGCTGGGAAATCTGCTCTCTGTAACACAAGTTTTATTAACAGCATCAGCTGTTCCCTCTCTCTGCCTGTAAAAACACAAGAGCTTAAACACCACTTCCATGAGAGAAGAGCAAAAAGACATGGGTCTTCCTCATCCCTTTTTTTTCCCCCCTCTCCAACTGCCCAGACAGAGCTTAGAGCCCTCCTTCGTTTTTTGAGCTGAATTGAACAGCTTCAAGCAGACCTGGTCTCCCAAACAGCATATTTCCTACTCACTCCATGAGAGAAAGGAATAAGCTTTTATTATTGTTCCCCCCCACTCCCTGCTCCAACTCAGAGAGGAAAAGTTGCACCAAGGATTTTGCCCAGCTGGATTAGTCCTGGGTGGGGAAGGGGTGGCTGGAAAAACCCAGCTGTCAGGCATGGCCACCTCCCATCCAGCTCCCTTCAGCTGCTCTTATCAGACTCAGGAAAAGCACTGACAAGGTAGAAATCAGCAGTTTTGAGCTGCTCAAATGTTTTAGGGACATAGTGTAGCAATGAGCACAATGCTGTCTGGCTGCAGAAACATGCATGGTGAGCTTACTTGAGGCATTTTCACGAAAGGGGAAAAGCTAGAGAGTGGAAAATCAGGAGTGTTGCAACCCATTTTGCCAAGGAAGCAGAAGTCTGGGCAATCACAGCTCTTCCCAAATACCTCCCAAGTTCACCTGCAGAGCAGCTTGCATTTAGTATCATAGAATCAACCAGGTTGGAAGAGACCTCCAAGCTCAGCCAGTCCAACCTAGCACCCAGCCCTGCCCAATCAACCAGACCATGGCACTAAGTGCCTCAGCCAGGCTTTGCTTCAACACCTCCAGGCACAGCGACTCCACCACCTCCCTGGGCAGCCCATTCCAATGCCAATCACTCTCTCTGACAACAACTTCCTCCTATCATCCAGCATAGACCTCCCCTGGCACAACCTGAGACTGTGTCCCCTTCTTCTGTTGCTGCTGGCAGAAGAGACCAACCCCACTTGGCTACAGCCTCCCTTCAGGGAGTTGTAGACAGCAGTGAGGTCTACCCTGAGCCTCCTCTTCTCCGTGCTGCACACCCCCAGCTCCCTCAGCCTCTCCTCATAGGTGTTGCAACCCATTTTGCCAAGGAAGCAGAAGTCTGGGCAATCACAGCTCTTCCCAAATACCTCCCAAGTTCACATGCACTGGAGCTTGCATTTATATCCATATGGGGCTTTGTAGGGTGATAGATATTGATTTATCAGCATGCTTTTATTTATCCTCCCACCATTGGGGAATGAGAGTTAAGGAGAGTTCAACAGCTGGAATTTAAGTGGCACAAATGTAGCTTGCCCATAACAGCTGAAACAGGATTTGAGACCTTCACACCTATTTCCACTCAAGAGACCTTAGACCAGGTTGTAAGAATCGCAGAATCATAGAATCAGTCAAGGTTGGAAGGGACCACAAGGATCAGCCAGTTCTAACTCCCCCTGCCACAGGCAGGGACACCCTACCCTAGAGCAGGCTGCCCACAGCCTCATCCAGCCTGGTCTTAAACACCTCCAGCCATGGGGCCTCAACCACCTCCCTGGGCAACCCATTCCAGCCTCTCACCACTCTCAAGCTCAACAACTTCCTCCTCACAGCCAGGCTCAATCTCCCCACCTCCAGCTTTGCTCCATTCCCCCTAGTCCTGGCACTCCCTGACAGCCTATAAAGTCCCTCCCCAGATTTTTTGCAGGCCCTCTTCAGATCCTGGAATGCCACAAGAAGGTCACCTGGGAGCCTCCTCTTCTGCAGCCTGCACAGCCCCAACTCTTTCAGTCTGTCCTCACAGCAGAGCTGCTCCAGCCCTCTGAGCACCCTCCTGGCCCTTCTCTGGACAATGCTCCAGCACATCTACATCCTTCTTGTAATGAGGGCTCCAGAACTGGAGGTCTCAACTCTGGTCTCAACTCCAGGTGGGGTCTCAACAGAGCACAGTAGAGGGGGAGAATCACCTCCCTGGCCCTGCTGGCCACACTTCTCCTGATGCACCCCAGGCTCTGCTTGGCTTTCTGGGCTGCAAGTGCACACTGCTGGCTCCTGTTGAGCTTCTCATCCAGCAGCGCTCCCAAGTCCCTCTCCTCAGGGCTGCCCTCCAGCCAATGCATCTTCTTTTTTTCCCTCTCTCTCCATGCATACAACTCACCCACTACAGCTGGGTAAGGAGCCTGTTTCAGCAGCAGAGTCTCAGGAGAAGCAACAAAATCCCATAGGGATCAGATACTATGTTCTGGAAGAAGCTCTTGAGATATGCTAGCTCCAGAGGGAGCTGAAATCTCATCCAGATGCTCTTCTCCAACATCAAGCCAGCACAGTAAAAACCCACCTCCCTAATGCCAGGCCTGCATTTTGCTGCCCAGGTTGCCCCACTTAACCCAGTAATGAGTTGAGAATCTGCTGCAGATTGAAGACCAGCAGATGAGAGAAGGATATTCTACAAGTTATAGGTGGGTAGACAGAAGCTGGGGGTGAACTGATGCTGTCTCAAGCAGTATGAAGCTTGCCAGTGGTCTGGTTTCTGATGCTGTTATGGCCATGTACCATTCCTAGTTCTGCCTGCCCTCTTCTGCCCCATCAGTGATGCTAAAGGAGTTGATTGCAGAGCTGCAAAGCCAATTTCAAAGCACCTCCTGAAAGAGAACTGAGTCACCTAGCACAGTGCATTGAACTGGAGATGGTAGATAATGTTTTCCAGCCAAAGGGAAACAAGAGTAAAAGCAGATTAATTAATGCCAGCCTGGAGTCTGTAGGCTCTGAGAAAGGAGACATTTGGTGCCAGGAGACGCCCTCTTTATCTCAAGTTGCTCTTAACTCTGGAGTGTAATTATCTGCATGTTAATGTCAGTGCTTTTAACTCTTTTGCTGATAATTAGGGTTAGATCAAATTAGAATTTTCATCTCCCAAGTCCAGGGGGATTTATTGGTGCCTGAAGCTTCAGTTTCTCTTTCCTTTATTCCTGCATCAGTGGTTTAATGCAGAAAGGGGTGAAACAGTATTGGGGACCACAAGAAAGGCTGAGAAGGTCACTACTGGGGACAACTGTGGCTGCTTTTTGTCCTTCTGAGCCAGAGAAGCACTCTTAATTTGGGCTAGCAGCATGGAAAATGCATCTCTGTTAACAGCTGCAGAGGAGCCAGCCCGTGGGCTTCCACCAGGAGGTTTGGAGGAGGCTGGCAGGAGCTGGCAGCCACTAAAGGATGGGAGTAATGCTAAAAGCTGACTGGCAAATGGCTCTGGTGAGCTGAGCAGGGTCCTTCCTGATTCAGTCTGCAGCCACATGTGGCTTCAAGACCCTCAGGGCTGTTAGGGTCCATTAACCCCAGCTCCTCAGATGCCTCATCAGACATGAAAATCCATCTCCTCAGATGCCTCCTGATACCTTGGCAGCTGTTTCATCTGGAGGAACTGAGCTTTCCACTCATCATCATATCCTCAGTTGAGAAAACTGCTCTTTGCTGCTTTAATTATGAAAAAGCTTCTTTTTGTTTCTTCCTTTTTTTTTCCTGGCTTCACTGGCAAAGCCAGCATGAATAATTCAGGCTGAAACGTGACTGCCCCATCCTTTGGGTTGCTTCTAGAAGAGTTTGTGACTTCCATGACATGTCCCTCTAGGTGCAGACTGCACTGCTTGTCTCTTCGTGCTGCCAGGTGCTCCTCACCTGGAAATAGCTGCAGAGCTGAACTCGCACCCTGAGCAAGGCTTGATCCCTAAAATACTCTTCCTAAGCTCCCTAAAAAGTGTAAGTCAGGTGAGGTTTCATGACTATGTATAGCCTTAGAAGATCATTACACAGGAAGATCTACCAAAAAGGAGTCATTTTTGTGCATCGAGGCTGGGGAGGTGGGGAATAAAATGCAAAGTGATAGAGGGGAGGGAGTGGCAGTGAACAAACCCAACACAGACAGCAGCATGAACAAAAATCCACGTGAAGCTCAGCCTGATGGGAGACCTGCTGTTAAGAATCATAGAATGAACCAGGCTGGAAGAGACCTCCAAGCTCAGCCAGTCCAACCTAGCACCCAGCCCTGTCCAGTCAACCAGACCATGGCACTAAGTGCCTCATCCAGGCTTTGCTTCAACACCTCCAGGCACGGTGACTCCACCACCTCCCTGTGCAGCCCATTCTAATGCCAATCATTCACTCTAACAACAACTTCCTCCTAACATCCAGCCTAGACCTCCCCTGCCACAACTTGAGACTCTGTCCTCTTCTTCTGTTGCTGCTTGCCTGGCAGAAGAGACCAACCCCACCTGGCTACAGCCTCCCTTCAGGTAGTTGTAGGCAGCAATGAGGTCAGACCTGAGCCTCCTCTTCTGCAGGCTGCACACCCCCAGCTCCCTCAGCCTCTCCTCACAGGGCTGTGCTCCAGGCCCCTCACCAGCTTCATTGCCCTTCTCTGGACACCTTCCAGCACCTCAACATCTCTCTTGAATTGAGGAGCCCAGAACTGGACACAGCACTCAAGGTGTGGCCTGAGCAGTGCTGAGTACAGGGGCAGAATAACCTCCCTTGTCCTGCTGGCCACACTGTTCCTGAGCCAGGCCAGGATGCCATTGGCTCTCCTGCCCACCTGGGCACACTGCTGCCTCAGCTTCAGCTACTCTCTACCAGCACCCCCAGGTCCCTCTCTGCCTGGCTGCTCTGTCCTCAGCCTGTAGCGCTGCTTGGGGTTGTTGTGGCCAAAGTGTAGAACCCTGCTCTTGGCCTTGTTCAATCTCATCCCATTGGCCTCTGCCCACCCATCCAGCCTGTCCAGGTCCCTCTGCAGGGCTCTCCTATCCTCCAACAGCTCCACACCTGCTCCTAGCTTGGTGTCATCTGCAAACTTACTGATGCTGGACTCAATCCTCTCATCCAGATAATCAAGATGTTTTCTTTGGAGGAGACCTCAAAGATCATTGAGCCAAAATATTAAGCCCAATGCTGCCAAGTCACCACTAAACCATGTCCCTCAGCACCACATCTCCAGAAAAAAAAAAGAGGAAAAGTAATATGTGTCTTGTAGATCTATGAGTACAGCAGAAAACAGCACTGCTTTCTGGAGGGCAAAGCAAAAACCCATAGAGGTCTTGGGAGGCTTTTCATGGTTTCATGGTTTTCATGGTTTAAAATCACAGCATCATCTGCCCAGCAGTAACTATATCACCACCACTCTGCTCCAAATATTGGCAAAAGAAACCAGAGCTGGGGATAGTAAAAGTGGGGGTTTTTTTTTGGGGGGGGAAAGGGGTCATTTTGGTGGCCAAATTAAAACACAACCGTTCTTGGTAAGCTCAGGCAGGTGGGTTTGTCAAGCCCAAAATATTGTGATTTGCAACAAAAAGCTAAATCTGTCATCTTTTAATGGTCTTAATGGTTAGGTTTTCTCATCAGTCTCATAGAATCATCTTGGCTGGGAAAGACCAACCACGTCCAACTAGTATCTAACTACCGAGCCTGATGCTAAACCCTTGGCAGAGGTGTCCCTTGGCACCACATCTCTGTGTCTTTTAGACACCTCCAAGTTTGGTGATTCAATCACCTCCCTGGGAAGCCTGTTCTAGGGTTTGGGAAGCCTGTTCTAGGGTTTGAGAACCCTTGCAGTGAAGAATTTTCTTCTCCTATCCAACCTAAAACTCCCCTGGTGCAACTAGAGGCTGTTTCTTCTCATTCCCCTGCTCCTGGTGGTGTCACATTGGGACCATTCAGGAGCCTTGTGCTGTTTTCCAATGTAAATGTTTTCCTTTAGAAACCCTTCCTGGAGGAAAACATCTGAATTCATGGAAATTGCAACAGAGGAGGCATGCCCATTGGTGGCTGAGAGCCACCTGGCAGCTTGTCCAACAAGGGCAAAGAGCGTGTGCTCTCTCATTGCTCTGGTGAGGAGGGCTCCTGGGCATTGCAACACTGCGAATAAAACAAGGGGATCAAAGGCTCATAGGATGTCAGGAGTTGGAGAGGACTCAAGTTGATCATCGAGTCCAACCCCCACCCCTGCCAGAGCAGGACCTCACAGATCACAGGATATTAGGGGTTGGAAGGGACTCAAGGAGATCATCGAGTCCAACCCCCCTGCCAGAGCAGGAACATACAATCTAACTCAAGCCACAGAGGAATGCATCCAAGCAGGCCTTGAAAGTCTTCAGAGAAGGAGACTCCACAACCTCTCTGGGGAGCCTGTGCCAGTGCTCTGTGACTTTTGCAGTGAAGAAGTTCCCCCTTGTGTTGAGATGGAACCACTTGTGCTGCAGCTTACACCCATTGCTCCTTGTCCTATCCCAGGGAGCAGTGAGCAGAGCCTGTCCCCCCTCTCCTGGGCAGCCCTCAGATATTTATAAACATTTATCAAATCCCCTCTCAGTCTTCTCTTTTCCAGACTAAGCAGCCCCAGGTCCCTCAGCCTCTCCTCATCAGGCAGTGCCCTCCAGTCCCCTCATCATCCTCATAGCCCTCTGCTGGACCCTCTCCAACAGATCCCTGTCCCTCTTCAACTGGGGAGCCCCAAACTGAATGCAGTACTCAAGATGAGAATTCCAGCATACACTCCAGCAGGGGTTTGGTAGTAGTGGGAGAACTGGAGGGCAGTGTCCCTCATGCTGTTTGCACATTACCAAGACATTCTCTTCAGTTGTTGCATTATATAATCTACTGTGATGATGATGAGGGGCAGGAGTGAGGTTTACCCTGGGCTGCCCATCGAGCCATGGTTTTCAACCCTTTTCACTGTTCTGAATTCCCCAGCAGCAAATGTTAGGAGGGAAAGAGGGAGGAAAGGGGGAAAGGGAAGGGAGGTAGAAAGGAAAGGCAGAACCACAGAAACATAGAATTGTTTAGGTCGGAAAAGACCTCTAACATCATTGAGTGCAGCTGTCAACCTAACACCACCATGGCCATTAAACCATGTCACGGAGCTGTAGACTGTAAGAAAGTCTCTCCTCAGCCTCCTCTTCCCCAGACTAAACAACCCCAGTTCCCAAGCTGCTCCTCACAACCCTTTGCCAGCTTTATTGCCCTTCTCTGAGCACACTCCAACACCTCAACATCTTTCTCGTAGTGAAGGGCCCCAAACTGACCCCAGTGTTTGAAGCAGAAGCTGCCCAGTGCCAAGTGGAGGGATGGATGCTCACCCTTGGGTGCTCTCTTTTGCAGAGGTGCCAGTGGAGAAGCTGGCCACCATGACAGCACTGAGGAGCCTCAACCTACAGGCAAACCCCATCGCTCCCGAGCTGCGGCTGCTTGTCCGACCCCTTGTCCCCTTCGACCTGCTGCTGTCACCAGAGAAGCCCATCCCCAAAGTCTGAGAGGCTCTTGGGGTGCCAGGGCAAGCTGTGCTGAGGGATGACTACCTCTGAGAGTGGTTTGGCTCGGGTCAGTCCCTGCTGTGCTGCTGGTTTTGGCCCAAACTTGCAGTGATGCAAACAGTCCTTTTTTTTTTCCCCTAATAAAAAGCAAGCAGCAGAATTCCTCTGCAAAGGGATGGCTCCACCAGCTCCTGAGCCAGGGAATCGCATGGGGAGGAAGTAGAGCCAGAATCCCCCCGCCGCGGGACCGCTCCACCAGCTCCTGAGCCAGGGAATCGCATGGGGAGGAAGTAGAGCCAGAATCCCCCCGCCGCGGGACCGCTCCACCAGCTCCTGAGCCAGGGAATCGCATGGGGAGGAAGTAGAGCTGGCATGCTGGGGTAAACGTTAGGGAGTTGGATGCTTGGCTGCATTCTGCCTACCTGGGCAAGCAGGGGAGCTTGAAGTAAGAAGTAAGGCAGAGGGACCTGGACAGGCTGGATGGGTGGGCAGAGGCCAATGGGATGAGATTGAACAAGGCCAAGTGCAGGGTTCTACACTTTGGCCACAACAACCACAAGCAGCACTACAGGCTGGGGACAGAGTGGCTGAGAGCAGCCAGGCAGAAAGGGACCTGGGGGTGCTGGTAGAGAGTAGCTGAAGATGAGGCAGCAGTGTGCACAGGTAGCAAAGAGAGACAATGGCATCCTGGGCTGGCTCAGGAAGAGTGTGGCAAATAGGACAAGGGAGGTTCTTCTGCTCCTGTACTCAGCACTGCTCAGGCCACACCTTGAGTGCTGTGTCCAGTTCTGGGCTCCTCAATTCAAGAGAGATGTTGAGGTGCTGGAAGGTGTCCTGAGAAGGGCAATGAAGCTGGTGAGGGGCCTGGAGCCAATTAGTAGAGAAGTATGTTGTGGGGGATTGTGTCAAAGGCTTTACAGAAGTCCAGACAGATGACATCCATTGGTCTTCCCTTTCCCACTATAATAAACATGAAAGCAAACAAAAAAAAAAGCATTTAATCAGGTGTGTGGCACTTGCCTGTACAGCAATTCCAAAGGGAACATGGGGGTCTCCTGCTGCCCCAGCCCTGGACCTAGGCAAGAGATCATAGAATCATAGAATCAGCCAGGTTGGAAGAGACCTCCAAGCTCAGCCAGCCCAACCTAGCACCCAGCCCTGTCCAATCAACCAGATCATGACACTAAGTGCCTCAACCAGGCTTTGCTTCAACACCTCCAGGCACAGCGACTCCACCACCTCCCTGGGCAGCCCATTCCAATGCCAATCACTCTCTCTGACAACAACTTCCTCCTAACATCCAGTCCAGACCTCCCCAGGTGCAACTTGAGACTGTGTCCCCTTGTTCCCTTGCTGCTTGCCTGGCAAAAGAGACCAACCCCACCTGGCTACAGCCTCCCTTCAGGGAGTTGTAGACAGCAATGAGGTCAGCCCTGAGCCTCCTCTTCTCCAGGCTGCACACCCCCAGCTGCCTCAGCCTCTCCTCACAGGGCTGTGCTCCAGGCCCCTCACCACCTTCCTTGCCTTTCTCTGGACACCTTCCAGCACTTCAACATCTCTCTTGAATTGAGGAGCCCAGAACTGGACACAGCACTCAAGGTGTGGCCTGAGCAGTGCTGAGTACAGGGGCAGAATAACCTCCCTCGTCCTAGTGGCCACACTCTCCCTGATCCAGGCCAGGATGCCATTGGCTCTCTTGGCCATGGATGTCCCCAGAGGCATTCACCACTTCCTGGATGCTGTGGGTCTTGAAGACATGTTGCTTTCTCTTTCAGGAAGAGATGGGCTGTAGAGCTCAGGATGGGGCCCAGGGAGGGTACTGGCTTCTTGGTGGCAGGGAGGCCACTAATGGGCGTGCTGGTGCCCCTTGGCAGCTGACTGCCTGCAGAACAAGTCCTGGGAGAAACCCCAGGCGTTATCTTCAACTGCCTTGTTCAAACATCTCCTGTGTTTGCTCCTTTGTGGTGTGGGCTGGCTGGGGGCTGCCAGAATTTGTTGATCCTGGAAACAGTTGACTTCTAGATTTGCCCAAGCCCTACTTTGGGGAAAGACCGTGGTGAAAGGGGGGCTGTTGATGTTGGCACGGATGGAGGAGCTGAAGCCAGAGCCACTTTGGCCTAGGACCAGCACCTCTAAGGACCGTGCTGCTTTTCTCCAACGCCTGGGGGCGGCGGGGGGAATCTGTGTCCTCGCCACTTGTACTGGGGCTCTCAGCAGGTTTGCGCACCACGGGATGGGCAGCAGCGCTGCTGGGAACACCAGCCGTCAGCCATCAAGTGCCGGCACCAGTGTGTGGGTCTCAGAGGTGACGAGGGGTATGCAGAGCCCTACCCTCCCCAGGGACCACACCCACTCCGGCACTCCCCTTGCCTCCCGTGGGTTGTTCCTCCCCCACACCCCCCGTGCAGCCTCGGTACCCAGGTATCCATGGCGATGGGAGGATGTGTTCCCCCCCCTCCCCGTCCTCCCCCTCCTCCTCACCGCTGCAGCCGCCAAGCAGCCGCAACCAGCGCGGCAGCACCGCTATACCGGCACCGGGGCTTAGCCCCGTGCTGGGAGGCACCGGGGGAGGACCGGGAACAAACTCCCCCCGCACGCCTCCCCCCTCATGCCAGCGATGCAGTCCCCGGAGCCTGCCCGGGCTAGCGGAGGTGAGTACCAGGACCTGATTTATTTCATTTCACCCCCAGATAAAGGCGTTCAGCTCTTTTCCCCTCAGACCCCTATTCCACCAGCCCAGCCTCTCCCTGAGGTGGCTTCCCACAGCTAGGCAAGGTGGACTCCCATCTCCTTGTCATCCTCACCTGGTCCCCCACTGTCCACCCATCACCGCAGCTGAGATGTACAGAAGATGCCTCAATCCATCCATTCATCCACCCGGCACTGACCCAGGCACTCGGCAGGCTCTTATTTTCCTTTCCTCCTTGAAACCGCCTGGAATTCTTCATCCTCAGGACACCCACCTCCCACTAATGCCGCAAGATGTTGCAGCCCAAAGTCCACCAAAGTTTCGGGTTTAATAGCGCAGGGTTTGGGCAATCTCATGGCAGCCTTTGTTATCACTTCTGCTAAGGAAGCCGGTGCGTGTGAGCGGACCTGATGCCAAGCGGCTGGAGCACCGTACCCCAGCAGCTCCGGGCTTTCTTGCCTCTTCCAGCGGCTCCTTCTCCGGTGTTGGTTCTGCGAACCCTCCCCAACAGCTTTCTGAAGCCCTGCTGGGAATGTGTGGGCCGAATCCTGCACCCAGGACAGGGCTGTAGCCTCGGGGAAGCTGGTGGTCCCAGCAACTGGAAAGAACATCTCAGCTGAGCATTTTAGCTGAGAACATTCCCATAGCTCTGTGCTGGGGGGGACGACGCTGCCGCCCACCACGAGGTGGCTTTGCAGTGCTTTCTCCAAGCAAGGCTGACCCACAGGCAGTTAAGCGGAGCTTTAAAGACAGAAACTGCCTTTTCTTGCCGTAAACCTGCAGCTTGGCTTTGACCAGAGTAAGTCTTATCACCACTGCGGGCATTCTCCCGTGTCCCTGCTAGCATAAAGGCAGGGGAATCCTGAGTGCTGCTCAGACCTGCCACCCTCACTGGTGACAAAGTGCCACCTCCCTTTCCATCAGGAGCTCTTAGGCTCCCAGGTATCATAATTGCATCTAATTATTGCTTCAGACCTCAGAGGAGGGAAAGGTCTCCTCTTCCCAAACCCATCTCCCTCAGGTCTTGTAGCTTTCTTGGGCAGAAGAAGATTTTAGGGCATCCAAAACAGCAAAGGAGAAGCAGCAGCAGACACCCAGGAGCTGGGATGCTCCCAGATTGGCCATGTCAGGGATCACACAGGTACAGCTCCCACACAGCCGGAGCATTGTGACGTCAAATTGTGGATTTGTCTTGCTTGCTTCATCCCTATAAACGAATTCCATGAGGACAGGAGGTCTTCTGGGCTCCTTTAATTCCTCACTGACATCATGACAGAAATAAGAATGCTATAAAATAAGGATGGTATAAAACAATAATGGAGGTATAAAACAGTAATTGTATATAATAATTGTATATAATATTAATCATGGTATAAATTAATAATAATGGTCACAACATTCACAGATGAGGGGTGAGCAACTGATGTCACTTACCTGGACCTGAGCAAGGCTTTGGCACTGTCCCACACCACATCCTGGTCTCCAAGCTGGTGACACATGGGTTTGATGGGTGGGCCACTAGATGGATAAAGAACTGGCTTGATGGCTGCACCCAAAGAGTGGCTGTCAATGGCTCCATGGCCAAGTGGAAGCCAGGGACAAGCAAAGTCCCTCAGGGATCAGTCCTGGCACCAGTCTTGTTCAACATCTTTGTGGGTGCCATGGACAGAGGCATTGAGTGCAGCCTCAGCAAGTTTGCTGACCACACCAAGCTGTGTGGTGCAGCAGACAGGCTGGAGGGAAGGGATCCATTCAGAGGGACCTGGACAGGCTGCAGAGGTGGGCACAAGCCAACCTCAGGAACTTCAACAAGACCAAGGGCAAGGTCCTGCATGTGGGTTAAGGCAATGCCAAGCACAAATGCAGGCTGGGCAGTGAGTGGCTGGAGAGCAGCCCTGAGGAGAGGGACTTGGGAGTGCTGCTGGACCAGAAGCTCAACAGGAGCCAGCAGTGTGCACTTGCAGCCCAGAAAGCCAAGCAGAGCCTGGGCTGCATCAGGAGAAGTGTGGCCAGCAGGGCAAGGGAGGTGATTCTCCCCCTCTACTGCGCTCTGCTGAGACCCCACCTGGAGTTCTGCATCCAGTTCTGGAGCCCCTGTTACAAGAGGGATATGGAGATGCTGGAGGGTGTCCAGAGAAGGGCCACGAGGATGCTCAGAGGGCTGCAGCAGCTCTGCTGTGAGGACAGACTGAAAGAGTTGGGGCTGTGCAGGCTGCAGAAGAGGAGGCTGTGAGGTGACCTTCTTGTGGCCTTCCAGGATCTGAAGGGGGCCTCCAAAATAATTGGGGAGGGACTTTTTAGGCTGTCAAGGAGTGCCAGGACTAGGGGGAATGGAGCAAAGCTGGAGGTGGGGAGATTCAGACTGGCTGTGAGGAGGAAGTTGTTGAGCATGAGAGTGGTGAGAGGCTGGAATGGGTTGCCCAGGGAGGTGGTTGAGGCCCCATGGCTGGAGGTGTTTAAGGCCAGGCTGGATGAGGCTGTGGCCAGGCTGCTCTAGGATAGGGTGTCCCTGCCTGTGGCAGGAGGGTTGGAACTAGATGTTCCTTGTGGTCCCTTCCAACCCTGACTGATTCTATGATCCTATGATAACAATGGCTTAGAACAATAACGGCATAAAACAATAATTAAGCCAACGTACTGCAGTGCCTTGGGCTGCCTAACCCAAGGAGGAGAAGGAGGCTTCTTGGGGCACTGAGCTGGTCCCTGCAGGACACATCCAAGCCAGGCTGGGCACTGACATAAATATGAAATCCCACCTCTGACAACATTCAGAAGCAAAGTGAATAATCACTTTACCCTCTCCCAGCTCTGTTCTCCTGCCTTCCCTTCTCCAGGTCCTTCCAACAGCAGCTGGCCCAATTCCACCACAAGTGAGAACCATCTCCTGAGGGAGAACTACACCTTCTCAGCTTACTACCAGCACTCCTCCCCTGTGGCTGCCATGTTCATCTTGGCCTACACCTTCATCTTCCTCATGTGCATGATCGGCAACTTCCTGGTGTGTTTCATCGTGGTGAAGAACCGCCAGATGCGCACAGTCACCAACATGTTCATCCTCAACCTGGCCATCAGTGACCTGCTGGTGGGCATCTTCTGCATGCCCACCACCTTGGTGGACAACCTCATCACGGGTGAGTAGGGTAGCGGAGCGGCAAGATGCAAGGTGGGCAGAGAAGGAGGTGGGGAGCATCAGCCCTCCATACCTGAGGCCATCCCATGGGTACTGAGGATGAGGAGGGCAGGTGGTGGCCACTCAACCACATCTGATGGAAGGTATCAGTTCATTCAAAACTAGTATTTGGGGAGGGGGAAGGGAAGAGAAATCCTTTTCAGTTGAGGTTTTGGACATTTTAGGCAAAATGAGTATGATCTTAATGCTGCATTTACATATTAATTTGAAGTTCAGCCATTCCCCACCAAACAGCACTGGAAAAAACTCTCCTTCTTTCATTGATCTTCTCCCACACTGGCTCAGCTCTGCCCATTGACCTTCCAGAAGATAAAAGACAACACTGACACGGTTGGCAGAGCTTAGGTGTGGTGGTAGCTGAGGTGTGGGGCAGAGTCTGTATTTATTTATTTATTATGGGGTGCAGTTTATTTATTGCCCTCCCTCAGCACTGGGGTCAAGAAACAGGGTGAAAGTCCTTCTGACTGAGGAGCCCAAAGCTGGTCCCTGTGATAACATCTCAAGCCCTGCATAAGGATAGTAGAAATTACAACCACCACACTACTTGAGCTTCTAATACTACAGATTTGGGGGCTTTTCCTCAAGCATCTGTACTGCTAAAGGCCATCTTCATATAAGCCTGAAATGCAGCCACTCTTAGGAGCCCCCTCAAACCAACAACATGGTAGATGGAGACATCTAGAGGAAGCTGCTGATGGACCCAGCCAAGCAAAAGGCACCTCCAATCTCCATGGTGTCTCCTTGCAGGTTGGCCCTTTGACAACGCCATGTGCAAAATGAGCGGCTTGGTGCAGGGCATGTCTGTCTCTGCCTCCGTTTTCACGCTGGTGGCCATCGCCGTGGAGAGGTACGGTGGTGTGGGGATGAATGGATGTGGGGACAAAGCCACCTCCAGCATGTTCAGTTGTCCTGTGCGGTGTTCCATCATGAGGAAATCTCCTAGGGGCATCATGAGCATGACCCATCTCTCCAGGAGGATCACTAAGCTGTCCATAGGGCATCCCAGCAAGGTGCCCTTTGCCACCCCGGGCTGAAAACATCAAAGCTGGAGAGATCCCAACCTATCTCTGCCACCAAAAGTCTTATGTAAAAAGCAAACCACCTAACTCTCCCTTCCCACCCTCAAGTCCTGGTCACCCTCCCCGTCCAGAGATGTCCCACCAGGTGCTTGAAGCTAGATTCTGCTTCCCTACAGGTTTCGATGCATTGTCCACCCCTTCCGGCAGAAGCTGACGTTGAAGAAAGCCCTGGTGACCATCACTATCATCTGGGTGCTGGCCCTGCTCATCATGTGCCCTGCTGCCATCACCCTGACTGTCACCAAGGAGGAGCATCACTTCATGGTAGACACCTACAACAACTCCTACCCCCTCTACTCCTGTTGGGAAGCCTGGCCTGAGACAGGGATGAGGAGGATATACACCACTGTCCTCTTCTCCCACATCTACGTGGCCCCCCTCGCCCTCATTGTGATCATGTATGCCCGCATTGCCTTCAAGCTCTTCAAGTCAGCAGCACCTGCCCGCGGTCAAGAGGAGCAGGAGGGGAGGAAAGTCTCCCGGAGGAAGGCCAAGGTCATCAACATGCTCATCATCGTCGCACTCTTCTTTACCCTGTCCTGGCTACCCCTATGGACATTGATGCTGCTGATGGACTACGGACAGCTGAGTGAGGGCCAGCTCCACCTGGTCACTGTCTACGTCTTCCCCTTTGCTCACTGGTTGGCCTTCTTTAACAGCAGTGCCAATCCCATCATCTATGGCTACTTCAACGAGAACTTCAGGCGGGGCTTTCAGGAGGCCTTCAGGGCCCCTTTCTGCTCACCCCACCACCATCGCCAGCCCTACGCCCCCAGGAGCCACGGCCGCAGCATCCTCTTTGCCACCCGCAACCGCGTCTTTGCCCAGGCCCGGACCAGCGACTCTCCGCCCGCTTCCGAGTCGGGGCTGCTGGCCCCACGCCACACCAGTGTCCATGCATGGGATGGCTGAGCTGCTGCTGCCGCGAGTGGCCACCTCGGCATGGGCTTGTGGGATGGGGAAGGGTTTGCCATGAAGCACTCAAATAAAGGCTTGGACAGGTGTACTTTCTGCTGCTAAAACATTGGCTGAATGGCCAACCCCAGGGTGGTGATCACACACACACACACACAGTATTCCCAAGGTTGGAAGAGACCTCACAGATCATCAAGTCCAACCCTTTACCACAGAGCTCAAGGCTAGACCATGGCACCAAGTGCCACGTCCAACCTTGCCTTGAACAGCCCCAGGGACGGCGACTCCACCACCTCCCTGGGCAGCCCATTCCAGTGGCCAATGACTCTCTCAGTGAAGAACTTTCTCCTCACCTCGAGCCTAAACTTCCCCCGGCGCAGCCTGAGGCTGTGTCCTCTCGTTCTGGCGCTGGCCGCCTGAGAGAAGAGAGCAACCTCCCCCTGGCCACAACCACCCCTCAGGTAGTTGTAGACAGCAATAAGGTCACCCCTGAGCCTCCTCTTCTCCAGGCTAAACAATCCCAGCTCCCTCAGCCTCTCCTCGTAGGGCTGTGCTCGAGGCCTCTCACCAGCCTCGTCGCCCTTCTCTGGACACGCTCAAGCATCTCGATGATGAACAGAGCTAAATGCAGTCGGTGACCAGTCACAAGCGCTGCTCCCCGGGGCTCAGTGCTGAGGCCAGTTCTCTTTAGTATCTTTATCAATGATCTGGAGGAGGGGATGGAGGCAGCCCCAAGTTAAGTTTGCAGATGACACCAAGTTGGGTGAAATTGCTTGGGGGGTAGGAAGGCTCTACAGAAGGATCTGGCCAAGTCCAACGAGATGAGGTTCAACAAGGCCAAGTGCTGGGTCCTGCCCTTGGGTCACAACACCACCCATGAGTGCTCCAGGCTTGGGGGAATGTGGCTGGAAAGCTGATCGGTGGAAAAGGACCTGGGGCTGTTTGACAACAGCAGTCTGAAGACGAATCAGCAGGTGCCCAGGTGGCCAAGAGGGCCAAAAGCATCCAGGCCTGGATCAACAACAGAGCTGGGATTGTTCCCCTGTACTCACCACTGGTGGGGTCACACTTTGAATGCTGTGTTCAGTTTTGGGCCACTCACTATAGGATCTCATTGCTGTCTACAGCTCCCTGCAGGGAGGCTGTAGCCAGGTGGGGTTGGTCTCTTCTGCCAGGCAAGCAGCAGCAGAACAAGGGGACACAGTCTCAAGCTGTGCCAGGGGAGCTCTAGGCTGGCTGTTAGGAGGAAGCTGTTGTCAGAGAGAGTGATTGGCATTGGAATGGGCTGCCCAGGGAGGTGGTGGAGTCACCATATACCTGGAGGTGTTGAAGCAAAGCCTGGATGAGGCACTTAGTGCCATGGTCTGGTTGATTGGACAGGGCTGGGTGCTAGGTTGGAGTGGATGAGCTTGGAGGTCTCTTCCAACCTGATTGATTCTGTAATTCTATGAAGGACATTGAGGTTCTGAGGTAGGTCCAGAGATGGGCAGTGAAGGGTCTGGAGCACAGATCTGGCGAAGAGCAGCTGAAAGACCTGGGGTCATTCACCCTGGAGAAACGGAGACTGAGGGGACACCTTCTGGCTCTGTATCTCCCTGACAACAGGCTGGAGCCAGGTTGGTGTCAGCATCTTCTCCCAAAGAATAAGCAACGGGACAAGAAGTATCTGCCTGGCGTGGCACCAGGGGAGGTGCAGGTTGGACAACAGGAAACATCACTTCATTGCAGGAGGGGTCAAACCCTGAAGCCGGCTGCCCCGGGACAGAGATGGAGTCCCCGTCCCTGGAGGGATTTCAAAGCCGTGTAGAGGAGGCGCCGAAGAACACGGTCCCGTGGCGCCCCGGCAATGGTGGCTTAGCGCTTGGACTCGATGATCTTAGAGGTCTCCCCAACCCAAACGCGTCGGCGACTCGACCGGCGCCGCCACGGCGCCATCTTGCTGAGGTGGCGGCCCCACGCCGCGGGGGCGAGCGTACGCGTGGCGCGTGAAAGCCGCCAGGCCGGCGCGGCAGCGGCAGCAGCTTTAGCGCCTGCGCAGTGCGCCCCCCGGCGGCTCGGAGGGGGCGTGTCGCGCCGCGCTTGCGCAGTGCGGCAGCCGGCGGGCAGCAGGCATGGCGGGTTACAGCGTGGAGGAGCGTGCGGCGCCTCACAGCCTGGAGTACCGGCTCTTCTTCAGTGAGTGCCCGCCGCCTGTCCCTATCCTCCTCAGCCTCTTGGAAACTGAGGGAGGGGAGGAGAGGGTAGGCTTTTCCAGGGGAGCGGTTTGAGGTGCGGCTCCTCACAGCCTCACCTGGGCTGCCCCTCAGGTAGGGCCTGGAGGGTGTCGCACTCAGGGAGGGTCTGACTCGCTGCCTCTTGCCTTGCAGAGGATGCCGCCGGCCGCTACATCTCCCCTTTCCATGATATCCCTATCTACGCGGATGCCAGCAAGGTAAGAGAGGAGAAGGACCACTGAGGCAGGTGGCTGATGTAGTCTCGCAGGAGGTCTGGGCCTTGAGCATAAGTGTTATGTCAGTGGCTCTGTAGGCCTGGAATACCCGAGGGAGGCTCCCGGTGCCTTGCGCTGGCCTGGGATACCCGAAGGAGGCTCCCAGTGCCTTGCGCTGGCCTGGGATACCCGAAGGAGGCTCCCGGTGCTTTGTGCTGGCCTGGGATACCCAGGGGAGGCTCCCGGTGCCTTGCGCTGGCCTGGGATACCCAGGGGAGGCTCCCGGTGCTTTGTGCTGGCCTGGGATACCCAGGGGAGGCTCCCGGTGCCTTGCGCTGGCCTGGGATACCCAGGGGAGGCTCCCGGTGCCTTGCGCTGGCCTGGGATACCCAGGGGAGGCTCCCGGTGCCTTGCGCTGGCCAGGGATACCCGAGGGAGGCTCCCGGTGCCTTGCGCTGGCCAGGGATACCCGAGGGAGGCTCCCGGTGCCTTGCGCTGGCCTGGGATACCCGAGGGAGGCTCCCGGTGCCTTGCGCTGGCCTGGGATACCCGAGGGAGGCTCCCGGTGCCTTGCGCTGGCCCGGGATACCCAGGGGAGGCTCCCGGTGCCTTGCCCTGGCCAGGGATACCCGAGGGAGGCTCCCGGTGCCTTGCCCTGGCCAGGGATACCCGAGGGGAGGCTCCCGGTGCCTTGCGCTGGCCAGGGATACCCAGGGGAGGCTCCCGGTGCCTTGCGCTGGCCTGGGATACCCGAGGGAGGCTCCCGGTGCCTTGCACTGGTCCGGGATACCCAGGGGAGGCTCCCGGTGCCTTATGTTGCCTCTCAGCAGGAGCACCTAAAACATTGCTAGGTCTTGCAAAAAATGAGTTCCCGTTCCTCTTAGTCCCAGCCTCAGGAAGGATGATGTAGGAGAAAAGGGTGGATCATCCCATTCTCATATTCATGTCTGAGGTACAAGTGGTTCTCTGGAACTGCCTGTGAGGCCATATGAAAGGGTTGTGGGTTAAAAGAATCAACTTAGTCATTTAGTGAAATACCTATATCCTGGTCTTGTGCTTCATGGTATTTCAGGCTTAGGTTTTGACTGCAGTAAGGCTGCTTTATGCCTGCAGAATCAGCAGCTGCTGAACAGAGGATATTAAATTCTGGCCGTGGCAGCTCCTGGGAACCTCTTGCCTCACGAAAAGTGCAGATGGGGAACCTGCCACCGACAGTGCTGCAGAGCTTTCACATCCTTCCAGCAGCTAGTCAAATTAGGCTGCTCTGAATCACTGCCTGAAATACCCCGGGAAACCAAAGCAGCTCTACTTTAGTTTTCACTGAGTGCTTTTGCAGTGGAAGCTTGGGCTTTGTGACTCTTCCTGACCTTTGTGTCTTGTCTCGTTTTTTTTTTTCCTTTAACACATAGTAAAAAGCTCTGCAGCTTGAGAAACGTAGTGGTGAACTGTTTGAATGCTCATGCCGGTGTTAATTGGGAGGTGGAGAGTGGATATGGGAAAGGAAAAATGAGGGGGGGGAAAAGTATGTAAAATTGAGAGCTGAACATCTGAAAAGTAGCTGATGGAGCTTTGAAGTGTCAGAATATACCCTGGGAAGTCTGAGGTGGCTGTCACTTGCTCAGATGGACTGTAACGATCAAGGACAGCAGCAAAGCAGTTTCTGCAGCTGAGTGGGAAAGCAGATCTCAAAAGCAGGTGTCTGAAAGGTAACTGGGTCGAGTAAAATCCAGCTTATACTATGCTTTGCAAACGCTGACATGACAGGAGAGGAAAGAGCAGGAGAGTGTGTATAGGGGTGAGGAGGGTTTCCATGGACTGGGAATGATAAACAAGGGAGATTGGGCTGCTGGTGTGCCCTCGGACACTCAGTGCCGCTTGCCAGAGTCCCTCTGGGGCTAATGCTCTTGGGCAGGTCATTAAGAGAAGCAAGTAACCACTGAAGGTCATAGCCTCTGAAGTTACACAATAGCGCTGATCACATCAGACCTCTGTCTGTGGCTGGAGTGTCTCTCTGCAGAGATTTCACTCCCCATTTAGCTGGTTTGTTACCAGCTGTGGTAGGGAGCCCAGCTTGGAGCAAAAGGTTGTCTTACTCTGTCTAGGCTCCTTGATCTTTATCCTTAAGACACTGAGAGGATTGCAGGGTGGTGGTTTTTTTTTGTTTGCTTGGGTGTTTTTTTAGTCTAGGACTGGAATGTGCTGACCTTATCTGTACCTGTATGTCTTGGTATGGCAAAGGAGTGACCTTGAGTTACCTCCTGGGTGTCTTGGACTGTCGGTGGCTGTGGTGGTTTGGGGGTTTTTCCCACACACCTCAAACCAGCACTGTGGGGAAACTGCAAGCCTTGGGTGCACCCCCAAGTCACCTTTCCTTACCTGCAAAGCAAGCTCTAATAGGCTCAGTTGTTTCCTTGAGTTACTTATAAATAAAAATAGTGGTTTTATCTCTAGACTAGAAATGAAAGGTGAGCTACTGCAATTAAAGGGACATAATAAGCTTCTGTTAGGGCAAGGTATGGGCAAAGTCAATGATGTAACAGAACACATTGCACAAGAGCAATCCAATTATGGTGCAATACAGGTGCAAGGGATTTTTTGCAGTGTAATGCTGCTTAAGGTGGGGATTAGAAACCTGGTTGAGGCTAAGGAGCAAGGTTTGACTTGCCATTGTGTCTTCAAACACCAAATATTAAGGTTTGAGCATAGAAAAGATCAAAGAGGAGACTGGCACTGAGCTCTCAAGAGTCCTCTCAGCCCAGCTGGAGTCAACAGGAGATGTTTTCAAGCATTACCTGTAATCCAAAGAATTAAAGACATGGTTTTATGTTTCTCTCCCAGACATTTATCCTCAGACCATGCTGTTGCTGAGGTCTGTTTTGATAGGAGTGTCAGCTTGGAGGAGCTTGAGCATCTTTCCTTGCTTCAAGAGAGACTGCAATATTTGGGAGGGATGTTCTGGGTCGTTCAGGGCATTTACTCACTTAAACTTGGGAATGTGATGGAGATGTTCCTAGGTGGCAGCTGCTAGAGTGTGGGTAACCTCAATCTAGCTTTTGCTGGTGTCTTTCATGTGACTCAGCATTGAATTGACATGCAACAGACTGGAAGGCCAATGGCAGCCTGGGGTGCATTAAGAAGAGTGTGGCAAGTAGTTCAAGGGATGTTCTCCCCCTCTGCTCTGCCCTGATGAGGCTACATCTGGGGTATTGCATTCAGTTCTGGGCTCCTTTGTTCCAGAAAGACAAGGATTTGCTGGAGGGGGTAGAGCAAAGGGCTACAAAAATAGTGAAGGGAATGGGACATCTCACTTATGATGAGCTTTTTGTAGTCTGGGAAAGAGCAGACTGAGTGGAGATCTCATCAGTGCTATAAATACTTAAAAGATGAGTGTCAGGAGGATGGGGCTTTCAGTGGTGCCCAAGGACAGGAGAAGGGGCAATGGGCACAAATCTGAACATAAGAAGTTCCATCTAAACATGAGGAGAAACTTCTGTAATTTAAGGGTGCCAGAGCCCTGGGACAGGCCACCCAGAGAGGGGGTGGAGTCTCCATCACTGGAGACATTCAAAACCCATCTAGATGTGTTCTTGTGACCTTCTTTAGGTGGACTTCCCTTGGTAGGGGAGTTTGAACTTTATGATCTCCAGAAGTCACTTCCAGGCTGGTCAGTGAGTGTCTGGAGAGCAGCCCTGAGGAGAGGGACTTGAGGGTGCTGCTGGACCAGAAGCTCAACAGGAGCCAGCAGTGTGCAGTTGCAGCCCAGAAAGCCAACNAGAAGAGGAGGCTCCCAGGTGACCTTCTTGTGGCCTTCCAGTATCTGAAGGAGGCCTCCAAAAAAACGGGGGGAGGGACTTTTTAGGCTGTCACGGAGTGCCAGGACTAGGGGGAATGGAGCAAAGCTGGAGGTGGGGAGAGTCAGCCTGGCTGTGAGGAGGAAGTTGTTGAGCATGAGAGTGGTGAGAGGCTGGAACAGGTTTCCCAGGGAGGTGGTTGAGGCCCCATGGCTGGAGGTGTTTAAGGCCAGACTGGATGAGGCTGTGGCCAGGCTGCTCTAGGGTAGGGTGTCCCTGGGCATGGCAGGGGAGTTGGAAGTGAATGATCCTTGTGTTCCCTTCCAACCCTGACTGTTTCTATGATTCTAACCCCTACTGTTCTGTGATTTCTATCAGATAAACAAAAACTGGTACTGAAAAAAAAAAAAAAACAAACACCAAACAAACCAACAAACAAAAACCCAAAGGAAAAATGTTATGAAGTGTCTGTATATCATCTCTAGTTATTTGCGTTCCCCAGTTTCAAATGTCTTGAGATTCCTTCCTGTTCACTGCTGTTTTGCTTTCTTCAGAACGTGTTCAACATGGTTGTGGAAGTACCTCGATGGACAAACGCTAAAATGGAGGTAATGATACAAGGTTTCTTAGCTTAAGTGCTTGAGCTGCCTCCTCTGCTAATGCTTGGCTTTGTTGGTTCTCTCCTCACCCCCACCTCCTAAAGCAGAGTGGTTTCTAACTTCCCCTGTAAATACTTGCTTAATGATAAGGCCCTAGAGTGGAGGCTGAGACTTGCAGCAGTGGAATATCTCAGTATTTATGGAGTCATTATAGAATGGCTTGGATTGGAAGGGACCTTAAAGGTCATCAAGTCCAACCCTCCTGCCATGGGCGGGGACACCTTCCACTAGATGAGGTTACACTGAGCCAGCAGTGTGCACCTACAGCCCAGAAAGCCAACCAGAGCCTGGGCTGCATCAGCAGAAGTGTGGCCAGCAGGGCCAGGGAGGTGATTCTCCCCTTCTACTGCGCTCTGCTGAGACCTCTCCTGGAGTACTGCATCCAGTTCTGGAGCCCCCATTCCAAGAAGGATGTGGAGATGCTGGAGTGTGTCCAGAGAAGGGCCACGAGGATGCTCAGAGGGCTGGAGCAGCTCTGCTGTGAGGACAGACTGAAAGAGTTGGGGCTGTTGAGTCTGGAGAAGAGGAGGCTCTGAGGTGACCTTCTTGTGGCCTTTCAGGATCTGAAGGAGGCCTACAAAAAAGCTGGGGAGGGACTTTTAAGGCTGTCAGGGAGTGCCAGGACTAGGGGAAATGGAGCAAACCTGGAGTTGGGGAGAGTCAGACTGGCTGTGAGGAGGTAGTTGAGCATGAGAGTGGTGAGAGGCTGGAATGGGTTGCCCAGGGAGGTGGTTGAGGCCCCGTGCCTGGAGGTGTTTAAGGTCAGGCTGGATGAGGCTGTGGCCAGGCTGATCTAGGCTGGGGTGTCCCTGCCCATGGCAAGGGTGTTGGAAGTGGCTGATCCTTGTGGTCCCTTCCAACCCTGACTGATTCTATGAAGGTCTCTTCCCACCTGGTCTTGAATGCCTCCAGGAAGAAGGTTTGTATCTACATCTGCTGAAACTATATCCCAGGAGGTGGCAATGGAACAGGAAATAGAGTTGTCCAATATCTGCTGTCAGCCTCAGGCTCAGCTCCTGACCTCCTGCTTTGTCAGTCAGCAGCCAGTTTTGTTACCCAGATAAACAATATTTCTTTTTCATATTGAAATAGTGGGAATTGTGTAACCTTTCTTTCAGATTGCAACAAAGGATCCCTTAAACCCCATCAAGCAAGATGTGAAGAAGGGAAAGCTGCGCTTCGTAGCCAACGTGTTTCCCCATAAGGGTTATATCTGGAATTACGGCGCTATCCCGCAGGTAACTGCTCCTGGGGGCTCGTCCTTTAGGCTGGGGACAAAGCAAGCTTTTGACTTTGAATTAGAGATAGACTTGTAGCTCATGCTGTGCCCGGGAAGGATGAGCAGTTGCTGCTGTTAAGGTACCTGCTGTGTCACTCCTCTCTATGGCCTCTCAGCACTTTGGCTAGATAGTAGCTGGCAGGTCCCTGTCTTTTGTTGGTGGAAGGTGTCACCACAGAAGGAAGATGAATCATAGAATCAGTCAGGGTTGGGAGGGACCACAAGAATCATCTAGTTCCAGCCCCTCTGCCATGGGCAGGGACATCCTACCCTAGATCAGGCTGGCCAGAGCCCCATCCAGCCTGGCCTTAAACACCTCCAGGACGGGGTCTCAACCACCTTCCTGGACAACCTATTCCAGGCTCTCATCAAGGTTGATGCAGGTTCATCACAGTGGACAGCTAGCAATGTAATGCCTTCTCTTCCTTCTTGATGAAGGATCATAGAATGGTTTGGGTTGGAAGGGACCTTGAAGATCATCTAGTTTGGACTCCTTTGCTGTGGGCAGGGACACCTTCTGCTAGACTAGGTTGCTCAAGGCCTTGTCCACCCCGGCCTTATGTGATAGTTTGGGTGTTACCTGTCCCCCCACAGTTAAGTAAAATCACCCAAACTAGACTCAGCTGCTGGAAATTGAATGAAGCTTTATACTTACAGCTTAGCACAATATACAAGCAGATAGTTACAGTATATATACAGCTATAGACAGAAATGTACTAGTTAAAAAGCAATAGCACAACAGCCCTCCAGAAACCAGAGTCCCCAGGAGGGGCTCTCAACCACCTTTCCACCTTCTTCTCACACCTCTACCTTACCCTAGACTTTGCCTTACATTCAAGGTGAGTTTGGAATGTTGGCCAGGGGGGTTAGGAAGCAGAAGGATTAATCACAGAGATGGCAGGCTACAGGGAGAGAAGTGCAGCCGCAAAGACAGACAGAGACTGTTACCTATGTTTGTGTTCTTGTTTTTACACATCTCAGCAAGCCTATGAATGCAGCAGACATTGCCATTGTTTCCTTTTCACAGCCTATCATCTAATTCTTCTCACCAGAATATCCCAGCTAGGCTCAAACTAGCACACCTTGAACACCTGCAGGGAGTAGGCAGGATTTTGGGGTACAGCCCTTAAGCTGAATCTTTACAGAAGATTCTTTAAGTTGTTTTAGACTATAGATTTGGACAACGATGATCTAAAGAGATCTGAAGAATTTACCTTTCCTGTTTCTGCCTATGCTACTGTTTAGGGTCTAAACCACACAACTAGACTAAGACCTTGACCTTCTGGATGATGGTAGATATCCTGACCTCAGTGATGGCTTTGAGAAGGGCACTCAGCAGTCCAGAGACTGTGTGAGGCAAATGTCTGCATCTGCACAGGCACACTTAGTCTGAAGCAGCTGGTGTGCTAGGGACAACGGACAGTGACACCTGAGGTATTGACATGAGGTATTGACTGTCCTACTGGTGTCCTGGCATGCATAGATTTGGGAAGAGCATTCTTCCTTTTGCTATCTCACCATCCTTAGATGCTCATAGGCACAGTGTCATAGAATCAACCAGGTCGGAAGAGACCTCCAAGCTCATCCAGTCCAACCTAGCACCCAGCCCTATCCAATCAACTAGACCATGGCACTAAGTGCCTCAACCAGTCTTCTCTTGAACACCTCCAGGGACGGTGACTCCACCTCCCTGGGCAGCCCATTCCAATGCTAATCACTCTCTCTAGGAAGAACTTCCTCCTCACATCCAGCCTAGACCTCCTGCAGCACAACTTGAGAGACTGTGTCCTTTCACTCCTGACCAGAAGCTTGTTTCAAGCAGCTTGCTATTTCTGGAAACATAGCTTCAGTGCTTTCTAGAATCCTGTCTTTCATCTTCTTTTCCCCACTCTAGGTGAGAAGCACAGGGACTCTGCATTCTTGTCACTGTTCTGGCATGACAGCATGTCTTGAATTCCTTAATTAAACGGAAACAATACACCCTGTCTTGTCTTCCACCTCTGTCAGGCTGCTATCTGGAGTTCAGGAAGTGTCTGTTAAGGCATGACTGAGGAGAGGAACAGGCAGGCAGCCAAATCACTAAATGTTCTTTATAGATGTGAACTTCACCTTTATGTAGCCCTGGGCCAGAAGAGGAAGTCTGGAAAGCTCTTGGGAAAAGTGGTGTTGGTGGGAAGGGGCAGCTTACCCTTGGCAGGAAAAGACCTTTCAGCTTGAATTCAAACCACATTTTCAGGCACATAAAGACCTGAAAGCCAGCATCAGGTGAGCCATCATCACTATCTTGGAGGCAACTGCGTGCCTGAAATCACAGAATCAGCCAGGTTGGAAGAGACCTCCAAGCTCAGCCAGTCCAACCTAGCACCCAGCCCTGGCCAATCAACCAGACCATGGCACTAAGTGCCTCAGCCAGGCTTTGCTTCAACACCCCCAAGGACAGTGACTCCACCACCTCCCTGGGCAGCCCATTCCAATGCCAATCACTCTCTCTGACAACAACTTCCTCCTAACATCCAGCCTAGATCTCCCCTGGCACAACTTCAGACTGTGTCCCCTTGTTCTGTTGCTCAGAAGTATTCAAGGTGTGGCCTGACCAGTGTTGAGTACAGGGGCAGAATCATCCCCCTCGTCCTAATGGCCACACTATTCTTGATACAGGCCAGGTTGGAAAAGACCTCTGAGATCAAGTCCAACTGTCAATAAAGCTGCTTTTTGTTTCCTCTTGGGAGCTTTTAGTCCTGTGTGTGTGGTTTGGTGTTTTGCAGACTTGGGAGGACCCAGGCCACAAAGATGAGAACACAGGCTGCTGTGGAGATAATGATCCCATTGACGTGTGTGAGATTGGAAGCAAGGTAACGCACTCCGAGGGCTAACTGTCTTTGGAAACAGAACTGATATCTCTGCAGCCAGTTATCCTGAGGAATGATTCACTTTCCACCTCCTCTGCTGTAAGAGGTGATGGCTTCCTCCTCTACTTGTTGAGGTGGTTGATGATTTCTTGCAGCAGAAGCCAAGGCTGATAAGCAACAGCTAATTCTGTGGTAGCCTACTGCTCCCTGAAATCTCACAGCTTGTGCTGTTTCTTGTTGTGCATTCCTGGGATGCAGCAGTACAGACAAAAAGGGGTTTGTCCTTGCAGGTCTGCTCTCGAGGAGAAGTCATCAGAGTGAAGGTGCTGGGTACACTGGCACTGATTGATGAGGGAGAGACTGACTGGAAGGTAATTGCTATCAACATTGAAGATCCCGAAGCAGGCAACTATAATGGTAAGTACCAGGAGTGAGGAGCAGGCTTTTAGTGTTCCTCTTTCTCCCTTGAGAGCCTGCAGGAAACTTTTGAGTCAGGATATAGACCTCTGTGCCAGGGCATTAATCCCTGGAAGAACAGCAGGACAGGGTGTTAACCAGTGCTACAGCAAAACATTTTACTGCCCTTTATCACAAATTGTCAGTCCTCTGCACTGCCTGGCATCTCAAAGAAAGTGGCTGTACAGCCTGTCCTCTTGAGTAGAAGGAAAGAGATTGCCCAATGAGTCTAATCAAAGCTGTCTCAACATGTCCATGCTCCTGGGGACACTTGGAAGATGGAAAACTGACATTCCTGTCCAGGTGTCCACTCTGTGTCTTAGAATCATAGAATCAACCAGGTTGGAAGAGACCTCCAAGATCATCCAGTCCAACCTGCTGCCCAAGGAGGTGGTAGAGTCACTGTCTCTGGAGATGTTTAAAAGGAGGCTGGATGAGGCACTTAGTGCCATGGTTTAGTTAATTAGAAGGAGTTAGGTGATAGGTTAGAATCATAGAATCAGTCAGGGTTGGAAGGCACCACAAGGATCATCTAGTTCCAACCCCCATGCCATGGGCAGGGACACCCTGCCATAGAGGAGGCTGCCCACAGCCTCATCCAGCCCGGCCTTAAACACCTCCAGCCATGGGGCCTCAACCACCTCCCTGGGCAACCCATTCCAGCCTCTCACCATTCTCATGCTCAAGAACTTTCTCCTCACATCCAGGCTGAATCTCCCCACCTCCAGCTTTGCTCCATTCCCCCTAGTCCTGTCGCTCCCTGATATCCTGAAAAGTCCTTCCCCATGTTTTTTTAGAGGCCCCCTTCAGATACTGGAAGGCCACAAGAAGGTCACCTGGGAGCCTCCTCTTCTGCAGACTGAACAGCCCCAACTCTTTCAGTCTGTCCTCATAGGAGAAGTGCTTAGGAGAGGTTGGACTTGATCTCAAAGGTCTTTTCCAGCCTGATTGATTCTGTGACAAGGGGCAATCGTTTGAAACTGGAGCAGGGTAGATTCAGGTTGGACATCAGGAGAAAGCTCTTCAGAGCATCAGTGGTGAAATACTGGACAGCCAAAGATGTGGTGGAGGCCCCATCCCTGGACACATTCGAGGTCAGACTTTGGACACTGGAATGGGCTGCCCAGGGAGGTGGTGGAGTCGCCATCCCTGGGGCTGTTCAAGACAAGGTTGGACGTGGCACTTGGTGCCATGGTCTAGCCTTGAGCTCTGTGGTAAAGGGTTGGACCTGATGATCTGTGAGGTCTCTTCCAACCTTGGTGATACTGTGATACTGTGATACTTGATGAGACTCTTAGAAACCTGATCTAGTTGGAGATGTCCCTGGTGAGTGCAAGGGGTTTGGACAAGATGACCTTTGAGGGTCCTTTCCAACCTGATGCATTTTGTGATTCTGTGATCGAGTCCATTAACCCTTCCCTACCAAGCCCACCACTGAGCCATATCCCCTGGCACCACATCTACAGGGCTTATAAACACATCCAGGGATGGTGACTCTACCACTGTGGACAGCCTGTCCAGTGCCTGAGGAACTTCCCTAACTAGATCTGGCCAACAAACCTTTTGTTTTTCTGTCTAGACATCAATGATGTCAGAAGATTGAAGCCTGGATATTTAGAAGCTACGGTGGACTGGTTCAGAAGGTACAAAGTGCCTGATGGAAAGCCAGAAAACCAGTTTGCTTTTAATGGAGAGTTTAAAGACAAGGTAGGATGATTTTGCTTGTTACTGTCGGTATGTAAAGGCACCCTGCCCAAAAACTGAGTTCAAGGTGTATGGGAACATGAATCAGTGGTGGATTTCTGTGGGGTTGCTGAGAGCTGTCTTTATTCTTCCTGCTCTTTTCAATTCTGCTTGCTTCCAGCCCAGGAATACAAGAAGGAAAAGCACAGGGCAGTAGTTCTGCTTCTTTTGGATACCTGGAGGTGTTGAAGGCCAGGTTGGATGAAGCCTTGAGCAACCTGGTTTAGTGGGAGGTGTTCCTGACCATGGCAGAGGGATTGAAATTGGATGATTTTTAGGGTCCCTTCCAACCCCAACTATTCTGTGGCCTCCATGTAGGATCACTTCAGGACTGGGAGCATCCATATCAAAGTCAGGATGGGAAACACCATGTTTATTTGCTCCTGCTCTGGAGTAAACAGTGCTTGGCAACACTGTTTGCTTACTGGTTTTGTTCAAGTTCATCCTGGTAAGCCAAAGTTAACTGCAGGAGTTAAAAAGCTTCTTCCCTCAGGTATAAAGTGTTTCCCCACACCCTTTGAGCAAGGCAGTCATTCCTCTTCTTCTCTGGAATGGGTCAGGTAACTTGCTGCTTCTGAACAGCTTAAACTCTTCTGCTGCACCTTCCTTCTGCCAGTCCTGGTGGGCCCAGAGTGAGTCCGTGAGTAGACTCAACTCCATAGCTCCAGAACTGGTGCAGAGGAGGGAAAGGAAGGGGTAAAGTGGACTAAATTGGAAGTCATGGAACTTGTCCCATGTGGTCAGATGGGCTGTCCCTCAGGATGGGTGAAACCAGAATCAAGGACATGGTGGAAAACAGGGACAAAGAACCTCAGACATGTTCCTACAGTGTTTTATTTGGCTCCATGCAGGATATTTATTGCTGCTGCTCGTGCAGCTTCCTTCTCCAATTGGCAGGTGAAGGCCTGAACATGCACTGCTGCTTTCTTAAGGGGAAAAAAAAGCCACTCTAGGCTTGAAAGCAGCTGCATTGTGAAGTGAGTGAGAGGCTAGATTGGGTGTGTGTCCCTTCCTGTTGATCTTGCTGAATGATTAGCTTGTAGTGGAAGAAAGCTCACAGCTAGGTTGAGATCAGCTCACTGCTGGAGACAAACTGAGTGGGAGGAGCAGCGGGGTGGAGGTGCTTTTATGAGATAGCACTGGCCCAAGAGCAGAGTATCTGTGTTTGGTTTCTTTTGGCCTTGATGGGTGACCTTGGTGTGCCCTTCCATCTCAAAACTAAAGCTGGTGTGACCAGACAGACCAGGGCAGTGATTGTTCCCCTGTGCACAGCACTGGTGAGGCCACACCTTGAGTACTGGGTTCGGTTTTGGAGCTTTCCCTGTAAGGAAGACATTGAGGTGATGAAGCATGTCCAGAGAAGTGCAATAAAGCAGGTGAAGGGGGAAGAAAAGGTCTGGTGAAGATCAGCTGAGGGACCTGGGGTTGTTTACTCTGGAGAAATAAACTGAGAGGAGACCTTCTGGCTCTCTACCACTACCTGTTAGGAAGCTGGAGTGAGGTAGGGGCTGGTCTCTTCTCCCTGGTGACAAGTGATAGAACAAGAGGGAATGGCCTCAAATTGCACCAGGGCAGGTTTAGATTGGATATCAGAAGAAACAACTTCACTGAAAGGGTTCTCCAAGACTGGAACAGGTGCCCCAGGGAAGTGGTTGAATCCCTATCCCTGTTTAAAAGCCACAGAGATATTGTACCAAGGAACACTGTTTAGCACCAGACTTGGTAGAGTTAGAATGCTTGGACTTGATGGTCTTAAAGGTCTTGTCTAACCAAAACAATTCTGTGATGCTAAACCAGTTTGTGTTGTAAAATCTTCTTTTGTGCATTGGGAGCTTGCTGCTGTTCCCAAAAGAATTGGGAGTGGAAGAGGTCTCTGAGTCCCTTCCCGGGCCAGACACTGTTTAAAATCAGCTTCAAACACCAGCCTCTGTTTGCATGGAACTGATGGTGTGGAGCAGGTGTTCTGGTGCTTACACATAATGTGATGTTTGTCCTTGTCTTCTGCTGCAGGATTTTGCTGTGAGCATCATCAAAAGCACTCACGAGCACTGGAAAGCTTTAATAGCAAAGAAGACTGATGGAGGGGAGATCAACTGGTGGGTTCATGCTTGTTGTGGAGGCTGCATGGTCCTTTCCCCAAAACAAATCACCCTGAAATCCCCTTTCCTCAGTGCTGCTATGCTTTCTGTTAGCTGATGGCTGTCTCCTCCCACCTTTCCCCTTTGACTGGAAGGTCTCCAGAAAAGGGCCACGAGGATGATCAGAGGGCTGGAGCACCTCCTCCTATGAGGACAGGCTGGGGTTGTTTAGTTTGGAGAAAAGAAAGCTCTGAGAGGACCTTATTGTGGCCTTCCAATATCTGAAGGGGCCTGCAAGAAAGCTGATGAGGAACTTTTTAGGCTGTTGGGTAGTGACAGGACTAGGGAGAACGAATCCAAGCTAGAGAAGAGTAGGCATTAGGAAGAAGTTCTTTACCATGAGGGTGGTGAGACACTGGAACAGGTTGCCCAAGGAGGTGGTGGAAGCCCCATCTCTGGAAGATTTTAAGGACAGGCTGGGTGAGGCTCTGATCTAGTGAAAAGTGTCCCTGTCCATGGCAGGGAGGTTGGAACTAGATGATCCTTGATGTTCCTTCCCAACCCTGACAAATCTGTGAATTCTGTGACTGGGCAAGTAGATGCATGGTTCTTATCATTCCATGATTTGATGCTCTTGGGGGAGAGGTTTGTCTTTCACCTCACACACAACCCCTCTCTTGTAGCACAAACCTGACGGTGTCTGACAGCCCTTTCTGCTGCAGTCAAGAGTGTGCAAAAGCTACTGTGGATGCAGTAAGTACAAACTGGAGTGTCCAACCCCCAACCTTTAGTGTGTCCTAACATCCGGGATGATTTGTGTGGTACCAAAAAATGCTCTCACTGTGTGAACAGCTCATTGTATGCTCAGAATGTTTGGGGTGACTGAACACAGCACCTGTTTCTGGTTAAATAGGATGGATGTGGAGCCAGCCAAGTGTTCCTCAAGAGGCTTCTTCTTGCCTTAAGTCATCTAGGAGATGGAATCCAAAAGAGAGTTTGCATGAAGAGCTAAACATCTGAGCCCCATCTTGGGTGTCAGCTGTTCAGTGTTTTAACTGTTTGGCCTTCCAAGAGCTTCACAGCTCACTCTTTGAGATGAGAAGGTCTTAATTCCTGAGAGTCTTGCAGACAAGTACCATGCATCCTTTGCAGTGAGAAGCTCCAAGTTCCCAGTGTAGTCCTCCTATCCACTCTGAGGACTTAACTGTGTCTCCCTAAGCTTGTGAAGTACCAGTGTCTTGGCTTTAAAAGTGCTTGAATCCTCTGGTGGTGTCCAAATTGCTTTAGGTTTTTGAAAGCACAGCTCTTAAGGAGGATATCACCCACTGGGGACCCTTCTCTGTCTTTGTTAAACATCAAGTGAAAAGCTCCTCAGAGGAGTTTTCAAGAGTCCTTTGTTCTTCTCTTCTGCCATCAGACTGCAAGTTTAAATAAAGCAGGCTGCCTACAGCAAGGCAGAGGCTGGAGTGGTAACTGCTTGTGATGAGAAGCAGGTGGCACTGCAGCCTGTCCTTGGAGCAGAACAGCTCTGGCACGTAGGATATCTGTGGAATGAGGATATCAGGACTTGTGCTGCATGTGGAATTGTTTATTCCCTCACAGCTGATTAGTGGTGGCTGCCACAGACCAATTTACACTGCTTAGATCTTAAAACTCTGCCCAGTAAACACTGGTGCAGCTCTAAATGAGCTTCAGGTGTAAGGTTAACCTCCATCAGCTGCTCCTCCCACCTAATGCACCTCTCGTTTCAGGCACCACCCTGTAAAGCTGCCAACCCCATCCCACCTGAAGGTAAGTCTCAAACCCCATGTTTAGGTTCCAATATTGAGCAAAGGCTTCTTTGTAGGAATTCCCAGAAGGAAAATGAGGGTCTTGCCTGATGGTTATGGCTCTATCACTAGGAGAAACAATGGGCCTTGTTGGATCTTAAGTTGTGTCAGTGCTGCAGTTGTGTTCCTGAAGAATTTCTGTGGTAGATCCCACAGTTTACTCTAGGAGAGATTTGTAGCAGGACCTGAAAGAGCAGCACTGCAGAGGACTGAAGTGCAGTGATAGGAGTGCAGGTGTAGTTCCTCCAAAATGGGTTCCACAGTGTCCTCACAGGCAGCAGTCAGTTGCATGTTCAGTGTTTCATTTGTTTGCTGACCCACCAATAGGAGATCTGTCACTGAATAAGTGTGATGAGCCTTTGGACACCTCACCTGGCTGCTTTCTTTGTACATGAGGTGGCAACAACCACACAAAGTTTAGACACTGCTGTGACAGGGACAAGACCCGAGAGTGAGGTAGCAATGACAATAAGAACTCATAGAGGTGTGACAAAGAGGAGCTAGGCTGTCGCTTCCAATCTTCTCATGGGTAATAAACCTGCAGAGAAGTTCACATCTTCTGTGTAGGCATGGAAGTGGGAGGTAAAATGACTTGACCTCCCTGAGCCAGTGGAGCTAGCTTTGACCTGTTGTCCGTGCCTGAGCTGAGTCACACGTGGTGACTTCTTCAGGAAGACAAACATGTAGACAGAGCCCCACAAGAACCTGTTGAGTTGTTGACAGGAGTGGGAGGATGCCCCTGCAGTGGAGGTGATGTGTGCAGTGCCCTGTGACTACTTACTAAGTGGGTGGCTAACAGAGGACTAACCCCCTCTGGCACTTTGTTCTGCCTCACACAGTTGACAAGTGGTTCTACTACCAGAAGAACTAAGGCCTGCGGATGGGTGGTGAGACAGCTGTGTCCTGCCCACCGAGGAGTAACCAGAATAGACCAGAATAGCTTCAGTGTCAACCAGAAGACCTTGCCTGCAACTTTGCCGATATAGAATTCCTTGTCTAGCAGTGATGTGTCTGCTGCATCGAGGTCTGGTGGAGCCTAGAAGACTTAACTTATCAAGTGGAAGCACCCTGCTCCTGCGTGGCTGTGCGGTGTGCTTTGTAAGCCTGACAGAAGGTCGCTCACCTGGTACGTGTCTGGATGCTAGAAATAAAAACTACTGACACCAAAGGCTGTGGGGCTGCCTGTCCTCCCCCTCCCCACTGAGGGAGGGACGTGGACCCTCAGATGGAGCTCTACTGGGAGGTAGGGGAAAGATTTGGTTTTGCTTAGGAAGTGTGGGTTAGATGAGTGGACAGTGAGGTGAGCTGAGGACTGGGCAAAGGACAGCTCAGAGTGACAGTGACATTCTGGTTGGAGGCCTAGTGGTGTCTCACAAAGGTCAGAACTGGGTGCAGTCTTGTTCAGAATCTTCCATCAAGGACCTGGATGAAGTGTCCCCTCAGCCAGTTTGCTGATGATACCAAACTGTCAGGAGTGGCTTACACACTGTCCTGCTGTGCTGCGATTCAACCTGATCTGGAGAGCTGGGCAGAGGCAAAGTGTACAGTCTTGCATATGGGAAGGAATAACCCCCTGCACCAGTACAGGTGAGGGGTGACCTGCTGGAAAACAGCTTTGCAGAAGGACCTAGGAGTGCTGGGGGACAAGGTCCTTATGAGCCAACAGTGTGTTCTTGTGGCCAAGAAGGCCATTGGTCTTTGGGTGCATTCAGAAGCGTGTGGCCAGTCAGGCTACATTCCAAGTACCGAGTCCAATTCTGGGCTCCCCAGTTCATGAGAGACAAGGACCTAGTGCAGGGAGTTCAGTGGAAGCTGCACAGGAGCACCTTTGCAGGGGCCTGGAGCATCTCTGAGGAGGAAAGGCTGAGAGCCCTGGGGCTGGGAGCAGCCTGAGAGGGGATCTGATCAATGCTCAGCAAAAGCTAAAGAGGTGGGGGGGGCAAAAGGACGGGGCTAGACTCTTTCCAGTGGTGCCCAGTGCCAGGACAAGGGGCAGTGGACACGAACTGAGGTACTTACTTGCTGTGAGGGTGCTGGAGCTCTGGAGTAGGCTGTCCGGAGAGCTTGCGGAGTCTTCTCTGTAGAGATTCCAACCCCACTTGGACCCTGCAGTGCTGGGCAACCTGCGGTGGGTGACTGCTTTAGCAGAGCCGTTGGAATGGATGATGTCTACAGGTCCTTTCCAACCAACCATGCAGGCAGTGGAAGACCATTCGTCGAGTGTCGACCCGCTTGGGGCCGTTGTTCCAGAGCGGCACCTGTGGGAGCGAGGTGGCGCCGCTGGGGGGCGGTCTCGGACCGAGGCGCGGCCTTGCGCCGTAGTGGCGTCAGACGCACGCGTGACGTGAGGAGCCAGCGCGGCGAAGCCGCCGGACCGGAAGTGGGCGGTGTGCGCGGGGCGACGTAGTTCCGGCGGGGAGCTGGCGGCTGCCGCGGAGGGGAGTTGGTGGCGCGGCGGCCCGGGAACAGCTGGGGGTGAGCGGCGCCGGGGAGCGGCCGGCCCCTGGAATGAGGCCGAGCGGGGCGGCAGGGCCGGGCCGGGNGGGGGCGGGGGCTAGGCCGCACCGCCCGCCCTTGAGGCCGCAGCCGGGACCGCCTGTACCTGGGCCCCTCTTACCGCCACGAGCCCCTCGCTGTTCTCCGGTGCGGGAAGTGGGGTGGAGGAAGCTGTGCTGTTGACGCCGCGGTGGGCTAGCGTGGTCCCGCGGTTGCTGCCTCCCGTGTTCGCCACCGGGGAGCTCGCCCGAGGGGCGTTAGCCACATCCCGGCAGAATGCCTCTGCCTCCTGCCCCACTGCGTTCGGTTTGTCAGCCAGGAAGAAGGGAGTGGGACCCGGTCGTGAGTGGCAGCGTCCCACGGAGAGGGAGTACATATAGCTGGCTTCTCTCAAGCACCGACGCTTGTAACTCTGGCTTTGTCCCCACAGGCGATTAATCTTCGGCGATGTCGTTCATTTTTGAATGGCTCTACAACAGCTTCAGCAGTGTGCTGCAGTTCCTAGGTAATGCTGCTCCTTAACAGCTCAGCTCAGGCCACGGCAGCTGCCCTTGGGTCAGTTTTGCTTGTGCTAGTTGCCAGGATCTCTTAAATGTCAGCAATTAAAGCCTACCTGGTTTTGAACATGTGATGGCTCTGATCAGTGTAAAGTTTGGTGAGAAAGCAGCAAACTTATAAAGGGATTTTTACACTGAGAGAAGAAACTCTGAGAATCACTTGGAGGTGTTTGGCTCCTCCTCAACCTTTCTCTTGATGTTCAGAAGCGTGAGAGCAGCTGGGTTGATTCCAAGGGCTTGTTTAGAGCAGCAGCCTGCCCTGGGTGGACAAGCTGCCCAGCCAGGGAGGGAATCCCATCTTCCTATTGCTGTCTGGGCTCCCCACCTTCACCAGCAACTGGCTGGCTTGCTTCTCCCCACATCATCCTTTCCTGTACCATGCTGCTCACTGTGGCATGCCTGGGGGCCTGCTGGCAGTCCAAGTTGAGGGCTCTTTGTGGAAGTCCTGGCCAAACCACTGCTTGGTTGAGGGCAACCTGCGCAGCCAGGCTGGCTCCCTCACCAGCAGCCAACAGACCTTGCCTAAGGTGTGGGTGATAGCAAAGCTCCTCCTGCCAGACTTGTGGCTTCCAGTGGAGGCCCTTGTTGAGTGTGGGTTGCTCTCTGTCCAAGGAACCTCATGATGGGTAGAGAAGGATGAGGAAAAGGCATGCTGGAAAGCATAGGGAGCTTCCCTGTGGCAGATGTGTACCTGGAAGGCTTTATCTACAGAAAGTGATAACATTATGTCATGCTTTGCACTTTTTCTTCAACAACTTGCTGCTGTCCTTGATGAATTTATCCCATTTCCACATTAAAATACTTCTTAGGGGTGACAGGCTAATCCATAACTCGTTGTACACGCTTCTGCTGAGGTGTGTCAGAGGAGACAAACAGGAGCCTAGAAACTGTCTGCTCTTGTAGATATCACCTTGTGTTGCCTGGGTAAAAACCAGTTCAGACTGTACTGGTTATTTTTTTCCCTGCACTTCTGTATCTGTGCTGGAACTCCTTTAACCACACAGGTGGCAGCATGGCTCTGGGAGAGAGGTTCCTTTTTCACTTCTCCTGCCGAGATAACCCTGCTGGAGTTTTTCTTGCCTCTTTGTTTTCCTTCTAGGTTTATACAAGAAGTCTGGAAAACTCGTGTTCCTGGGCTTGGATAATGCTGGCAAAACCACTCTGCTGCATATGCTCAAAGACGACAGGCTGGGCCAGCATGTCCCCACACTACATCCCAGTAAGTCTGCTGCTGGCCAAGCCCCACCTGCCTCCTGATGGGGTTTTTCCTCCCTTGACTTTGGAGACATGGAATCTTTTGAAAGGCTCCACCACGAGGCTGGTGGGGCTTGGTGATAGCTCTGTGGTGGTGTTGAAGAGTCTTAAATCTTAAAGTTAAACTCTTTAAAAAAGATTAATAACATTAATTAATAATATTATTGAAAAATCCATGGACTTTCAAGAGTCTTAAAACTGAGGGTGCAGCTGTTCCCTTGTTACCCAAGCTGCAGTAGATTTATGTTTTCTCCTCAAATATAACATGGAGAGCCCCAAAAGTGGTGTGGTTAATTAATATGATGTGCCTGTCTCAAGGAGGAAGTGGGTTCCTAATTCAAAGTGTTATGAAAATTGGAGATTAATGAGCTTGTGCTTAAGTGGGAGGTGGGGGAAATCGTTTTCTCCCTCTTACAAAGCTGTTTCACTGAATGAATGCTACAGGGAGTTCCCAAGCTCTTCAGCCTGCCTTGCATGATGAGCTTGTCTGACTATAACATGAGCCCAGCAGAAGTTGTGACCACGGTGATGTCCTCATTTCCCTGTCCCACAGCCTGTGTTTGTGCTTTTACAGCATCAGAGGAGCTGACAATTGCTGGAATGACCTTCACAACTTTTGATCTGGGTGGACACGAACAAGGTAAGTGTGAAGTTGCAGAACCAAATGGGAGTTCCTTTTTTTGATTCCTTGCCCTATTCTCCAGCCCCCTTAAGAGAGGTCCATCAAAAAAAGGGATACTGAACAATGTCAGCAGTTGGAAATACCTAATTATTTTTTGCCTCAAATTAGTTATAGAGTGGTATGAGGAAACAAATGTCCTGGCTCTGGCATCCCAGTGCTTCAACACTTGAGTGTCATTTTGGCAGCTGAGAAACAAAAGTGCTGCCAGTTCCTGTTCTGCCACCTGAAATATTTTTGACTGTGGAAGTCTTGAGGGTTGTAGAATAATGGCTGGATTTTTAGGTTTAGACTTTCTAGAAGATGTAAGTAAATTTTTTTCTGCCATTTTGCTTTGTTTTGATTATTAATACACAAAAACGATGCAGGCTTTCTAAACTACCCAACTTATGGCCTCAGGCAGACCCTTCCCCAGGCCTTGCACTGCCATGAGGAGATCATAGTCGAGAGAGTGGCTCCTTTTTTGGGGTGTACTTTTCCTCTTGCTCCAGATAGTGTTTTCTTTGTGGCTTCTGTAGATATGAAGCAACACAGACCTGTTGGGGTGGGTTCAGAGAAGGACATAAAAATTATCTGAGGGCTGAAACTCCTGTGCTGTCAGGATAGGCTGAGAGAGATGGAGTTGTTCAACCTGAAGAAGAAAAGGCTCCCGTGAGACCTTTCTGTGCCCTTTCAGTACTTAAAGAGGTCCAGAGGGGTCTTGACAGGCTGGAGAGGTGGGCACAAGCCAACCTCGGGAGCTTCAACAAGAACAAGGGCAGGATCCTGCATCTGGGTGGAGGCAATGCCAAGCACAGATCCAGGCTGGGCAGTGAGTGGCTGGAGAGCAGCCCTGAGGAGAGAGACTTGGGGATACTGCTGGATGAGAAGCTCAACAGGAGCCAGCAGTGTGCACTTGCAGCCTGGAGGGCCAACCAGAGCCTGAGCTGCATCAGGAGAAGTGTGGCCAGCAGGGCGAGGGAGGTGATTCTCCCTCTCTATTGTGCTCTGGTAAGATCCCACCTGGAGTGCTGCATCCAGTTCTGGAGCCCCCATTACAAGAGGGATGTGGAGATGCTGGAGTGTGTCCAGAGAAGGGCCAGGAGGATGCTCAGAGGGCTGGAGCAGCTCTGCTGTGAGGACAGACTGAAAGAGTTGGGGCTCTTCAGTCTGCAGAAGAGGAGGCTGTGAGCTGACCTTCTTGTAGCCTTCCAGTATCTGAAGGGGGCCTACAAAAAAGCTGGGGAGGGGTTTTTAGGCTGTCAGGGAGTGCCAGGACTAGGAGGAATGGAGCAAAGCTGGAGATGGGGAGATTGAGACTGGCTGTGAGGAGGAAGTTGTTGAGCATGAGAGTGGTGAGAGGCTGGAATAGGTTTCCCAGGGAGGTGGTTGAGGCCCCATGGCTGGAGGTGGTTGAGGCCCCATGGCTGGATGAGGCTGTGGCCAGACTGATGTAGGGTAGGGTGTCCCTGCCCATGGCAGGAGGGTTGGAACTGGCTGATCCTTGTGGTCCCTTCCAACCCTGACTGATTCTATGATTCTAGGCCTAAAAGAAAGCTGGGGACAGACTTTTTAGCAGGGCCTGTTGTGACAGGACAAGGGGTGACAATTTGAAACTGGAAGAGGGAGATTTAGACTGGATAGATTAGGCTGGATAGAAGAAAGACATTTTTCATGCCAGTGGTGGTGAGACACTGATCCAGGTTGCACAGGAAGGTGGTAGATGCCCCATCCTTGGAAGCATTCCTGATCAGGTTGTTTGGGGCTGTGAATAACCTGCTGATTGCAGGGGGTTGCACCAGCTGACTTTTAGAGGTCCCTTCCAACTCAAACCAGTCTGATTCCATGTGTTCCAGCTCGCCGGGTCTGGAAGAACTACCTGCCAGCCATCAACGGGATCGTCTTCCTGGTGGACTGTGCAGATCACTCACGTCTTATGGAATCCAAAGTGGAGCTTAACGTAAATATACTTTTTTCCTTCCCTTCTCCCAAGACCTCTGAAGAGCTAAACTCTAAATCATGTTGTTCTTTCTTTTTGAAAGCCTTGATGCTTTGGATGTGCACTCCCCGTGCACCATTTATGGTAGTGATGTGGTGTCCAAAGTGTGTGCTCAGAGGAATTTGCACATCATAGAATTAACCAGGTTGGAAGAGACCTCCAAGATCATCCTATCCAACCTATCCCTGTCCAGTCAACTAGACCATGGCACTAAGTGCCCCATCCAGTCCTTTCTTGAACACCTCCAGGGACAGTGACTCTGCCACCTCCATGGGCAGCCCATTCCAATGCCAGTCACTCTCTCTAGGAAGAACTTCCTTCTAACATCCAGCCTAGACCTCCCCTGGCACAACTTGAGACTCTCCTAGAATCGGAGAAGTCTTTGCTGTGGGTGGGCTGTGGGGCTCTTGAACAGCCTTTAAAAAAGACTGTGACCAGCCCAGGGGTTTAGCTTAGAGAAACCTCTCCAGAGAGACTCCTCTTCCGCAGTCCTCGTGGGTCACAGGTCTGAAACAAAAAGGTTTTATTGAAGTTAGAAAAGCTCTGCCTTGTTCTAACTCTTCTCCCACCTTTCCTGCAGGCACTAATGACAGATGAAACAATATCCAATGTGCCAATCCTTATCCTGGGTAACAAAATCGACAGACCAGAGGCCATCAGCGAAGAGAAACTGCGGGAGATCTTTGGGCTCTACGGACAGACCACAGGAAAGGTGGGGAGGTGTCCAAGTCTTGGGTTGTATTGCTAGGGCTTGATTTGCAGAATGAGGCTTTGGCTGGAAACCAGCTGAGGTGTTACAGAGAGTTTGTCTGCTATACTGACCAAGCTGAATCTTTAATAGCCACGATAGTGCCCTTGGGTGAGGCTTGATGCTGCCAGAATTGTGGAGAACATAGAACCTCTACAGCAGTTGGGGACTTAAGTGTTGAGCTGGTATCTGGCTCTTCTGGCTCCATTCCTCTCCATTTCCATTTAGTTACCCACCAGATCATCTTTTCAGTGGTTAAAAACAGCACAGTGAAGAGACAACTGATGAGAAAAGTGCTGGATGATGGTAGTCAGACACCACGAGGCCACTCTTGGCAGGCACTGACAGTTGCTGCTTGTGTCAGGCTGCCAAGCCTTGCAAGTACATTGTGTTGTGCCTCCAAAATGGTTTGTGTTGGTGTTCTGAGGGACTGGTGTTCCCAGCATCTGTTCTCCTGCTCTGCTGGTCCTGGGTTGGGCAATTCCTTGGATGAGAGGAGCTTCCCTGGCTGAAGGGTGCCCTGGGGCAAGAGGAGCTTCCCTGGCTGAAGGGTGCCCTGGGGCAAGAGGAGCTTCCCTGGCTGAAGGGTGCCCTGGGGCAAGAGGAGCTTCCCTGGCTGAAGGGTGCCCTGGGGCAAGAGGAGCTTCCCTGGCTGAGGCATTTCCTTGGTTGAAGGGTGTGTATGGGTGCTGATGACTCTCCCCAAGGGTGTCAGGACCACGACCTTGACTCCTCTTTGGGTTCCCCTAGGGCAATGTGCCGCTGAAGGACCTGAACGCGCGTCCCATGGAGGTGTTCATGTGCAGCGTGCTGAAGAGGCAAGGCTACGGCGAGGGCTTCCGCTGGCTATCGCAGTACATTGACTGACACCTGGCCGGACACAAAAGGGTTTTACTTCTGGACTGATCCTGCTCGCAGCTTCCTACGGACTTTTCTATTAGGACACGGAAGGTTTTCCGACCGCGCTGACCAAGAGACTCCTGTTTTTTTGGGCTGCCCTCTGGCACAGTGGTGACACAACTCTTTTCCACAGGGGCAGGGGGGAGACCACCGCCTCTCCACACACAACGGAGGGGTGCGGAATCCCCGCGTCCCCTTCGTTTCGGTTACGGCGGGGCTGGGGGGACTCAAACTCCGCGCCACGACAGCTGAAAAAGAGAGCCCGTCTCACCACTGTGGTCCATTGACTTCAAAACAAAAAGGAAAAACAGAAAGAACAACAACAACAAAAAAGCAATTCTATTTTTTAAAAGGAAGTCTTCACGTAAACGGTGTCCCCTCTAACTTTTTAGTTTAAACTCCATCTCGTTGAGTCCAGAGTCCGGGGTAAGGGTTTGTTGTTGGTTTTTGGTTTGTTGTTTGGTTTGGTTGTTTTGTTTTGGTTTTTTTTTAAGGACATATTTAACGATATTTAGGTATTTCACAAACGATTGAACCCAGCTATCACCATATTTAGAGAGTCCTCCAGAAACAAAGCGTGAGCCTTTGGGCTTTTGCCCAGCTGGATGATGGGCGGCTTGCACTGTGCCACGCTGACCGATGCGGCGGTGGCGCCTGAGACTGCCGTCAGGACTGACGCGTGGCCGTCCCGGCTTCCGCGGGGGTCTCGGGGATGAGTGGGAGAGGAAATGTGCCTCTGCTCTCTCAGCACCAGCATGTGGTGACCGGTGCTGGTCCCCAGTAGGATGGGTTTGGTCCCTTCCCTGCACTGCTGGGCTGGAGCCCTCCGGTGAGAGTGTGGAATCCTCTTGCTTGTGAGAACCATGAAGCTGTTCTGGTGGTTGTGGCATGGCGGTGTTTGGCGTGTGAATATCATGAGGCTGTTGGTGAGACTGAACTGGTTTCTTTTATACTCAGATCTATTTTTTCTTTTGTCTGAAGTTTCATTACTGTCTGGCACTCATATTCAGTTAAATAAAGACCTGACTTTCTCCTCCCAAGGAGTCCCAATGCTCACTCAGTTTAAGTATTGATGGCAACGTTGTGTGGGTGCTGTGGCTTTAAGACAGACCTGACTACCAGGATTCTTCACTGAGGTGGGCTGATAGGGCAGCTGGCTTTAGGACTAAGCCTTCCCACCTCCCTCCCTCGTGGCCAGTGGGTGAAGGGAGGGAGTCCTGGCCCTCTGCTCTGCTGAGACCCCAGCTGCAGTGCTGAGAAGTCAAGTTCTCAGCACAGGAGAGACATGAACCTGTTAGAATGGGGGCCAGAGGAGGCCACAGTGATGATGAAAGGGCTGGAACCTCTGCTGGGAGGCCAGGCCGAGAGAATTGGGCTTGTTCAGCCTGGAGAAGAGAAGGCTCCAGGGACACCTGATGGTAGCCTTCCTGCACTTAAAAGGGAGTAATTGGAAACCTGGGGACAGACATTTTAGCAGGGCCTGTTGTGACAGGGCAAGGGGTCTAAAATTGAAAGGGACATGCAGATAGGAGAGAAAGGAAATGTTTTTCTACTCAGGATGGTGAGACACTGGCCCAGGTTCTCCAGAGAAGTGGTACCGTGCCAGGTCAGGCTCTCCGGAGCTCTGAGCAACCTGCTCTTGTTGGAAAGGCCCCCACTGACGGTAGGGGTGTTGCACTAGATGATCTCCGGAGAGCCCTTCCAACTCGAACCAGTCTGAGAGTTTGCGAAGCCCGCATCGGGGACCTTGAGCCAAGATTGTCACTCCTCCGACACATCTCTCTGGCCGTTGGCGGGGCTGTTCCCCGCGGAAGCGTGACGGCAGCCGGGGAGTAAGCCGAGACGGGACGAAGGGCTCGCCGGCAGCGGGCCGAGGGGCCAGGCGGAGCCCGTAGCTCTCGGGGAGCGTTAGGCACACGGTACCCGCCACGTCGCTCTCCCTTCACCGCCCATGGTGGGGGCGCCACCACTCCCGCCGCAGCCAATGGGTTGTGCGCGACGTCCCTCCGCAGCCAATGGGGGAGGCAAAACATGCCGCGCTAGCCAATGGGTGAAGGGGGGCGTGGAAAGAGGCGGGCCCGGCGGCAGGCCGAGGGTCGCCTCACGGTGCGGGGCGGCTGTGCTGCGCGTCGCGGTGCGTTGGTTCGCTGCGGCGCGCATCGCTGTCGCCCTGCATTACGCTGCGCTGCCTCAAGCCGCGCCGGGTTAAACTGCGCCGGCCCCGCGCTGCCCCGCATGCAGCCCGCCCCGCAGGTGCCGCCATGGCGGAGGAGGAGCAGGCCTGCTGCGTGGTCAGCGTCTCCGGCCCGCCCGACGCCTCCGAAGCGGCAGCCGGCCCCTGGAGCTGCAGCGGGGTGATCCTGAGCCGTGGCCCCGGGTTGGTGCTGTGCCAAGGTGCTGTCTTCGCTCCCTTCCTGCGGGACGGCCCCGCCGCCTGGGCCCGGCCCCGCGCCCTCCTGCCCGACGTCCTCCAGCCCGGCCTGCGCCTCCTGGTCCTGCAGTCCCCGGCTCTCGAAGCCCCGACGGCACCGCGGGACCCGGCCGACCGCTTGCAGCAGTACGAAGCCCGGCTGCTGGCCCTGGTGCCCTGCGAAGCCTTTCAGCGGGCACTGGCACGGGCCTTCGGCACAGCAGAGCCGTGGCATTTCGGCGGCGGGGAGGAGGCAGGGGACGAGCGGGCTGCCCTGCACTGGTTCGCCTGGTTGCGGGTGCCCGGCCTCGATACCCCTGGGGGCAGCTGGACGGCGCGGGCCAGCGCCAGCTGCCTGCGGAAAGGCGAGGGGCTGCTGGCCTGCGGCTCACCCTTCGGTGTCCTCTGCCCCGACCTCTTCCTCAACACCCTGAGCAGAGGGGTGGTGAGCAACCTGTCTGGGGAAGAGAACGCCCTCGTCCTCACTGATGCCCGATGCCTGCCGGGCACCGAGGGCGGGGGGGCCTTCCTGCCCTCGCCCACCGGGCCCCGTTTGGTGGCCATCATCGCTGCGTCCTTCTGCTGGAAGGGTGCTGAGTGGGTGGGGCTCACCCTGCTCTGCTCCCTCGCCTCCATCCTACATAGCAGCGCCGGTGTCCTGGGCAAAGCTGGCATTGCGGTGCCGCCATTGCCAGCGCAGGTGGCTGCAGTGCAGGCAGGGAGTGGGCAGGACCCCTTGGGCTGGGTGGTGTTGGTGGAGTGTGGGACGACTTGGGGCTCGGGGGTGCTGCTGGCCCCGCGGCTGCTCCTCACCTGTCGGCATGTGGTGGAGGCAAGTTCCCCGCTCCGTGTGACGCTGGCGGTCAGTCCTGGTCGGTGAGTGCGGCTGCCTGTCCCTCCCACCTTGTCCCCTACCCTGCACCACCTCACTGTGACCTCTCACAAGCTCTGTCCTTAGGGCTGCCACTGCCCTCAAGGGCCGCGTGGTGTTCACCACCGAGGAGACATCGCCCTTCGATGTGGCGGTGGTGGAGCTGGAGGAGAGCGTGCCGGGGCTCGTTCCCCCGTGCCCAGCAGACACCTTCCTCCCAGGTAAGCGGATTCGGGGGCCTGTGAGGTGATCGGGTAGGCGAGTCACCCCCTTACACCTGCCTTCCTCCTTCGCCCAGGAGAAGAGGTGAGCGTGGTGGGCTTTGGGGCGCTGGGGCGGGCGTGCGGCCCCTCGGTGACGTCAGGGATCCTGTCGGCGGTGGTGGCGGTGGCCGGGCGCCCCGTCATGCTGCAGACCACCTGCGCTGTCCACGGCGGCTCCAGCGGTGGCCCCCTTGTCTCCTCCCGCAGCGGACGCCTCCTGGGTAAGCCAGAGGATCCCCCATGGGCGGGGTGAGGCCCCCTGAATGTCCCCAGAGCCAGCCCTGCTGACCCAGGGGATGTTCCTCTCCCCGCCAGGGATTGTGGCCAGCAACACCCGGGACACCAGCGTGGGAGCCACCTACCCCCACCTCAACTTCTGCATCCCAGTCACCGTCCTGCAGCCGCCCGTGGCGCGCTACCGCCGCACCGGCGACCCCACCGCCTTCGCCACGCTCAACTGGGCAGGCGAGGGGGTGCGGGCAGCGTGGCGGCTCCAGCGGCAGCCAGGACCCCCCAGCAAGCTCTGACCCACATCCTGGGGGGCTCGCACCCGGGACAGACCTGCCACATCCCTGCTGGTGTGAAGGCCAAGCACCTGTACCCCGCAGGTACAGGGGTGGAGGGTGTGGCACAGTGCCTTTGCCAGCTGCTGCTGACCCCGAACTGGGGAGGTTTGGGGGTTTGCTTTATTTCCTTCGCTCCCTGGAGCCATAAATGCTATGAGGTGAGGTCTTGGTGTCCAGTGGTGCCGAGCAGCTAGGGTGGCAAGGAGGTGTTTGCCCTGTGTTCCCCCTCCCTGGGGCAAGGGGGTGTCTGAAAGTCAGTTTTGGGGTGAACCTCTTTGTGAGAGGCAGCAGCACACTGCTAGTGTGTGAGAGAGGGGAAATGTCAGACCTGGTTTGGGATTGGGGTCCTTAGCAAGGGGTGGAGTGGGTTGTGGGGAAGGAATGCTCTGCGTCAGTGTAACATGTCGGGGGGGGGGCGGGGGTCACGGGGGTTGTCCAGACAGCAGGGGTAGGGGTTGATGGGTCTGGGGTAAGGAGAGGGCAGGGTTGATACCAGAGCCTTCAGTCAGGTTGCAAGGGTGTGGTGGTTAGGGTCAGGGTCTTAGGAAGCGTCATATGGGGTGGGGGCAGGGGGAAGTGTGCCTGAGAAGGGCCTGGCTTGGGTGTGGGTTGGATTTTGCTGGGGCAGGGGGAGAAGGAGATTGTAAGGGATGAGCTAGACCAGGGCTAGCTTAGGGGGTGCGGATGGGGACAGGTCAGGTCTGCCCTGCTACACTCAGGGTTCTTGGCAGAGGCAGGAGTATGTGAAGGGTCTCATTTGGAGGTTGGGGTCCTGGAGGGCAGGGGCATAGTTTGGGCTAGGACCTATTTTGGGGTTGGGAGGGGGAGTATGACAGCTCCAGCCCTCAGGTCAGTCGTGGTGTGGGAGGGGGGTGTGTGTGTGTGCAAACCACCACACTCCTGCCCTCGCTTGGGGGACCAACAGCCACAGGGCACTGCCAGTCCCTCCCAGCACCCTGTGCAGTGGGTGCAGGTGGAGCAGAGTGGGGCGATGGGGGGAAGGGGCAGGAACGACCTTTTGACACAGCACTGGGTATTTATTTCACAGCCGCTACACAACGCCGNCCTCCCCAGCCCCACTTGTCCCCTCCCGGGGTGAGCATCCCAATGCCCTGTCCCCCACGGGGCCGGGATGGGGATGCACCCACCCCCTGCCCTGCCACACGGGCAGCAAGGGTGGGTCACGGGCACCCCTAGCCTGGAGGGGGAGCGGGGCTGCTGCCTGGCCGTGCCACCCGCCGGGCTCTCCTGCTGCTCTACCAGATGTAGCCGCCATCGTCACCCTCGCCCGCTTCGCCCTCCTCTTCCTCGCCTTCCTCGCCTGCCTCCTCCGGCTCCTTCTCTTCCTCGTCCTCCCAGCCCACGCTGCTCCCGAAGTCACCCGAGAACCCCGTCGCCTCCTCTGTGGGGGTGAGGGGCAGAGGTTGGTGGCTGGCTGCTGGGGCTGTGGCCCCCCTTCCCCAGCTGTGGGGGGCTCCCCCTTGCCAGCCGCTCACCGCAGTCGGGGCTGCCATGGCTGCGTGTGCCCGTCAGCTCCACGCCGTGTTGGTCCACACACCAGCACTCCCCGCCGCCTGGCTCGCACTGTGCCCGCCGGTAGTACCCGTCCTCATCACAGCTGGGGATGAAGGTGCCTGTGGGGAAGCGATGACACCCCCCAAAAAAAAACAAACCCATACAGTGCAAGAGACCCCCAAGAACTCCCCACCCTCAGCCCAGCCATGCAGGGTGTGGCTGGTGACAGGGGTCCCAGGACCCCCCCACTCCACTCACCTGGCTTTTTTTTGGTTGCTTCTTGGATCTGAATCTTCTCCAGCTCCCTCAGACAGGGTGGCTCTGCAGCAACACCCCGCCCCGTGCTCTTAAAGTGGATGAACAGCCCCCTCCGTGGTGGCCGTCCCCTGCTCCCATCGCATTCACACACCCCTCTGCTCCCCAGACCCTGTGTCATGCCTTTCCCCACAGTGCATTCCCTGGTGCACACCCTGGTGGTGTGCAGCTCCCTGGCGCTACGACATGCATGCCCTGTGGTGTGCACCCCACCCCATCCTATGGTGAGCAGCCCCATGACCCCCACCCCCTCCAGTGTGCCGTCCCTTCCTGAACTCCAGTGACCCCAGCGTGACTTCTCCCAAGTCCCACAGTCTCCATCCCTCCCAGCGGTGTGGACCACCCCCTTAATCCTACAGTGTCCTCCCGTGGCAAGTATCCCGTCCTCACTCTGACACCTCCCCCGCCCGGCCCGACGGTGCACATCCCTGAAGCCTGTGGGGCACATCCTATGGCATGCACCACCCCCACCACGATCGAACAGTATGCAGACACTGTTACCCCTCATCATGTACAACCCCTCCTCGTCGTATGGTTTGCTTTCCCTTCACCCCCACCAGTGTGCATCCCCACCCAGCCTCATTGCACAACCCACAGCATGCAGCCCTCCCTAATGTTTGCAGCCCTCACCATATCCCATGGTGTAGAGCCCATGGCAAACATCCCCCTCCACTATCCCAGCCCCACAGCATGGGTTCCCTGTGCCCCTATGGCATGCATCCCACCCCACCATCACATCCCACGGTATCCAGTAGCGTGCACCTCCTCCAAGCTGCTGTGCACCTCCTGTGCATCCCATGCCATGCAGCCCTCCCAGCCTCATGGTATGCATCCCCATGCCCCACGGTGTGCACATCCCCTCAGCCCCATGGCACACATCACCCCATGTGCATCCCTGCCCTGTGTCCCCATGGTGTGCATATCCCCAACCTTATGGTGTGCATTCCCAGGATCCCATGGCATGCATCCCTGTACCCCCACAGTCTGCATCCTCATCCCATGGCACGTATCCCTGGATCCCCCATGGTGTGCACGCTCCTTCAAGCCCATGATGTGCATCCCCATTATCCCATGGCATGCACCCCTGTGCCCCCACGATCCCATGGCACACATCCCTGCACCCCCATGGTGTGCACGCTCCTTCAAGCCCATGATGTGCATCCCCACGATCCCATGGCATGCACCCCTGTGCCCCCATGATCCCATGGCACACATCCCTGCACCCCCATGGTGTGCACATCCCCTCAAGCCCATGATGTGCATCCCCACAATCCCATGGCATGCACCCCTGTGCCCCCATGATCCCATGGCACGCATCCCTGCACCCCCATGGTGTGCATCTCCATGATCCCACGGCATTCATCCCTGTGCCCCCACGGTGTGCATGCCCCCAACCCCACAGTCCCCAAGAACTCTCAAGTTCATGATGTGCATCTCACGATCCCAGGGCATGTACACCTGTGCCCCTCTAACCTCATGCTGTGCATCTCCATGACCTCATGGCACGCATCCCTCGCAGCATGCATTCTCCCCACCATGTGTGTCCCCAGTCCTCTGTTGTCCACTCCCCGACAGCCCCCTCCCCCGCCCCGGCAGGTCCCCACGCCCATGGGGTGCCCGCAGCACCGCGCCCTGACGCACTTTCCCTCCAGAAGCAGAAGCACCACTCAGGCGCAGAGACGCGGCCGTCCCTGGAGGTGTCGCAGGAGTTGAAGAAGGCGCGGATGCAGACCTCGTACTTGTCCAGGTTGATGGCAGACAGCTCAGCTGCCTCCAGGAAGAGGTCCCCACTCGTGTCCAGCCGGGCAAACATCCATCCCACCGCCTCCTTGCAGCTGGCCGCCACGCTCCTCTCCAGTGCTGCAGGGTGGGATAAGACTTGTGGGTGCCAGGCCTGCCCTGGGGACTGCACCCTCTGTGCCCCAGTCGCTGTGGTAAGGGCACATACCACTGGTGGGGCTGGCAGGGAGGCCACCGGAGCCGTTCTGCTTGGCATTCTCCCGCAGGAGCTGGAACCAGTCACGCAGGCGGTCGCCCAGGTCGGCCAAGTCCTGCCCAGTGCATGGCTCTGGGAGATCCAGAGAGGGTGGCATCAGGTCAGGCAGAGCTGAAAGACACCCTCCTGGTGTCCCCCATGCCTCTCACCTTGCTTTGCATCACTGGTGGGACCGTGGGGGGTTGGACAGGGGCATTGCCCCTCGCACCGCACTGTTAGCTGCTTGCTGGCCAGGCATGCCTGCTGCTCCAGCTTGCACTGTGGCAAGGTGGCAGCAGGACGTTGGCAAGGAGGGGGGACGGGACACAGCACGATGTCCCCCGCCCCCACATCAAGGTGCCACCATCCTTACCGCTGAGCTGTAGGTGTGGCCGTCAGAGCCACAGACGGCAGCGAGTGGGGTGGCGTGGCAGGGCTTGCAGCTCCCGTGGCCCTTGGTGCCCAGTGGTTTGATCCTGTGCAGGGGGACAGCACTAAGACCCCAGCCCAGTGTGTGCCCCTCATGCCACCAGCTCGGTCCTGGCCCCACCACCCTCCTACCTGTGCTCCAGCTTCTTGCGGCTGATGCACATGGCGCGCTGGTAGCCCTGCGCCACGCACACCTTGTGCCGGCTGCACTTCACTTTCTGGCAGGGGTCCTTGGTGGTGTCCAGGGCTGGAGGAGGGCAGAGAGGGGCCGGGGCAGGTTGGGGGGCAGACAGGGAGCCCCTAGGAGACCCCTGGCAGCGCTGGCCACCAGCCGGCCCGGCACAAAGCAGCATTGAGGCTGCAGCTGGGCCACTGCCTCGGCACCAGCTGCCGCTTCCCGGCACTGTCCCCAGCCGGAAGGAAAAAGCCGGGGCGGGGGTGGGGGTGTGCGGGCAGAAAGTGTCCTCCCTCCATGCCAGCTGGCACCGAGCCCCCTGTGCCCTATCCCAGCTCTGTCCCAGTGGTACCTTCATCCCCAGGCTGGTTGTCCTCCCAGCTCTTGATGTAGTCATCCTGCAAAGTGGGAAGAGCCTGGATGAGCAGGGGGGGCAGGAGAGGTGACACCGGGCCAAGTGTGCCACCAGCCAGCTCGGGGTCACTCAAAGCAGGGTGAGGTAGCCCTGGCAACCTCTCGGTGCTCACCTCCACCTCCTGGAAGCATGACAGTGAGATGGACCGGCCGACATAGAAGAGAGAGAGAGAAAAAGAGAGCAAGAGCGCCCACCATCAGCTCCAGGGCAGCCCAAAGCCCCCAGCCCAGCCCGACCTTTGGAGGTGCCCGAAGCTCTTGTCACCAGTCCTAGATGTCACCGGTGCCCACCACCAGTTTGACTCTAGACCCGTGATCCTGCAGAGCCTTTACACAGGAGAAACCCTCCCCCACTGTCTCTCGACTGCCTGGGAAAGGCAGGACAGAGGGACGCGAAGAGGCGTTGGGTGGAGAAGCCTGCGGGGAGCCCAGCAAGGTCCCGCCGGGATGCCCGTGGGGTGATGGTCCCGGTGCTGCTGCCCCAGTTTTCCAACAGCGAGCCCAGAAGGAGCAGGCTAAGATGGATGTCACTGCCTGGGGAGGCAGAGCTGCTCCCCCGAGGGCCCCGAAAGCATCCTGAGGGTGGGAGGGAGCAGCAAGCACCGGATCCCTGTCGGCAGGCAGCATCGCTCGCCCCGCAGGATGCTCTGGGATGGGTGTCGGGGTCAGGCCACCGCGGGGAGTCAGGAAGGGGTTTTAAAGGGTGGCAGCGGGAGGCCGAGGCGCGGGACGCAGCTCCGGAGGGGACGGTGCCCGCAGCTCCGGAGGGGACGGTGCCCGCGGCGGCGTTCACACCGCAATCGATAGCCCGCGTGCCCGTGCCGTGATTAGCAACACTGCGGCGCCCGGCAGCTCCCTGCGGCGCGGCTCCCGGCGGGGCCACCGGCCTCCTCCCGCCGCACGGCGGGCCCTGCCGTGTCCGTGCGTCTGTCCGCCCCCATCCCCAAACCCCACAAATCCATGGGATTTGTTTATTAATCCGCACTAGCCGCCGGCAGGGCCGCAGCCCTCCTCACCCCCCCCCATCCCCCAGGCTGGCAGCCCTGGCACAGCTGGGTGGGCCCCACGCGTGCTGTTAGCACCCGGGGATGGGCGTCTCTTGACCCTGAATCCCCTCACCAAAGATGTCCAGAATGGTGGGGGGCACATCTGCACGTGCTCCCTGCTTGGCTCTCCGCAGCTGGCTGAGGTCCCAGGTGCCCAGACTGGCACTGGCCAGCCGGGTATGCTGCTGGTGGGGGCGTCTCCAGGGAGGTGTTTACCCCATTCCTTAAGCTCTCGCTCATGCTCTGCCCCCCTAACTGGTTTATTTGGGTGCCCCTCTACCCCCCCACCCTGCCTCGCGATGGGGCACATCTGGCAGCACACTGCTGCTGCCAAGGAAAACCTGAGCATGCCTCGGAACAAAGACCAGAGGGACTGACTCGGGGTGGAGGGGAGGTGGCTCGGGGTGTGCCCACTCCCTGCAAGTCCCCCAGACCCACCCAGGGTTGGGACTGCAGCGCTGTGCCCCGGCCCTGGGCGACAAGAGTTGGGGGTAACGGGGACGCGCTATAAAATCAAGGGTTGGCACTAGGTGCCATCGAGGCCATCATTAGGGGCTAAGAGCGAAGGCTTGGAGGATGCTGAGCCCAGCGCGCCAGTCACCTGCCACTGCTCCGGCACCGTCTGTGTTCTCGTCCTCCCTGCCTCGAGTGTCCCCATCCCTAGGGACCATCACCCCACTGGTCCCACAGGGCTCAGGATGGTGCCGGTACCCCGACCTGCGCAGAACTGTCGCTGAGGGGTGAGGCCGTGGCACAGGCCCTGATGCGGTGCACAGGGTGAGGGTGCAGGGGACAACACCCCCAGGTGCCCTAGCCGAGGCTGGCATCAGAGCCAGGCTGCCGACCACCGTGGCTTTGGCATCAGCCGCACCAGCTTTGGTGAGAGGCGGGGTGGCATCAGGATTGGTGGCGTCGAGCGTGGTGGCACGGGGCACGGTGGTGTCGGTCACGGTGGCCTTGGCTGGTCATGGTGACCATCCCCCGGGGACCGGGACCTGCAGCCGCCCTGGGCGGGTGGCAGCGGAGCGCGGGCAGCACCGAGCATCCCCGGCCTCCTGCCACGGGATCGGCAACCGGGGGCCGGGACGGAGGGAGGGTCGCGCTGCGGCAGCCGCAGCGGTGGGGCGGGGAGGGGTGTTCTCGGTGCCCGTCGGCGCGTCCCGCGTTTCCCCCGACCCAAGCCCGCCGCGGACTCACGTCTCGGAAGCGATTCCAGTGCTTGATCCTGCCGCCGTACTGCGAGATGGAGGAGAGCCATTGCTCGTCCTCCATAAAATTTCCGGGGCTCTCCCCCGCCGCGGCGGGCCCGGGGCCGGTGGCGGGGCCGGTGGCGGCGGCGGCGGGCAGGAGCAGTGCCAGGAGGGCCAGCAAGGCGCGGCGCCCGCCGCAGCCCCGCATGNCGGGCGGCACCGGCGGGAGGGCTCGGGGCGGGGCCTCCGCCGCGCCCGCCGCACCTGCGCGCCGGCACTGGGGCGGGGGTGCTGCCAGCACCGTGCCGCACGGCACCGCACCGCACGACAGCAGCCCCGCGCCACTCCTGTCCCCATCCCGCGTCCTCGGTGGCTGCCCCGTCCACATCTTTCATCCCCTCTCCCCATCCCGCAACCTTCATTCCGCAGCTCTGGTCCACCGCCGTTCTCCATCCTGCATCCCTCACCCCACAGCCTTGGTCCCTGTCCTGTCTCCATCCTGTATCTCTGGTACATCCCCTGTCCCCATTCCTCTTCCCTCACCCCACATCTCTGGTGTCTACTTGTCCTACATCACTCATCCTGCATACCATAGCCCCTGACACACCCCCATCCTGCACTCCTCATCCCTGGGGAATCCCTATCCCCATCCTGCATCTCTGGTTGCTACCGTATCCTCATCCCACATTCTGCATCCCACATTCCCTGCCCCAGCAATCCCCCCTATCCTGCACCCCTAATCCTGCACTCCTGGTGCCCACCTTGTCCCTATCCTGCATCCTCCATCCCTGCCACATCCATCTTCTACCTTCCCCCAACATCTTGCACTCCCAGTCCCAGCCACATTCCCATCTACAGTCCCTGCCACAGCCTGATCCCGAATCCTTGGTCCTTACCCTGTGTTCATCCTGCATCCCTGGTCCCTGCTATGTTCTCATCCCGTAGGCCCCACCTCTGCCATGCCTCCAACTTTCATCCCTCACCTCACCAAATCCCGGTACCTTTGCCTCCTATCTCCCAACCCTTCCATTCAGGACATCTCCATCTGTTTAGGTTTGGTGATGGTGACAACTCATCCTGGCTGCAGCTGTGAAGGGGCAGCAGTTCAACGCCTCTGCAGTCAGCAGGGACATCTGCAACTAGAGCAGGTTGCTCACAGCCCCAGACAACCTGATCTGGAATGGTTCCACAGATGCAGCTTCTACCACCCCTCTGGGCAACCTGGGCCAGGCTCTCACTGCTTCTCCTGTCTCAATCCCCCTCTTTTAGCCTAAACCATCACCCCTTGTCCTGCCACAACAGGCCCTAACTAAAGTCTGTCCCCAGCTTTCTGACTGTCCTCTTTAAGCACTGGAAGACCACAAGAAGGTCTCCCTGGAGCCTTCTCTTTTCCAGGCTGAACAACCCCAACTATCTCATCTTGGCCTTACAGCAGAGGGCTTCCAGCTTTCCCATCATTGCTGTGGCCTCCTGTGGCCCCACTCCAACAGGTCCATTTCTATCCTCTGCTGAGGACTCCAGAGCTGACCCCTGCACTGCAGGTAGGGTCTCAGCAGAGTGAAGCAGAGGGGCAGAATCCCCTCTCTCAACATGTTGGCCACACATCAGGGAGGTGGTGAGGGCTCAGTCGTGAAGCCAGGTGTGCTATGGTGCCCACCTTAGTGAAGAACAACTCAGAATTATAGGTGACAGAGGAGGAAAGCAGGTATGACAGATGGGCCACCCATGTCCTGTTAGGGGAAACTTGATGGAAAACCCAAGTGCCAACACCACCCCAGGACCTGTAGCACTCAAGGCAGAAGCTTTCTCAGGTGCATCCCCCCCTTCCTGCTGCTGACAGCATGGCTGGCAGCCATGTGAGCAGCTCCTGGGTCAGTTCTTCGGGCAGCTGAGATTTGCCAAGTACCTCTTCAGATGGTAGAAAGATGACAGCAACCAGTGTGAAGTGCTCTCAGCACCTCCCTGCACTGGGCTGCTCTGTTCACCCAGCAAACCCTCCCCCTCCTCCTCCACTTGGAGAACACAAAAATGCTTGACTGCAAGGAAATGCAGACAAAAAGCCCAGTGGTTGGAACTGGGTACAAGTGTGGGCTCCAGGGCAAAGGGTAACTGGGAAAAGCACCGAGGAGTTGGATTTCCTGGCAGGCTTGAAAGCAGAGAGGGGCAATTTGGTGTTGGAAATAAAACTGACACTGGATCGGGGGAGGGGGGAAAAGGGAAGGCACCCTGAATCCTGCCCATTTCCCGCCGCTGCCAGCACACAGCCACGCAGCCAGATCGCTCTGGAAGGAGGGAAGGGGATGAAAACCTCTGAAGAACGGTTGTCAGTCGAAGTGGGTGCTGCTGAAGCAGCCCCATCCCTAGCTAACAGGCTCTCCACGTCGATGGCAGCACAATTCCACCTTCACAGGAGCAACCAGCAACAGCAGCCACCACCACCTCCACACTGCTGCAAACCAGCTACGCACAGGCATGGTCTCTCTTTCAAAGTGTTTATCCTGGGGTGAGTTGAAAGCCTGTGTGGTTATTCCTACCAAAGGTGGAGACTTCCAAGATAAACCAGTTGTCTCCAGATCTCTGAAGGCTTCACAATGATATCAAAAGAGTTCTGGGCTTCCTTTCACGGAGAAACCACCCACGAGGCAGATGTTTTTTGACACGCTCCAAACTGGTCACTGGAATAGACTCCTTCCCATAAACATTTTCTTCTGAAGATGCTGAGTGCTGGAGGTTTAATTACAGGAAGTATCAATACAACAGGAGATAAATGCTTTGCTTTTGAAGGGGAATTAATTTATTTGGAGCTCTACATCACAGAGGAACACTGCTGGAGATCCAAGCAATGCCTGACCTCACTATCGTTAAATCATGCTCCGGGAGGCTCCCGTGGATTTTCTTTGCTTTAAGACCTTCCTCCTCCTGAAATAAAGCCAAGCTTCAACACTGGTGATGCCCCCCTCAAAAAAAGCCACCTGCAGCAGTTCTTCTAGTTGTTTTCTTGGAAAACAAACAGGCCACAGGCATCAAACAGGCAATTTGGTGACATTTTGGTTGCCAACAGTAAAAGGAGGCAGAAGGAGCTGCATGTAAGAAGAGCCACAAGAGAATGCCACCATTCTTGGCTGCTGACAAGGAGGCACAAGGCGTCCCTGCTTGGAGTCCCCAGGTTCTCATACAAACTTCCTGTTCTATAAACACATCTCATTGGCAAATCAGGTGTCTCTGCTGGCAGAATGGACCTGCTGTGGCCTCAGGAGAAGGTCAGCTGCCCAGATGTCGCATAGTAGCCAGAGGCATCCGAGGAGAACCTCTGGGAAAGATGTACCGAGTCCAGCTGCACCTCTCCAAAGCAGAAGTTCTCAAAGAGCTGAAAGAGAAGAGAAACCATTTGAGTGACACCTAGAGAAACATAGCAGCTGGTCCACAGGTTTCTCTCATGAGCTGGCTCTGCAAGAAGCCTTTCATGATACTGTTCTTTACATGATTTTTGGCCCTGGAGCACTTCCCTGTCTCTGCAACTGGGGAGCACGCAGCTGGAACCAGCACTCCAGAGGTGGCCTCAGCAGAGCACAGCACAGGGGCAGCAGAACCTCCCTTGCCCGGCTGCCCACACTCTGCTCCACGCCCCCTCAGGACACCACTGGGGCCTTTTTGGCCACCAGGCCACACTGGTGGCTCCTGGGCAACTTGTCCCCCAGTACTGCCAGCTCTTTCTCTCAGAGCTGCTCCCTGTCCATCACCCGGTGCTGCACTGGCTCAGCTTGGAGGCTGAGAAAGGCACAGAGAAGCTGATGGCATTCATGGAGTGATGCTGTCGATAGCTCCACGAGGACATCCTCACTTCCCACTCTTCCAAGCGCTGGAACCAGCCCAAACACCCCAAAACTGTTGATGCTTCAGCACTTAGCCTTTAGAGCATGCAGGGTATAGCAGCACCTCACTTTATCTACAGCAGTGGCTGCTTAGACCAACCCCTCCCTTGCTTTGTGACTATGTCCTTTAGGGAGCTCAGGGAGACTTTGCATCACTCTTGAGGTGGCAAAGAGCAAGGGCTGAGGCCAGGTTGTTTCTCACCAATTCAGGCCACAGGATGTATGACTTAACAGTGCAGGCTCAGCCCTAATTCCAACAAGCAGGCTGGAGGCTCGAGGTTCTTCATCCCAGCACTGACCCAGCTTTGCTCAACAAACCCTTCTTTGTTCTGCAAAGACTTGAGTGCAAATTAATGACAGCAAGCCAAGTCTGGGTCCCCGAGGGCCTGGCTTTGCTGATTAATCCAATCCATGAAGCAGACCCAAAAAAATGACATCAGAATTTCTTCCAGGGAGGTCGAGCAATAATGCTGGACATGACCGAGAGTGTAAAGTGCTCCTCACGTTCCATTAAGAGGCAGGAAATTGCTCCACCTGGAAGCATCAATTGTGCCCTAGGAAAAAGCTTTTTGATGCTAATTTCGAATGAGAGCACTGCGAGACACAGAGGGCCTGAGCAGTGACATCTCTCCACCGCGGAGATGGCCAAAATGTCCACTCCATCTGCCTCCTATTGAATTCCCTCTCTATCCCTGCAGGCATCGGCTCAAGGCAGTCTCTCACACCCCTTCCTGCTGCCGATGGATGGATTAATTACAACGTGTCCTCCTAGAGCCAATGGTGCATCAGCTCCTCCACCCAAAGCCCAAAGACCTAGTTAGCATCTGAAAGGCTGCCCTTCACCTCTTCCAAAAGGCATTTGGCTCTGCCTGGCACCGGTTTGGGCCCGTCTGCTCTTTTGTTGGTTCTCCCAAGGGTATTCTGCTTTGCAAATAACCCTTTCTCACCAGGGCAGCAGGCAGGTTTCTTTCAGGATAACTGTTAAATTCCCAAAGGTCGGGACTGGGCCCAACCTTGTTCATCATCTTCATCACTGAGCTGGGTGAGGTGCACCTTCAGTTTGCTGATGATACCGAAGTGGAAGTGGCTGACATTTGGCAAATCATGCCTGACAGATTTGGTGGCTTTTTATGATGTAGTCATAGCTGCAATGGACAGGGGAAGGGCAACTGATGTTGTCTACCTGGACCTGAGTAAGGCATTCGACTCTGTCCCACATGACATCCTGGTCACCAAACTGGAAAAGCACAAACTGGATGGGTGGAGCACTCACTGGATAAGGAATTGGCTGGAGGGTGGCATGCAGAGAGTGGTGATCAATGGCACAATGTCCACCTGGCGACCGGTGACAAGTGGTGTTCCTCAGGGGTCAGTGCTGGGACCAGTGCTCTGTAACATCTTTGTCAGTGATATGGACAGAGGAATTGAGTGCACCCTCAGCAAGTTTGCAGATGACACCAAGCTGTGTGGCACAGCTGACTTGCTGGAGGGCAGGGATGCCATTCAGAGGGACCTGGACAGGCTGGAGAGGTGGGCCCAGGCCAACCTCATGACGTTTAACAAGGCCAAGTGTAAGGTCCTGCACCTGGGTCGGTGCAATCCCAGGCACAGATACAGGCTGGGTGATGAATGGCTGGAGAGCAGCCCTGAGGAGAAGGACCTGGGGGTCTGGGTCGACGAGAAGCTCAACATGAGCCGGCAGTGTGCACATGCAGCCCAGACAGCCAACCGAGTGCTGGGCTGCATCAAGAGAAGTGTGGCCAGCAGGGCAAGGGAGGTGATTCTCCCCCTTTACTCTGCTCTCGTCAGACCCCACCTGGAGTACTGTGTGCAGTTCTGGAGCCCCCAATACAAGAAGGACATGGAACTGCTGGAGCGGGTCCAAAGGAGAGCCACGAAGATGATCAGAGGGCTGGAGCACCTCTGCTATGAGGACAGGCTGAGAGAGTTGGGGCTCTTCAGCCTGGAGAGGAGAAGGCTTCGAGGAGACCTTATAGTGGCCTTCCAGTATTTGAAGGGAGCCTACAGGAAAGCTGGGGAGGGACTATTTACACGGTCTAGTAATGTTAGGACGAGGGGGAATGGGTTTAAGCTGGAAGAGGGGAGATTCTGACTAGATGTTAGGAGGAAGTTCTTCACAGTGAGGGTGGTGAGACACTGGAACAGGTTGCCCAGGGAGGTTGTGGATGCTTCCTCCCTGGAGGTGTTAAAGCCAGGCTGGATGAGGCCTTGAGCAGCCTGCTCTAGTGGGAGGTGTCCCTGCCTGTGGCGGGGGGTTGGAGCTGGATGATCCTTGAGGTCCCTTCCAACCTAAACCATTCTATGATTCTATGATTCTATGACACTCCCACTGCTGGATGTGTCTGGATGTGTTCCTCTGTGTTGTCCTGCTTTGGCAGGGGGATTGGACTCGATGATCTCCTTGGGTCTCTTCCAACGCCTAACGTTCTGTGATCCTGTGACACACCATCAGGCTGTGCTGCCATTCTGCAAGACTTGGGCAGGCTGGGGAATTCAGCAGAGCAGAACCTCATGGAGCTCAACCAGGGCAAGTACAGAGTCCTGTACCTGGGGAGGAACAGCCCAGGTACAGGTGAGAAAGGCAGCTCTGCAGAGAAGGACCTGGGAGTCTGGGGGGACAACAAGTACGCTGTGAGCCAGCAATGTGCCCTCACCGCCAAAGCAACCAATGGTCTCCTGGGAGACCAGGGAGGATCTCTTCCCCTTCTATTCTGCTCTAGAAAGGCCACATCTGGAGTACTGGGTCCAGCTCTGGGCTCCTCAGTCCAAGAGAGACAGGGAACTACCAGAGCAAAGAGGCTACAAAGATGCTAAGGGGCCTGGAGCATCTCTGTGAGGAGGAAAGGCTGAGAGACAGCAGACTGAGAGGGAATCTGATCAGTGTTCAGCAAGGGCTAAAGGATAGGAAGCAAGAGGATGTGGCCAGTGCCCAGTGACAGGACAAGGGGCAGCAGGCACTGGAATCCAGGAAGTTCTATCTTGAGAAATTTCTATGCTGTGAGGGTGCTGGAGCCCTGGAGCAGGCTTCTCAGAGAGGCTGTGGGATCTCCTTCTCTGGAGAGATTCCAAACCTGCCTGGACATTGTGATCCTGGGCAACCTGCTGTGGGTGACCCTGCATTAGCAAGGAGATTGAATGCAGAGGTCCCTTCCAACCCCCACCATTTTGTGGTTCTCTAATTCTGGTTTCACTGTCACTCCTCCACAAAGGAGAAGTCCCTCAGAGAGTGCAATTCACTCCCTACCTTCAAAGATGAGCGAGCAGGGCTTCACCCAACGAGTACCACCGAGTTCTACACACCACAGACCAGCCACCAGGATGAATTCAGGCCCAGCTCCAGGCTGCCAGCTCATCCGCACTGCTCTCCACTCAGGATTTGGCTGAGGCCAGCAATTCCTCATCAACAGATGACAGTCAGAACAGCATCTCGGAAGAGAAGGGGTATTTGTGTGCACAGAGCCAGCTCTCAGCCGTGGCTGCTTTGGTCTGAAAAGGCTCCAGCTGCAGCTGCAGCCCACCTGCCAGGGACCACCTCCCCTTCTCCAGACCTGCCAACGTGGCAGCACAGGCAGCTGACCCCCAAGATGCTTCTGCCAAAAAGCATCTGGGAGAGCCCAAATGTCACTAAGAACTGGGTTTCTCTGCACCGGACCATTTCAGTCACAGCGCCTGCCTTGGAGCAGCTCATCTGCACCTCCCTGCAGCTCACCCTGCCTTTGGGGTGCCTTTGTCCCTCCACACTTCAGCACAAGGACTTTGCACAGGGCCTGAAATAATAAACTGCTAATCACTCGGTCTCATACTAAGCCACAGGAGAGGTCATGCAGGTCCCCATCACGGCAAGAGGCCCTTCCACAGCAGCCTGGCTTCAAGGGACACTCTGTGGGTGACTCCATGCAGCTGCTGAAAAGAAGCTGTTGCAAAGGAGCATCTCAAACATGGAGAGCAGGAGAAGAGAGTAGAGAAATGACTAGGGCCATCCAAACTCCATTTTATACAATTAAAGATTTATACAATGAAAGATTAATTACATTCCTGAAAGCCTGTGTAGCTCATGTTAGAGGACTTAGGATAAAATGCCTCATTAATAAGAGATGGCAGTAAAAAGGGCTTGGTCTCCTCTCTTGCTTTTGGCTGATCTGAGAAGAAAGGGTGATTTCTAGCTCTCCAGGGCTTGCTGCAGTGCCTGCCACCAGTGTGTCCACCCACTCCAAGCTCCAGCACCCATCTGTGTCAAAAGGGACACTCCTGTCCTCCGCAGAGCGCTCTCCACCCAGGAGAAATGGAAATCCCCTCCATTTCTAACGAGGGAGTGGGAGGTACAGCAGTCAGTAAGAAGATACAGGGACTTGAAAGGGATTTCTTAAACGAGAAGGGAGATGAGATGCATTTATTGCTGTAGAATGAATCACACAATCATAGAATCCTAGGTTGGAAGAGACCACAAGGATCATAGAGTCATAGAATCAACCAGGTTGGAAGAGACCTCCAAGCTCAGCCAGTCCAACCTAGCACCCAGCCCTGTCCAATCAACCAGACCATGGCACTAAGTGCCTCATCCAGGCTTTGCTTCAACACCTCCAGGGACGGCAACTCCACCACCTCCCTGGGCAGCCCATTCCAATGCCAATCACTCTCTCTGCCAACAGCTTCCTCCTAACATCCAGCCTAGACCTCCCGCAGCACAACTTGAGACTGTGTCCCCTTCTTCTGTTGCTGGTTGTCTGGGAGAAGAGACCAACCCCACCTGGCTACAGCCTCCCTGCAGGTAGTTGTAGACAGCAATGAGGTCTGCCCTGAGCCTCCTCTTCTCCAGGCTGCACACCCTCCCCAGCTCCCTCAGCCTCTCCTCATAGCGTTTGTGTTCCAGGCCCCTCCCCAGCCTTGTTGCCCTTCTCTGGACACCTTCCAGCACCTCAACATCTCTCTTGAGTTGAGGAGCCCAGAACTGGACACAGCACTCAAGGTGTGGCCTGACCAGTGTTGAGTACAGGGGCAGAAGAACCTCCCTCGTCCTACTGGCCACACTGTTCCTGATACAGGCCAGGATGCCATTGGCCCTCTTGCCCACCTGGGCACACTGCTGGCTCATCTTCAGCTACTATCCACCAGTACCCCCAGGTCCCTTTCCTCCTGGCAGCTCTCAGCCACTCTGTCCCCTGCCTGTAGTGCTGCTTGGGGTTGTTGTGGCCAAAGTGCAGAACCCTGCACTTGGCCTTGTTCAATCTCATCCATTGGCCTCTGCCCACACATCCAGCCTGTCCAGGTCCCTCTGCAGGGCTCTCCTACCCTACAACAGCTCCACACCTGCTCCTAGCTTGGTGTCATCTGCAAACTTACTGATGCTGGACTCAATCCCCTCATCCAGATCATCAATAAAGATATTGAACAGGACTGTGCCCAGCACTGATCCCTGGGGCACACCATTAGTGACAGCTGCCAACTGGATGTGGCACCATTCACCACCACTCTCTGGGCCCAGCTCTTCAGCCAGTTCTTGACCCATATCATGATGATACAAAACTGGGTGAGGTGGTGAACAACCTCATCAGGCTGTGCAGGCACCCAACGAGATCTGGACAGGCTGTGTGAAGGCAAACCACATGAAGTTCAATAAGGATAAGTGCAGAGTCCTGCATCCCAGGAGGAGCAACAACAGGCACCAGTACAGGTTAGGGGCTACCCTGCTGGAAAGCAGCTCCGTGGAGAAAGACCTTGGATTGCTGGTGGACATCAAGTTCTCCATGGGACAGCAATGTGCCCTTGTGGCCAAGAGAGCCAATGGCATCCTGGGGTGCATCAGGAAAAGTGTGGCCAGCAGGTCTAGGGAGGTTCTTCTGCCCCTCTACTCTGCCCTAGTGAGATCACACCTGGAATACTGTGTCCAATTTTGTGCTCCCCAGTTCAAGAGAGACAGGGACCTGCTGGAGAGAGTCCAGTGGAGAGCCATAAGGATGACTGGGAAACTTGAACATATTCCCTATAAAGAGAAGGTGAGAAACCTGGAGCTGTTTAGTCTGGAGAAAACTGAGAGGAGCTTTGATCAATGTCTATAAATATCTGAGGGGTGGGTGTTAAGTGGCTGGAGCCAATCTGTTCTTGGTGGTCAGCAGCAATAAGACAAGGAACAATGGATACAAACTGGAACATAGAAGGTTTCACCTCAACATGAGGAGAAACTTTTTTACTGTGAGTGTGACAGAGCACTGGAACAGGCTGCCCAGAGAAGTTGTGGAGTAGCAGCTGGTAGGAGCAGACTGTTGATGTTAGGAGGAAGTTGTTGCCAGAGAAAGTGATTGGCATTGGAATGGGCTGCCCAGGGAGGTGGTGGAGTTGCCGTCCCTGGAGGTGCTGAAGCAAAGCCTGAATGAGGCACTTAGTGCCATGGTCTGGTTGATTGGACAGGGCTGGGTGCTAGGTTGGACTGGCTGAGCTTGGAGGTCTCTTCCAACCTGCTTGATTCTATGATTCTATCCCCCTGGGATGAGGAGCAGTCAGTTCAGGTCTGTGCTCTGCTTTCCATTTAGGAATGCCACCCTCACTTGTGGAGCACCCACACTGCTAATGACCGCTCCTGCCCTCTGCCCAGGGCTCTGCACAGACAGCACCTGCCCGTGGGCTGAAATGCTGGGAAGGGCAGAGCAGCACAAACTCAACTGCTCTGAGCTGCAGACCGAGCGAACAGCATGGGAGTCTTCTCAGAGAACAGGAACTCAGCCCTGTGCAGGGGTTCATCCTGACCAAGCCTGCCCAGCAGCTGTTCAGTGCCTGCTATCACAAAGTCTCTTCCACTTCTCTGGAGAGACTTTCAACCCCCACCTGGATGCGTTCCTGTGTGCCCTAGGGGATCCTGCTCGGGCAGCCTGCCCATCAACCCCTCTCGCCTCGCACAGCTTCATGCATATTGGACCAGAAGGTCAATCAGAAGGTCCCAGCAGACACTGCCTGGGTCAAGGGCCCTCCATTTGTACGCTGCTAGAAGCCAAGCTAAAGCCCTTATACCAAAGCACTTTGTATTCCCTTGGCTTTTTTAAGTCCTACCACCTCTCGTGTGTCCGAGGCTCTGTGTGTTTCCCAGGGAGAATGCTGCTAGAACTATTGATTTTTGGTAATGTAGCTGTACTTTCTGAGAGTAAACATGCTACAAGATTTAGAGGACAACCACTGGCTCTTTTTTTCCCCTCTGCTCTTGTTTCAAGCCAGCTTCTTATCAATGCTTCTTTGCTCCCTGAGGCTTTCCACGACAGAAGCCACCCAACGCCAGGCGTGGAGATAACAGCTCAGCCACTGTACAGCTGAGACTGCCCTGGGGCAACGGGGAAGGAGACCCTTCAAACATCCTCCTGCCAGACCCCTGCAACACCAGGAGCTGCCTTCCCATCCGGCACTCAAATCCCCTGAGGGCTCAGGAAGAGATTTCCACAGGCCAAGCTTCTACTTTTGACTTTCACTTCTATTTATCTTGGGGAGAAGCCAAGCAGAACCAAGAAAGATATAAATATCTTTCCCCTCTCCCCAGCCACCACAGAAACGCTCTGGTTTTGGAGCAGGCCTGTAGCACAGCTGATGAAATGCCTCCTAGAACAGCTTTTCAGCAGTTTCTTTTATTCTGGGCCAGGGGAAAAAAAAGGTAGCTGGAGGTTGTTCTGCATCACACACAAATGCTGGTAATGCTATGACCTGCCTAGTGATGGTATCATAGAATGGGTTGGGTTGGAAGGGACCATGAAGAAAGATTGAGAGACCTGGGGATGTTTAGTCTTAAGAGGAGAAGTCTAAGAGGTGATCTTCTTGATGTCTATAAATATGTGAGGGCTGAGTGTCAAGATGAAGGTACCAGGCTCTATTTGGTGATGCCCAGAGACAGGACAAGGAACAACAGGTACCAGTTGGAACACAGGAGGTTCCACCTCAAAACAAGAACGTGCTTCTTTACAATGAGGGTTCTGGAGCACTGGAGCAAGCCGCCCAGAGAGGTTGTGAAGTCTCCTTCTCTGGAGTCTTTTAAAACATGTCCAGAGAAGGGCCACGAAGATGATCTGGGCTGCATCAGGAGAAGTGTGGCCAGCAGGTGATTCTCCCCCTCTACTGTGCTCTGCTGAGACCCCACCAGAGTACTGCATCCAGTTCTGGAGCCCCCATTCCAAGAGGGATGTGGAGATGCTGGAGTGTGTCCAGAAAAGGGCCAGGAGGATGCTCAGAGGGCTGGAGCAGCTCTGCTGTGAGGACAGACTGAAANTCTAGGGTATGGTGCCCCTGCCCATGGCAGGGGGGTTGGAACTGGCTGATCCTTGTGGTCCCTTCCAACCCTGACTGATTCTATGATAACCCACCTGGATGTGTTCCTGTGCAGCCTGCCCTAGCTGATCCTGCCCTAGCTGATCCTGCTTTGGCAGGGGGCTTGGATTTGATGATCTCTAGGGGTCACTTCCAACCCCTGACACTCTACGATTCTAATTCCAACCCCAGTGCCATGGGCAAGGACACCTCCCACTAGACCAGGCTCCTCAAGGCCTCATCCAGCCTGGCTTCAAACACCTCCAGGGATGGGGCAGGGGACATCCATGAACTCCCTTGGCAACCTCCTCCAGTGCTTCATCACTCCTGTCCTTTCCACAAGGTCCCACCTTCCTCCAAAAGATGTGCAGGGAGCACAAGAAGGCAGGGCTCAGAAGACCAAGAGCAGTGAGGAGGCAGGTGGCAGGAGGAGGAACACGATCCCCTGCAGCAGGGTGGCGGAAAGCTGTGTCATTTGATTGGAGCAAGGTGTGAGGCTCAGCAACAGCCCAGTAATTCTACAAATCCAAACACAACGAAGGATTTACCTCCTCACTGCCCAAAGAATAAATAAAAGGCTGGGGGTTAGGATTTGTAGTGTTGGTTTGGTTTTGTTTGGGTGATTTTTCCCCCCCTTTTCAAGTATTATAGATGAAAATGAAACCGATGGAGGTAAAGGTCAGCTCAGGAAGCCAAGCTGTGCAAGCGACTGACTCCCACCATGGGAATAGCACTTACCAGGCTAAGTGCCCTCTGTCTTCCCTGCTGCCTTCCCAAATTAAATTAGAACCAAATGAGGAAAAAGCATTGTTAACTCTTAACCCCAGAGCCAGCACCTCTAAGCAAACCTGCCAGAGATGTGCTGTGCTCTCTCAGCCAAAGGTGTGGGAAGTGCTCAGTGAAGATGCGCAGGACATGGCAGCTCCCATGGGGAGGACATGGGTGCATAAAGAGCACTTCCTGATGGGAATCACAGATTCATTTTGGTTGGAAGAGACCTTTAAGATCACAGCATCACAGTATCACCAAGGTTGGAAGAGACCTCATATATCATCAAGTCCAAGCCATTACCACAGAGCTCAAGGCTAGACCATGGCACCAAGTGCCACGTCCAATTCTGCCTTGAACAGCTCCAGGGATGGCGACTCCACCACCTCCCTGGGCAGCCCATTCCAGTAGCCAATGACTCTCTCAGTGAAGAACTTTCTCCTCACCTCACGCCTAAATTTCCCCTGGCATAGCTTGAGGCTGTGTCCTCTCGTTCTGGTGCTGGCCGCCTGAGAGAAGGAAACAACCTCCTCGGGGCTACAACCACCCCTCAGGTAGTTGTAGACAGCAATAAGGTCTCCCCTGAGCCTCCTCTTCTCCAGGCTAAACAATCCCAGCTCCCTCAGCCTCTCCTCGTAGGGCTGTGCTCGAGGCCTCTCCCCAGCCTCGTTGCCCTTCTCTGGACACGCTCAAGCATCTCAATGTCCCTCTTAAACTGGGGGGCCCAGAACTGGACACAGTACTCAAGGTGTGGTCTAACCAGTGCAGAGTACAGGGGCAGAATGACCTCCCTGCTCCTGCTGGCCACACCATTCCTGATGCAGGCCAGGATGCCACTGGCTCTCTTGGCCACCTGGGCACACTGCTGGCTCAGATCACCAAGTGCAACTGTTAACACAGCACTGCCAAGTCCACCACTAAATCATGTCCCTCAGCACCAAATCTACAAGGCTCTGAAATCCCTTCAGAGATGGGGAGTCCACCACTGCCCTGGGCAGCATGGGCCAGGGCTTCCCAACCTTTCAGGGAACAAATTGTTCCTAATGGTCAAATTAATCTTCAAGTTGTGTGAGGGGTGATTATCACAGAATCACAGAATGTCTTAGATTGGCAAAGCCCTTCAAGCTCATCCAGTCCAATCATTAGTTTCACACTGACAAGTCCTTGTCTAAACCAAATCCCTCGGCACAACATCTCATCACTATGAATTGCTATGCTTGGAAAGGACCACCAGCATCAGCCAGTCCAACCTTCATCCCAGTATCCTTAATCACTAGACCATAGCCTCTTGTCCCATCACTTATTATTGGGGAGAAGAGATCAAGCCCCACCTTACTACAGCTTCCTTCCAGGGAGTCATACGTTTCCCCTCGGTCTTCTCTTCGCCAAGCCAAACCAGCTCCCTCAGCTGCTTCTCACCAGACTCTTCTCCAGCTTTGTTGCCCTTCTCTGGACATGCTCCAGCACCTCAATGTCCTTCTTGTAGTGAGAGGCTCAGAACAGAGCACAGTATTTGAGGTGTGGGCTCATCAGTGCCCAGTGCAGGGGGACAATCCCCACCCTAGCCCTGCTGGCCACACTATTGCTGTTACAATGCAGGGAGCAGCATTCCAGCACCTGCAGAGGACGCCAGGGACTGCAGCCTTCTCCAAAAGCCACGAGTGGGATATGGAGATATGGATTAACCCATATTTCACATGTCAGCCTGCAAATTACTGCGGGTTCATGTGCACACAGGATCCTCCTTCCTCTCCCTTCTGGAGGGCCAGGTGCAAGGACACAACATTGCAGGTAAGAGGCAGGCAGCCCTGTGGTAGCTCCCACAGCTTTCCTCCAGTTCTTCCCCCAAAAAATCACTTATTCTGAGCCAGGAAAAGGCAGGAGCACACCTGTCATTTCTAACACTCTAATTTCTCTCATTTAAGACAATTCTGTTCAGGTGCTGGAAACCCTTCTTCCTCCCAGCTCCCTTCCCCTCTATTAGCCACAAATTACACAGCAGGGGTGTGACAATCATTTTTCTGGAGGCTGAAGACTTGTTTGGGGGAGAGGGAAAAAAAATCATACATCAAACCACTCACTTCTTGCAAATCTGAGCCACATAGCATAGAATCACAGAATGGTTTGTGTTGGAAGGGACCTTAATGATCATCTAGTTTCAACTCCTCCTGCCACGGGATTGGAACTAGATGATCTTTAAGGTGCTCATTCATAGAAATACTCACCCAAACTTCAGCTCCCAGAACTGAAATGACTTTTTTACCATAGGCAGAATATGAGATCAAAGCCTCTTATCTGCTTTTCCCCACCCCACCTTTTGCCTCAGCTTGTAGAACCATAGAATCATGGAATGGTAGGAGTTGGAAGGTAGCCCTGGAGAACCCAACCGCTCCCTGACAAAGCAGGATCACCTACTGCACAGGAACACAACCAGGCAGGTCTTGAAAGTCTCAGGAGGAGGAAGGAAGGGGAAGGAGGGGGAGGATGGAAGGGGAAGGAAGGGGAGGATGGAAAAGAAGAGGAAGGAAGAGGAAGAGGAGGAGGAAGGGAGGGAGAGGAAGGAAGGAAGGAAGGAAGGAAGGAAGGAAGGAAGGAAGGAAGGAAG